>JAMXBB010000005.1:6025871-6565796 GCA_024138015.1 Lumnitzera littorea
CTTTCATTGTGGTACATGAACTCTAAACTCAAACATTATAGGTTTTACATATGAAAAAACTAGTAATATCATATAATATATATATATATATATATATATTTGAGGATAAAGTCGGCACAAGTACTTGAATTTTGATTTTTTTTCATTTAAATACCTAAACTTTAAACTCGTTTATTTTAATATCCTAACTTTTTAAGTAAAATAAAGGAGTATCTTCATTATAATTGCTATTATTATAAAATGTTTGAATAATAGTATAAGTATATCGATTTTTATTTTATTTCTATTTTAGTACTTGAACCTTATTTTTTTATTTTATTTTGGTACTTCAACTTTTTAAGCGAAACAAATAAGTATTTTTTATAACGATCGTTATAACAAACATATTAATTTGTCTTATTTAAAAAGCTATGGTACTAAAATGGATAAGTTTAAAGTTCATGTACCAAAATGAAAAAATATGAAGGTTCAGGTACTTGTAATGTTTTTATCCCTATATTTTCGATATCTTATAAAATTAAAATTTGTAAAAATTTATAGGGTACAAGTTTCATAATGGTTTTAGGATACTATAACATAAGTTCCAATTCTAAAATTTGATGACATGTACCTTATCAATTTTTTTTTTTTTTTTTGTATTTACTTATGTTTGAATAGACTTTTTTCGATGGAATTTTTGCTTAAATTCAATTTTCAGTTGAAACATTGACCTTAACTTGAACAAGAATAGATCTAAATGTCCAGATGAGTGTTGAAGGTTGAGCTAAATCATGCACAAGAGCTTGGATATGACGTAACTCACTCCTTATACGAACTTGGAAATCAATTTGATACAAGTCATAAGCTTTACACTAAGGTCACTCACTACTAGCTGTTGCTCAAAAGAAGCTCAAGAAGAGTAAAGCTTAGATTGAGTTTATAAGGAAACACAAGCATAAGGTTGAAGAGGATGAATATTTTGATTATAATACTAATCATTGTGACTGTTACATCATTGGGTATTCTAACTACCCATTTTATGGAAACTTTTTAGGTTACACAATTTAAAAAATGGATATGATGTGTAACATAGGTTACGCAGGGAAAAATCGAGAAAGAAATAATAAAAATACTCACAAAAGTAGTATAATGTCGAAAAAAGGTGAAGAACACTTATGGGTGGCTCATCCTATGGTTTTAGATGCAATTGGTAATCTTTAGGAAAGGGTATAGATGGGAGGTCAGTCGTATTGGCAGGCTAGATTGGAAGGTAGACAAATTGGGTCTAATGTCAGACTGGTTTAATTAGGTTAGCAAGTCATCCAATTGGTTTGAAACAAGTCAGGGATCAATTAATCAGCTACCTGAGAGATAGTATGGCTTTAGAAGGGGCTTGGGTACCCTAATAGATCTCTCTTTTAGAGGAGCTCGGCCTCTTCATTCTTGAACTATGTAAAAAGAGCTCGGCAGACTACGGTGGCAAGACTGCAAGATTGGGAGTGGATTAGAGGTCTATGATTCCCATCACACTTTCCTTAAGATTCATCTTATAATGAGGTAAATTTGTTAAAATTTTCTTAGGAACAAAATCAATCTAATACCGAATATCCCTCACAAGAGATAATCTATCAAGAATCTCTTCTAGCATCAACTCCTTAAACTCCTGTAATAAGCAATAAAGGACATATTGCTTTTAGGTGCTCCCCACTTATAATTCAACTTCATTCATCATCATATGCTTTACCGCTAACACAGGTACCTCCCTAGTCTCTTTGATTTCAAAATCAAACTCATTGGCGATATTCAAGAAAGTTCCTTTCTTTGGAGTTTCTGACTTAACCTTTCATGGCAACAAAATACACTTTACACCATCCTTCTCCAACTTGTATACATTACTTTTACTTGAATGTTGGGCACTAATATCATACTGGCAATGTCTTCTAGATGATGTATGACACCCATCCATACCAATAACATCACAATAAACTTCATCATGGTACTTACCAATTGTGAATGGTACTTTGCTTGTCTATGTCACTTATACTTTACTTGTTGCTACATTAATCCATGCCATTGTGCAAGGTTAAGAGTTTTTCTTTCCAAGCAACTTTAACTTCTTTACAGCATCTTGATCAATAATATTCTCGTAACTACCACAATCAATGATGACATTAAACACCTTGTCATTAATGGTACATCCGCATCTAAATAGCTAATGCATTAGATCTGATTTTCTTGCTTTGGAGATAACATCAGTCTCCTAAGGATAGAAGTTTTTCCTTTATAGATACCTTATTTTTGTCCTTCGCAATTTTAACGTCATTAGAATGCACCTAAATAGGCCTTCTTCTTTTTTTTTTTTTAGTTATTTAGTTATTTTACTTTATTTTTATCTTTAGGTGAGTTTTCAAAAAAAAAAAATTATTTTTAGTACGTATGTGGTTCGTATAATTCAGGTTGGACCAAAGTGTGGTGTTATTTTATTATTTAATGTTTTTCCATTTATTTTATTATAAAAGGAAATTGGATTGGATTAGGGTCGAAGCCCTGATCATTTTTGTGAAGTTGAAAGCACTTACGATTTCTTTTCAAACAAGTGCATAAGATTCCTGTACGTGCCCCCTATCTTCTTCTTTTTCATCACCCGTTACGAATTGGTTTTTAGAATTAAAAGAAAATGTTTCCTATTTAAACAACCTCATTTTCAGCCTGTGTTCCAAATCTATATCTTGCAAAATTAATTCGAGTTTTCTGTTTTTGGAAACTACATATATAAAACTACAAATTGGGACAAAAAACACATTCTAATTTTCTTAAATTATGGATTAATTCAAACTTATGAAAGGAAAAAAGGACATTAATACACTTAAACGAAATTTACACAATGCCATTCTTTAGGCAATTTCCTCCAAATCAAAGATGTAGACATTAACTATTGATGTATTCTTGCCCATTTCCATCACTCAAACCAATACTTTTCTTAAAATTCATAGTTGGATTAGGTAAGTACATATTGGGCCATCATATCGATGATCTTCTGTTTTACACTTTTCTAAATTAAATCCAAGCTCCAATAGTATAAAATAGTGAGCATAGATTACGATTTAAAACTCACTCAAACACACTCAATTCAAGCATTCTATAGTGCGTGAATTTTCTCTCTCTAAAGATAGCATTTCCTTGCCCAAAACTATCCAAAAACTCACTAAGCTTGCCACCAATTCGTTATTGCGCGAGGTAACCTCCTTGAATCCTTGCTTGTTCTTATTTTCCTCATGTGTTTGGTGTATATTATGTGTGAACTGTGTAATTTCGTGTAGTTGTTTGAACGAGTAATTTAGGGCTTTAGTGAAACTAATCTGAATTACCTAAAAATTTATGAGTAAACTCAAAATATTAGTTGAAGACACCTCGTATACTCAGATACTAAAAATGTAATAAAATAATAACAATAAAACTAAATTTGTGTTATTTAACTATGTACATATTATTTATCATAAATGTATAGAATAGCTTCCGTTAGTTCATGAATTTTTAGACATCGATTATATATGTAATAGAAATATTATATGATATGAAATAATATATATAATATATGTATATACCTCGTGTGTAATTTTTATGCATAACTATAAACCCGTGATTAACTAAAATACCTAAAAAACTACATTTTTGGTCAAATTAAGTTAAATAAATTTATAAAAAAAATGAATGACACTTAGCAAGTAACATAAGCAATTGGTATTAAGTGAGAAAGGTGTGTGGAATATTATTTGACAAGTGTAAGTCAATTAGGATTGAATTTCAAGTAATATAAAAGGCCAAATTTTTTTTGAGAGAGAGAGAAAATTCATTTTTACTCCTTATAATTTTTGAAAAATCTAGAAACATTATTTAACATTTTATTCATTAAAAGGAGGATCTGGCAAAATTAAATTCAAGATTTGGAGATTGAAGAACAAAATCAAGGAACAATTTCGAAATTGGTGCATGATCTGAGCATGTTGGAATTCGAATGCTTAAATAGGAACTGGGGACAAACCAAGAGCATTGCTTGAAGGAAGGGCTAGTGCCTAGGTTTACCAACAATAGTGGTGGTGCTGGTGGTAGCTAGAGCTTCCAATTCCAGTGAGGTCCCAATTTAGTCTAATTTTGTATAATTTAGTAAAATTATGAAAAAAATTATTCCTACATAATTTCATGTGTAGAATCTACGAAAAATATTTTTTTGGTGAAAATTTAATAAATAGGTCTAATAATGTAGTTTTACCTTCAAAATTTTTCTGTAAGCTACCATAGATTAATATTGAATTACTATGGATAGATTTTTTGTAAATCTATTTTCTAAATTTTTATTTGATTTTTGATTCCTAAATTATGTGTAAAATACTGATTTTAGTGGAAAATAACCTATTTTTCCAATGGACCTCACTTGGAATCAGAGTTTAGGTGATTAATGGAGTATTTATTGTATACTAGAGTGTTGAATTAGGTTTGGTGGGAATGAGTTATAAGAAAACAATAATGTGCTCTAAAATGTGTAGTTAAGTGATATATAACCTTAAAGAAATAATTGATGATGATGGGTTATATGAAGAGGTCGAATGTAATGGGGCTGGGTAATATTGGTTGAAGTGTTACTTTGATTATTTTTACTGGAGTTTAGGATGGAAATGAACAAATCAATTAATTGTAGGAAGTGTGTTAAAGGTAGAGGATTGCTCAAAGAATTTTGGAAATTAGTTTTACACTAGACCGATACTTAAAGAGTAGGTCAGAAGCAAAAATGATGACTAAAATGTAAAAACAGGGAAAGCAGAGGATTATTCAAAGGATGACTTTATTAAAAACCCTATAAATAATAAAGTTAGAGACTATCTCAGAAGAAGTTATGGAGTATATATTCTATTAGATATTCACTTAGAAGCTAAATCAGAAGTAAGAGTATAAGCGAATGATGAAATAAGGGAACCTCAGAAGCTAAGTTAGAGGGGGTATTTGTAAGAATTCTAAAGTTGTAAGTTTTAGAGGAAAGTTCAGAAGACAGATTCCTTGAAATTGTGAAGATGATTGAACTCAGATGATATCTCAAAGGGTTTCTATTAAGAAATATAAATTCTAGTAGATGCAATAATTTAGTTAGAAGGTAACTTAGAATAATATTAGGGTAAGTATAGATATGCAAACACTTAGAAGTTGTTTCAAAAGGTGTTTACTGAAAATCTTGAGGATTTACCAAACCTTAAAGATTGATGCAGAGGCTAAATCTGTGGTGGACTTCAATGTTTAGGTAGTGTAGAGGATATCTCAGGCACTTTTCCATTAGATATTTCAAGGGCATTTTGACTTAAGGGATAGCTTAAAAGGTATCGAAGGTATATTTCCTTGATGAAATGACTTTAATTCCCTATATTAATGCTAACATAACTTATAAATTTAGTTCTAAATCAACTTAATTACTAGGGAATGAGCAAGTAAATGGATTTCCATATCTTATATACTTACTAACATAACAAATTAACTAAGTATATAGGGAATTCTTGAAAGTAGAATAAGTAAACAATCAAGTTGGTGAGTAACTAAGCTTCAAGTAAGTTGGAACAGTATTTCACTATACTTTGGAGTATTGCTCGAGCATATTTAGAGACCTTAGTATGTGTCATGTTTGTGATTGTAAGTTATTAGCTTATGTATGTACAACACATGTGCTTGGATATTGCATTGCTATTATGAAGTGCTGGACTTTATGTATTGGTTGCCTTATGGTATTGCATTGATTGAATTGTGTGAAAATTGCTTGATCACCTTAGGAAGCAAACTAATTCAAACTTGACCTAACTTTTAATTGGACCTACATTACAACCCCTTAAGGGAAACGATTGGGATTCTCGGGCCAAATATGGACTCATCAATGAGGATAGTAGAAATGATCCTTTCTTTATTAATGGGAATTGGGTTACTAGCCTTTTGACCCGGAGTCGAGCTCGAGGACTAGAAGGCTTGATGAGACAAATTTTTCTACTCTAACTGACTCTTGTTGAGGTCGAGTACTTCCTTGCCAAGTTACTCCTTAAGCCTGGCCTAATGAATGCCAATCTCCCGTAGATAAAATGCCGAGAAATGGATGGTCGAGACAACACCTAATCCTCCTTCATGCCTGACCACTTACTCGGCATCACCTTTGCCACCATGCCAAGAGAGAGACCCTGGACTACATAATCCATCCTTGCTCGGACAAGCCAGCTATCGTATTATTTTGTTCACATCTTTTAATGACCTCACTAATACAGTATCCCTACGTATACAGGACCACGTATAGAATCCGCCCCACTAATTATTGCTTATGTGAATATTCATTTTTATCCTTTTGTATTATTGTACATTACTACTTTAGGGTAACACTCATTTTGTCTTTTCCTTTTTAGGCAAGTTGCCTTAAATTCTTGGGTATAAATACCCTTTATATTTGTAAGCCATAGATAGATAGATCATCATTAATACACTTGAGTATTTTTCCTTCCTGGCGTAGAGACTCCATTGTTTTATGCTTGGCATTACTCTTATCTTTTCCCTTAAGTAAGGTTAAGTGGTGAGTAACCTAACTGGACTAATTTGTACGTCATATTGAATTGTGTTATGAGTCCTTGAAAGGTTTATTGGTGCGTTATACCCTTTGGAGTTGTTCGTAGGTTTTGCTTTGCTTTCATTCATCATTGTTCTTTTGCACATTTTCCTCATTACTCTTTTTGAGCTTTCTACAAGCCTAGACCTATCTAGTGAGTAGCCTTATCAGTTCTTGGTCACGATTTGCACCATCTTGGTATTGGAGTAGAGATTTTTTTTGAGTTGATGTGTGTTTTTGAAGTTTTGTTATACTTAATTTTGCATGTGTGAAACTGAGCAAGTTAATATGTTTATTTAAGTGTTGTGTTATTAATTGTTAATTGTTAATTTTTTCAAGTGTTTGTTTGAGCTTTGAATCTGTGAGGAAAAATAACTGACTCGAGTGTGAATGTTGGTACTGGTGATAACAGTGGAGTTATCCACCATGGATGATAGTCTCAGGGAACTCCTAGAAGCATTGACAAGAGATTTGATGAGGTAACTAACCTCTTGGTGGATTTAGCTGAAGTTGTTCCTGTGTTGTCTTACCGACCCACTGAGTTGTACAAAACACCCCATAAGTTGCTCATCTTGTTAGAGGTTAGAACCCAGCTCGACTTGTTCGAGGTGGAGGAGTAGGTGAATGAGTGAGGAGAAGGATTGATTTGGCAGACATAGGAGATGAGGAAAAAGAGGAGTATTTTGAAAAAGAGCGTATACAAATCCCTAGAGCATTCAACCATATGAAGCTTCGGATTCTGAGTTTCAATGGATCTGGGAATACTGATGAATATCTGAAATGGAAAAAAAAGGTGGACCGTGTGTTTGATTACTATTAGTATAAGGATTACAAGAAAGTGAGAACTGCTGCTATTGAGTTCTTCGGATATGCTGCCATGTAGTGGAAGAACTTTTAATCAATGAGAAGACGAGAAGGCTACTGAGAGATTAACACTTGGCTCGAGATGAAGAGAGTGCTTAGAAATATGTTTGTGCCGGAAAATTATCTTCAAGACACTTTTACTCGACTTTAAAAGTTGAGACAAGGAGGCCAAACCATTGATGAGTATTTTCAAGAGTTTCAAATGCTCATGATTTGTTATGAGGTGGAGAAACCACCAGCTTGAGCTGTGTTAAGATTTATTATTGGACTGAGAGGTGATATTTAGGACATCGTGTAGCTTCAATAATTCACCACAATGGATAAAGCTGTTAGGATTTCCTAACGAATGGAGAGGCAGAGAAAAAGGCCAAGTGCTAACTAGAACGCCAACTAGTCGACTCGGATAGGGAAGTCACCAAACTCTGCCGAATACCAAGTCGAGTAGAAAGGTTGATGTCTGAGTTGAGCAAAAGGGCTGATCCGACAATGAAGTGCCAACCCGAACTTATGAGAAGGGGCAAGGGTCTAGAAGGAAGACGAGCTAGATCAAACGTTTTAAGTGCCAAGGGTTCAGACATATGGCTGCTTAGTGCCTGGATCGAAGAATGATGGTCATCAAGGGAGAAGTCCCGAAGTTAGAAGTAAAAAGTACAGATGAGGAACCTGAGGAGGAGGAGGTTCTAACCGAGAAAGAGCTAATTGAGGAGGACGTGTTTGTTGAGGACTTAGATCGGTTACTTATGGTTGTCTGATGTACTATGAACGTAGAACCCTCATGAGAAGAGGAGTAGAGAAAGAATTTGTTTTATACCACTTGTAAGGTGAATAATCAGGTGTATGCCCTCATCGTGGATAGTGGAAGCTGTATCAATGTGATATCTACCGATCTTATTTTAAAACTGAAGTTGTTGATTGTTGCACATCCAAAGCCATATAAGTTGCAATGGTTGAATGAGAAAGGAGCATTATATGTCACTCAGCAAATACCACTACCGATTACTATTTGGAACTACTTTGACTAGATTCTTTACGACATACTACCTATTGTGCTTCTTATGTGTTGCTAGGTAGATCGTAGTTATTTGATAGGAGAGTTATACATGATAGCTATAGGAATACTTATACGTTTGAGAAGGATGACAGGAAGATCACATTGAATCCAACGCCACCGAGAGAAGTTAATAAGTTGCAGACGAAACTTGCTCGCGGATCAAAGAAGGCTCTAGTAATGAGTAAAGCCGAGTTTTGAGAGGCCATCAATGCTGATAAGCCGAGCTTCTTGTTGGTCAGGCGACTATTAGAAACGAAGGAGCTGGGTAAGCTACCTTAGGAAATCATGGAGTTACTGGATGAGTATGTCGACCTGTTCCCGAAACAGTTACTTGAAGGATTGGCCCCAACTCGAGGCATAGAGTACTGCGTTGACTTAATACCTGGTGCTGTATTGCCAAATATGCTTGCCTATCGAATGAATCTCGAACGAGCTTCTGAGTTTTAACGTCAAGTCAATGAGTTGCTGGAAAGAGGCTATATAAGAGAGAGTCTCAACCCTTATGTTATATCGGTACTTCTAGTGCCAAAAAAGGATGGAATATGGTGGATGTGTGTAGATAGTCAATCCGAGAACAAGATCACGATCAAATACAAGTATTGAATCTCAAGGCTAGAAGACATGTTGGATGAATTGAGCGGAGCCAAGATTTTCAACAAGATTGATCTTAAATCTGGCTACCATCAAATCCGCATAAGGCTCGGAGATGAGTGGAAGATTGCATGCAAGACTCGACATGGACTCTACGAATGGATAGTTATACCCTTTGGCTTATCAAATGTAAAGAACACTTTCATGAGACTAATGAACTATGTACTAAGACATCTCATAGGGAAGTGTGTCATGGTGTACTTTAACGACATCCTGGTCTACAATGTCAACATGTTGAGTCATTGTGAACACCTCAGAGCAGTCTTGGATATCCTTTGTGTTAAGAGACTATTCAACAATCTAAAGAAATGTTGCTTTTGCTAAGAGGAAGTAGTATTCTGAGGCTATATAGTTAGTAGAAGAGGCTTACGAGTTAATGATGAGAATATCCGAGCAATTGTCAAGTGGCCAACTCTTATTACTTATGCTAACGTGAGAAGTTTCCACGAGTTAGCTTCATTTTATAGGCAGTTCATCTAGAATTTCAGCATCTTTGCTGCACCACTTACTAAGTTAACAAAGAAGAACATCGACTTCCAATGGGGAGAAATGGAGGAGAGGAGTTTTGCTGAGATAGAAGAAAAATTGACCTCTTCCCTAGTGTTAGTGCTACTTGATTTCAACAAAATTTTTGAATTGGAATGTGATGTGTTAGGCATTGGAATAGGTGCTGTCCTAATGCAAGAATGCCAACCAATTGCCTTCCATAGTAAGAAGCTTCGAGGACCTTAGTTAAATTACTTTGTATATGACAAAGAACTTTTGGGACTAATTCGAGCACTATAAGTATGGTAGCACCATTTATTACCGAGAGAATTTGTCATATATACTGACCATGAATCGCTGAGGTACTTCCAAAGTCAAACTAAGTTGTTGAAGCGACAAGCGAGATGAGTTGAATTCCTTAAAGGATTCAATTTTGTAATAAAATACAAGTAGGGAAAGAGCAATGTAGTTGCAGATGCTCTTTCAAGAAGGCATGCGTTTTTATTTGAAGTGCAGACCCAACCCTTTAGGTTCATAAGTATCAAATAACAATATCATGAGGATCTACACTTTGGACCCATACTTACATAATGTATTGATGGAAGAATAGTGGATGAGTACTATGTGGAGAATGGTTATTTGTTCCAAAGTAGGAAACTATACGTACCAACTTGTTCCCTAAGGGAGTTATTGATTAGGGAGGTTCACAGTGGAGGACTCTCTAGACATTTTGGAGAAATGAGGACTTGTGGACTGTTGAATAGCTGATTCTTTTAGCCAAGAATGAGAAGAGACGTGCATTGAGTTGTCGAAAGTTGTATCGTGTACAAGAAAGCAAAGTTCCGAGCCGAGCTAAGGAGAGCAATGCCCTTACCTGTTCTAACGAGGTCGTGGACTAAATTGAGTATGGATTTTATCCTTAGATTGTCGTGGACTGCCCAAGGCAAATATTTTGTAATGGTCGTTATGGATAGGTTTAGTAAGATGGCATACTTCATGCCTTATACTAAGACTAACAACACTTCGGCTATTGCTTCTCTTTTCTTGCAGGAGATTATGCGAATACATGGCATGCCAAGAAGTGTAATATCTGATAGAGACCCAAAGTTCTTAAGCCATTTTTAGAGAATCTTGTGGTGTCGGCTGGGGGCAGAATTACTCTTCAGTACCTCATATCACCCCTAAACTGACAGCCAAACAGAAGTGATTAATCGCACTTTGGGATCACTACTTCGAGCTGCAATGGGCAAGAACTTGGCTGATTGGGATGTTTACTTACCAATGGTCGATTTCGCTTACAATTGAACAGTATATGACACCACTAAAGAGACTCCTTTCGAGGTGGTCTATGGATTCAATCCTGAGTTGCCCCTTGACCATACCCCTATACCAGTACTTGTGTAAGAAGACCTCGATGCCTCAACTAGAGCACAATCCCTTCAATACATATACGATAAGGTCACTTAGCACATCGACCAAGCTGCTAAAAGAATGCGAGAGAAGACCAAGGATAAGACAGCTAAGCAATTCTAGCTAGGAGACTTAGTATGGCTGAGGTACTCTTTAGAATCCTTTAGAAGATTAATGACAATGCCTACAGGTTAGAGTTGCCAGAGGATTATGGGGTTTTCGACACCTTCAATATTGCCGACCTTAATCCATATCACCCTGATGGAGAACTGATGAAAAACCATTCGGATTTGATCCTAAATCCAAATCAACCTGGAGGGAATGATGAGAATTAAGCTACTGGCCCTTTGAATCGCAGTCGAGCTTAAGGACTGGAAGGCTTAACAAGATGAATTCTTCTACTTCAGCCGACTCCTGCTAAGGTTGAGTACTTCCTTGTTGAGTTATTCCTTAAGCCTTACTGAATAGATGCTAATCTTTCGGAAGCAGAATGCTAAGAAATGGATGGCCGATATAACATCCAATCCTCCTTCATGCTTGACCAATTACTCAGCATCACCCTTGCCGTCGTGCCGAGATAGAGACCCCAGACTACATAATCCATCCTTGCTCGGACAAGCCAATTGCAGTACTATTTTGTCTGCATTTTCTAATGACGTCATCAATACAACATCCCTACGTATATAAGACTACGTGTATAATCCACCTCAATAATTATTGCTTCTGTGAATGTTCATTTTTACCCTTTTGTATTGTTGTAGATTACTACTTTAGGGTAATACCCATTTTGTCTTTTCTCCTTTAAACTAGTTGCCTTAAATTCTTAGGTATAAATACCCTTTGTATTTATAAGCTGCAAATAGACATATCATCATTAATACACTCGAGTATTTTTCTTCCCTAATGCAGACATTTTGTTGTTTTACGCTTGGCATCACTCTTATTCTTTCCCTTAAGCTAGGTTAGGTGGTGCATAACTTTGCCGAACCAATTCGTACATCATATCCGTAAGTCCTCGAAAGTTCCATTAGTGCATCATATTCTCTAGAGCTATTTATGGGTTTTACTTAGCTTTCATTCAACACTGTTCTTTTTTACATTTTCCTCATTACTCCTTTTGAGCTTTTTGCAAACTTAGACTCATCTAACAACTGACTTTGTCATTTCTTGGTTATGGTTTGCATTATCTAGCCTTAGTCAAACTAAGTAACAGGAGAGAGGGTCGCAGTAAGGTTGTGGATCATGATTCAAAGTAAAGTCTTTGGAAGAGTATGTTTCTCCATTGCATAACCCTCGGTTTGGTTCCAATTTGCGAAGCGCGCGGCATCAAACTCCTTTAAACTTGGATTAGAGCGAGAGTAATTTCTCTGATCTCACGACGATCAGTTAACGTCATATGATAACATTTGCTTGAACATGCATCGCACCTAATTAACCTTACTTGAAAAATCTAGTTACTTGATGACTAATAAGTTCCATTGTCTCTATCTTACTTACTAAGCAAGTTATCGCTTACTCCCCTATAGCTATGTCGTATATTTCCAGTAGACTCACCAGTATTACACCAAGTCCCAAGAAGACTAAAGAACGGGATCTAAGAGTGTTATCTAAGATTAATGGGTTGTGTTCTTAATTGTTTATTGGATTTACTAACTTGTACATAAACTAATAGGGTCTTTATTAGTGACCTTCTAGTTTTCAATTATGGATATTATTAATATACTTTATTAATCTGTGATCTTCTATAAACTCTTTTATCAATCACTCTATTTTTTCAACTCATATTACTTCTAAAACTTTTGTTGAAATCGAGATTTTATCCTTTAAATGATTTGTAAAACTTAATTCTCTCAATCATTTAATCTACGAGTTTATGTTTTGAAGCTATTTTGTAAAGTTACATCACATATTAAGATACATTAGACCTAGAATTGGATAGCTCAAAGCGAAGATATGGTAAACACCTTATGAAAGATATACCTACATTAGTGGCTGAAGTGGTTAGTTTCTAGCTTCTAGCATAGGTTGGTTTATACGGTAAGGCTACTATAACTCTTTAATTTGGGTTGTGATAGTTCTAATGTAGTATTAGAGCATAGTCCTCGGCAATCTGTTTAGAATGTGACTCATCTGAACTAACTTTAGGATGGTATAGCTAAAATAAATGGAACACTTTAGGGACATTAAGAGTGGGGAAAGTAAGTAGGACATAAAAGACTCAAACTAGTAAAGTTATATGTAAGTTATATACATATAAAATAATATATAATGTAAATCCATAATGAGTAATAGGTAATGCTAGCGTAACTTTTTCCATGCTTATCTTCAAATTCTAAATCATTGATTTACTTATGCTTAGAGATGATAATGGATGGTGAAGAGTCTATGGATTATAAAAGTTAACTATTGGAATTGTTTTGAGTTGGATGGACTTGGTGTTGTTTTACATATTGGAGGATGAGAGGAAATTTTTATTATTATTGTAGTAGTGAGGAGAATGATATTTGATAAATAAGGAGGTTAAGATTATAATGGTTTCAATGATATAACTTCTAACATTATTGTTGGGAATGATTGAAATGGTAATGTTTGGATGATATGGAAGCGCTTGATGGATCTTACTTGGTAAAAGTAAGTTTATTTCCCATGATTATATATTTAAATGGTAATCATAAAGTTTAAACAAATTGATTTTCGTACTCTTGTTATAATGCATTATTGTTGTACCCCTAGTGGAATTGACTAATGTATAATTTGAGAAGTTTAGGGGAGATTGGCAATAGTTGATAAGAAGTTGTTGAGAGGGATTGGAATGAGAGCTAAGGTGCAACTAAAACCTGAAACGTGGGTGTAGTTGAATTGTAAAGTATGGATTCGTTAAGCTTATGATAATAATAAGTAAAGCATGACTTGACTCAAAGGATACAACAGAATTTGATTCAAAAGATTGAGTAGAGGATTAGGATAAGCTTGAAGACTAACTATTGTGGAATAATAAAGGATGTTCCATGCTTTTGGTTAGATCATAAATACATATCGCAAAATGTACCTTATAATCGATAGGTAAATGAAAGATACTAGAAAAAGGGAGCTAAAAAGTATACTACAAATACAACTTTGGAGAAAGAATACTTATTGAAGTTGAAAGAACTTTAAGAGATACATAATAGGAATTTGAATGAGAACCTAAAGAAGATTTTGACCTTAATTTAGATATTATAACAAATAAGGATAAGGCAAAGGCAATTAAATGAATGAGTTGATTGAGAAGTATAAAAATATATATGTGTGTATGTATGAAATGAAATATAATTCCATATTAAACTTTAGGAGAAGATTTTCATTCAAACTTAAGTGGAGAGCCATGTAAGAGCCAAAGAAGTAAATATAGGGAAATGACTTAATGTAGAGAATAATTGTAATAATTAAAGACTGTATGCAATTGCAAGTATTTTAAAACTCTAATATATATGGATAATGAGTATACAATCATTCTCTACATTAAAACTCCAATTCTTTTGGATCAATTTGTTTATGAGAAAAAGATAAGTTATAGTGAAAAAGCAATTTCAAGGAAAGTAAACTCTATTAAGGAAACATATTAAAATAAATAACCAAAAACTCAATAAATTGAGTAAGTAGTAAAAAGGAAAAATTCATTAAAGTTTATTGAAATTATCAATTGGAAGCAGCATAAGCAGGATTTAGTAAACATATAAGGTTAAGATAAAAAAAAAAAAAAGATGGTTCGAACTATGCTTAGAAAAATGGAATTGAGATGATGAAAATAAAAAAAGATGTTACAAAGAAAAAATGCGTAAAAATGCATGAAGTAAATTGATACAAAACAGACATTTAAGGGAATAATACCTTTGAATAATCAGTAAAATTGTATACTACCTATGAATTATAGAATAGATGTATGAATATGTGAATTATAGAATAGAAGTCTGAACATGTAAATTATTGAATATATGTTTGACATATTATTATGAAATTAGGTATTTTGATTAATCATATTGATGTAATATAGAATGGAAGTTTTGATTCAAAATTTCATTGTCATTACAAATAAATTTTTGTATATAAACAATAGACATGCCATATTTATGGTTATGTGAATATTGTCTGAATTTTTATTTAAGTGACTTCTATGACTTGTTTAACATATATTTCTTTAATGGTTTTTTTTTTTTTATAAATAGTGCTTTCTTTAAAGAAAAATGTTTCACCACTTTAGAAAAATGTTTTTCTTAAATAAAAATCTAAATAGACTTACTTTTAAAAGAACCAAGGATTCTTGTTTTTTTTTTTTTTTTTCAAAATTTGGTCATAAAAGGAAATATATTTTTATAAACTAATCAACATATAAATACTTAAAGTGGAATGCTTAATAAAATAAAATAAACCAAACCACTAAATTTTTTTTAAAAAAACTATGTATAGCCTAATCTTAACTAGTACATACATAAGCACTTCAAGGGGCCCCTTTAAGATAAAAAATATTTTATTTTTCCCTTTCCCCAAAGGTGTAGAACATAATTTTTTTCTTTCCTTCTTCATTTATTTATTTTTTTCCCTTGTAAACACTAATAAATTCTCTTACTTGTTTAAAAAGGTGTTTATTTACTTCTTACCATTTTTTTTTTATTATTTTGTGAAAGGAAAGAAGTTAAAATTAAGGCCTTTTGAATTCTTTTAGAAAGTCTTGATATGGAAACGAACTCGATTTTAAATAAGTTAGCCCCCAAGTCTAGAATTCTTTGGTTTTTTGTTTAAGAAGGAATTTTTCATAGAAATCACGAACTAGTTGCTAGGTTGGGGTTATTCCACCCATGTAACCTCCACCTTTCTTTTCACTAACTTTAGTTGGTTGGTGACTTCAAAAGGTTTTCTTTTTAAAAAAAAAAAAATTGTCTTAAATTTTTTAAAATGATATTATTGTCCTTAATTTTCGTTGAGTAATTTATGTTAAGTGAGTTAGACTTAATATAAATTAAAATTAAGGAAAACGAAAAAATTGAAAATTTTAGGCTCGACAATTTAATGACTCTACTAGGAATCTCATATTGAATTAGTGGGCTAGCCATGTAAAGATTTTTTAAAATAATTCAAGTGGCCTTCAATTTCAATTTCTTTCCCATTTAGTTTTTTTTTTTTTTATTCTTGTAAAAATATATGTTCTTCTTCTTCTTCTTCTTCTTCTTTTTTATAAGTGTTAGTACTAACCTCCTTTTTGTAGCTAACTTTTTGGGTTTATTGGTGTGTTTTATTTAATGCATTCTGAACGTATGGTAGACATGGTCAAACACAGGGCGAGAGACCATTATGTATGCTCCAGGTGCTATGATGTAACTACTGCTTGGGGTTGATTAGGCTACCTCACTTAGACTGCAATGTGACAAAGGAACTATTTTTTCAAAAACACTTGATGTCATAAAGCTTAAAAACCTTTAGAACTCACCCTTTTACATACATGACATAGAAAATCGATAACTAATCAAGCAAGATGGCAATCCAAAGTTTCCTTTCTCTTTTTCCTGTAATTCTGTTGTATTTATATGAACAATATATAAATATAGATCTAATGTAAATAATTTTTTAATTAGTTTTTCATTCTTATAATTCCTTTAAGAGATGGCCAGCTCTTCTAGCTCCATATATTTCAGAGAGAATTATGTAGCCAAGCCATTGATCCTAAACCTAATTTAAGCCAGTGGTTAAAGTGCTTTAACCCAAGGAAGCAAGAATTCATCACCAATCAAATCAGACCCATTTTTTCATTACTCGAGGTTAAGATTAAGATAAATTTGGTTAGGCCTCTCATTCACTTTTGGGAGCCCAAAGAAGTAACCTTTTGATTTAGGTTACACCTGATCAGTCCAACACTTGAAGAATATACTCAGTTGCTTTAAGCCCCCTCTATCGAAAGCATATACATCCCAAACATAAAGTTTAACTTAGTGAATGTTTTCTCAAGATTCTTAAGGGTTTAAAAGGCTGAAGTAGATAGGGCCTTAAAAGACTACAATGGAAATTGCATCAAATTATTAGATTTGATGACTTGGTTCACAAGCGAGCTTAATTCTAGCAAACAAACTATCCTATGTTGCAATCCCAAAACTTGGAGGGAGAACAAAAGTAAGGCCTTTGTATTGGCAGTATTTGAGACCATCCTATTTCCAAACAAGGCCTTCCACATCTGTTACGGGGTTTTACAATTGATAAGCCAATTTCTCAAAGGAAAGTCCTACTTTCCAGCCCTACTTGCTGAACAAATTAGAAGTCTGAACATCTTAAAGAGAAAAAATGATGGTGAACTCAAAACCAGTATAGCCTTACTAATGGTTTGGTTTAAAAGTCACATGAAGTGTTTTAGGCTTGATATGATCCAAGGTGCATTTGCCGATAAGGTCGACCTAATTAACTAATTTATGCATAAGACCCATTTGTCAAAGAATAGCTCTACTTATAATTGGGTGGAAGTCCTACAAAAATTTAGGGTTGCTGATATTCTATGGATTGCTAAGTGGAGTAACTTTAAGATAGTGATATTAGTCTATAAGAATTATCAAGCGGTCCCCCTAATTCAATTGAAGTGGTGTATGAGCTATTACCCAAACAATATGGTCAAGTAATTTGGAGGAGTTCAGGATATAGTCCATAAACCTTCATTAGACATCACCACTCTCGATTATGAAAACCTATGTCTCTTAACAACGAAAGAGATATCCAGGCTCTAAGCAATCCAGGAATTATGGGGAATTAGAACAATTAGTCCTAACATTAACTTAGGAGAATGGATAGGTGAAATGGACAAGCATAGGGTTACCAAGGAACACCTATATGACTAGCTTTTCTATGATGTGGGCAATCTAGTATCGAGCAATCCAGCATTGGGCACCAGAGGTCTTAAAACCCGTACCTGCATATCTAAGTCTTGAGATAAGAACCTATATGGATCAAGTGCAGGCTTGTATTGATATGAATTTGTGGATGAACACACAAACTTGATATTACGTGTAACTAAAGGATGGGTTTGAGTTGCGAGATGGCCCTGAAAAATAAATAGAAGTCGATGGTTTAGCAATCTTATGCACTAACTCTACGGATATGACACATCATAAAACCACACACAGACCTAAGCTAATACTTGATATGATGCATGAATACTAGGCCTAGGATTGCTTGCCACAATCCTTGCAAAAGGGATTGATAAGAGTGGATAGAGAAAAGCTCTCTAAGAGAAAAGACTCAAGGGTTTTTCATTAATGTTGTAAATCTATCTTAAACCCTATACAAGTGTTCTATTCATACAAAGTGGCATTGTAAAGAAAAAGGCTAAAAGGATGTCCTGGTGGCATTCCCATAAATACAAAAATAAACATAAGCATAAACTAGAAATAATACAAGAAATAGGACATCCAAATACATGAGCAAAAATAAATAGCCAAATGAGATTTTAGGGTGAGGGGCTGATGTTGGATTTCGAGGAGTTATTGGAGACCTTGGAGCTTTGACTTAAGTAGACTTGAGCTTCTGGATGATATGTCTTGTTCGGGGCTGATCTAATATGTCGTTACCAACTTGATGTTGCTAAGGCTGAGTAGACATGGCTGAGTCGAGTAAGCCATCCAAGTTAAACCTATCTATTCTAGAAGAGTTCACAAACAAGTCTTTGACACATAGGGAATGCATGAGCAAGTCGCTAACATAGCCTAAAGCTCGGAAATTGATTAGCCCAATCTCCTATACCGTATCATGTATAGAAGTTATTTATGATGAATGTGACATGTAGCAAAACATGTTCTGAAAATCTAAACAGTTGTCTCGTGCCCTAGAATGCCAATTGAAAATGAATAAGAAGAGCCTTAGAGAATTTGATGAAGCAATCGAGCTTAACTAAAAGAAGAAGAAAGAAGCAACAATAGGATCTAGTAATCAATAAAAGAAGACAACGATCATACACCAAAAGAAGAATAAAAAGACTTAGGCTTCTGATAGAATGAGTGGATCTCCCTTATTTTTTTTTATCTCTTTATTTTTGGAATAAGATAATGGAAATTTTCAAGATTACTAAATAATAGAATATTTGCCATCTTATTGATTAATTGTCAGTTTCCTCTTCTTACATTTGTATACCATACATCCTTACATTTCTTACTTTCTTTTTTCCATTTTATCTCCTTCTTTCTCTCTTAAAAAAAATAATAAAAAAAAGAGAGAATGTATATTTGTGCTAACTTTTTCTGAAGTATTTATAAGGTTTCGAGATATCTCCTAAACATCAAGTCTTTCAAAGAAGTCTAATCAGAACCTACTCTTAAATTAGAGTGGCTGCTTAACGAAATGACAGCAACAACACCAACTCCACTACTAACAACGGCTCAGAAAATCACTGATCCCATTGAGCTAAGGTTTTGCTCTCTAGAGCAGACTTCAGGTAGGATTGTAGAACAGATGAGTTTCCTTGCCAACAACATTCCCCTACTTCGAGTTATGGCACCATCCAACGAAGAGAGCTCTAAGGTTTGTTGTACTTTACACCAGGTTATATGTAAGAAACATGTGCAAGTATGTCTAGTATGTCAACTCATGGTGTAGGCATTTTAGGATAGCCTAATAGGTGTAGCTTTGACTTAGAATGCGTAGCTCAACCTGACCTAGATGAACACTTGGGAGAAGCTTGCAAAGGCATTTTACAAATAGTACAAGTTTAATATCAAAGTAGCTTGACAATGATGAACTTAGTCTCTATGTGGAAGAAGAACAATGAGTTGTTCAAAGACCATGCATAGAGATGGAGATCCTTCGTTGTAAGAGTATCTACTTCCATGATAGAGAAAGAATTGACTTCAGCTTTTATCAATACTCTTGAGAAGCCTTATTTCTCCTATTTGATTGGACAAGCCTTATCTAGCTTTGCAAAAGTAGTAATGGCTGGGTACAAGATTAAAAGCGCTGTCTCTTCTAGCAAGATTTAGGAGACGTTAGACAAAAGGCCATTTGCTTCATCCTATGTTTTAGGCCTATAGTTAACAAACCTAAAAAATCTGCAGTCAGTATGGTGAATTTAAATACCAACCCCAATAATTAGGTTTCCTTTGAGATGAATTCACCTCAGTTTCAATAGTAGTTTAAAACCTTACCCTAGGCCAGTAATAACCTAAGGCAATTCACCAAGATACCAATTCCTTTAAGTCAAGTTTTTGAGAAGTTACGAAAGGACAACATAATTTAGTACAAGCTCCTTAGTGAAAGATACAGGCTAAGACCTTATGATCTTAACTAAAAATGTGAGTATCATACAGGGTAAGTGGGGCATTCGATTGACACATATTGGAGGTTGAAAAGTAGGATCCACGATTTGATTGATGAAGGCATGGTACAATTGGACTTCATAGAAACTTTGGCCCCAAATGTTAATAAAAACCCCCTTACCTAATCACAATCCGGTTATCAACATGATTTTCTAAGCTGCCTTATCATCTAAAACAGTTGGGCATATTTCTTGAAAACTAGTTTAATGGGGTAAGTAAAAAGGAGACAGTGAATAAAAGAAGAATCAGTGTTTTTATGTCAATAATACTATTTGCTTAATTTTTCTTTTCGAGTCGAAACAGTATGAGCATTTCTCTTTGGTAAGGCATCTTATGTAGATGAAGCAAATAAGGAACTTAAACCATTCAAGAAAAAGATATACGATTAAAAGGTTTAGAATGAAAAGAGGTAAACTATATTCTAAACACTAACCTTAAGACATACCTTGAGAGTTGAGTATCATTTAATGTGAAGGTATTAGACTCATTCCTTAAAGGAAGCTCATCTTGAACTTGATACGCAAATAAAAATGACGTTAAGCATTCTTTTGCAATATCTTTAAAAAAAAAAAAATTCCCTTATTGACCTTGTTGAGCCTTCTAAAACCTATTAAGAACCACCATACAATAGGGTAAATGGGAGATTAGGTGCATTAATTAGGGGAAAAGGTTAAAACTGATCAATGATTGTCTAGTTGCATTAATTCAATTATAGCTATTACCACTAATAACTAAGAGGATTTCCTTGACTACGATTCATTAATCATCATTAATAGACTTAAGTATTAAATCAATTGGAGCAATTATCTATAATTGAATATTAATACACTTGAGTATTAATCATCATCGACTAGTGCAATCATCTATAATTGAATTAAGTCGTATAAGATTTTAGAGGGAAATTTGCTCCAAACTATGGAGATCCTTATAGTATAAAGAAAGTTTGCCTAGAAGGGCTTTAATGGGTGGTTGGAACTTGAAGGACCCTATAAATGCTGATGCAATAAAGTTGTATGATCCTTAAAAAATCAATCGGATCACAAAATGTTGTTAACACAAGAGAAAATGAGCACGTGCTTTGGAACGGTGTCAACTAATAAAAACTTTTTAAATGCTTTATTATGATTTACCTTTCCTAATAGTAGAGATTTGTTTTCTATTCTTCCAGACGAAGCCACACTCAAAAGAAGCAAACACTTCTTGGCAGATCAATATTACATAAATAAAATGTAAAAAGCCTAGGTTTGGTCAGGGAAATCTAAGAGGTAGTTTAATTGAGGTTTTGAAGATATATAGGATAAAAATCTATGACAAAACCTTTCCATAACATTTCAAGTGCCAGGCCACTTTCATTAAATTGCAAGACTTTGTTTGCTTCATTTCAAGATTAGAATGGATTTCAAAAGGCTGAACCATTGGTTTTGATCGAACTTCTTAAAGAAAGATAGGTTGTTTGGGTGCTATCAACTAAGCTGGGTAAATACTTTCATGCTTGATAGTTTTTTCAAAACGTTGCATTTGCATTAAACATCTTACTTATGGTATTAGCCACCTGATGTGAACTGTAGCCAAAGACAAATAAGGCTAGTCGTTGAATGGATCTAAGCTTGTAAAAAACTTAAAAGGAAGTGATGGTGAATGTACAAAAGGACAAATGCGAATGAAAAGTAAGCAAAAAACCATGAATAACTCCAATGGATATGATGCATCAATAGAACTTCCGATAACTTATGGCACAACTTAATATGATGCAAGAGATTATGGGTTAAGATAAGAGTGATACCGAGAGTAAATAGTTAATGTTTACGTAAGGAAAGAAAATATTCAAGTGTATTAGTTATAATCAATTTGTTATGATGTTTACGACTACAAATACAAGGGTATTTATTCCCATAAGTTAGGATAGCTTGCTCAAAAGGGAAAAGATAAAAATGCCATTTCCTAAAAAAGTAATGTACAAGATATAAAAAGGTAAAAATGAATATTTAAGGAAATCAATTATTGGTATAATGGATTCTACACATGATTCTTTACATGTGGTAATGTTGTATTAGTGATACTGTTGGAAGATGCGGACAAAAAGGTACAATCAACTTGTTTATCCGAGCAGGAGTGGCTTAGTAACCTGATTCCTATCACAACCTATAAGGCACGTAACGCTCATCCCTTTTCAAGGCTTATCCAACTTATGGTCTGCTTGACCTTAGTATTAGTTAGTGTAAGTTCCCAAAATTGAGTTTAGGATAATTAAGCCTAGATTTAAGGTTTTTAGGGAAACTTATTCAATTGAGCTCAAACTTTATACTAGGATAGAAAAGTTAGTCGAGATGATACAGTGAAGTTAGATTTTAGAAATAATGACTCAATATCCCAATTTTGCACTTAGAAGTAGGAATATTCAATATAGTACTAAAATACTTGGAACTCTTAAAATCAAGCTCAGATTGCGACGAAAACTTAGAGATAAGTTAATTGAGCTATAAAATGAGATAATATAGTATAATTTATTATATAAAAATATACGTAATTTTATGAGTATACTCGATATCAATAATAATTATACTGGTAAATTAACCCTAAATTATGTAATTATATATATATATATATATATTGTGTTGAATTCATGAAATTACCTTTAGAATATATCCTAAAAATAAAAGATATGTTAGAAACTTAATTATATGAGTATAGTTATGTATTACGTGTGATATATACAAGGGATATATACCCGTACATTAATAAATAACTAAGTTCTAATATATAATAACTATATTTAAGTAATTATTTAATAAAAGAAAAAAACATTGACCAAATGCATTGGAGATTGCTGGACAAAGTTGCGTAGTAGGAGATAAGACTATATAACTGATTCAAAAGTAAGTTTTCCTAAGAATTGGGCATCTCATGCTTGAGAAAAGCAAAAAGAAATTTGAAAAAAATATAAAATAATTAAAGAATTAATTATCTAACTGACTTAGAGGCACTATAAAAGGCCAAGACCTTCAGATATGTGAAGTTTAGCAGTTAGAATATAAAAAGCACTTAGAAGATAAATTAGAAAAAATCATAGAAAATAGAAAAAATTATGGGAAAAACAGAGCAATTACCGTATTTAGCTAGTTCCTAGGGCTCTTGTAGTTCTGCTGTTAAGCCACTCCATCACCAAGGAGTACCCCTAGCATATAGGTGTTCTAACACACCCCCACCACCCTACGGCTGCTGGAGATACCAAGAACAGTAAGTTTAAACTCTTGCCCTACTTTTCAATAAATTATAAAAAATATTAAATCTACCTAGAAAATTATGAAAAAAAATTGTACTTTGGTTATTTTAAATATTCTTTTATGTGATATTTTTATTTTTGAAAAATTCGTAATATTTAATATACTTAAGAAATCTATTATTCATCTGAATTTAGAATTGCAAAATAAATATACTAAATAATGTTGTTTCTAGCTGAAAATTTTTGTGTAGGATATGTATGATATATAGATAATTGCTATGTAGCCTAAATTTTAATTTGAATATTTTTAATATTTATTGCATTTTTGGCCTGAAAATAACTCAAAAATAAGCTGAAATTATGAATTAAATAGGAAATGATGAAATTGATTGATGAAATGGACATGTACTAATCTTTAATGAATAATAACAGTATCGAGTCAATTGAAATTAATTTGGTGTAGAAAGAATCATAATTGGATAATTTGTAATAATTTAGGGGTAAAATCGTCAATATGAACGTAAAGGCGATAGGTCGGAAACTTGAAACCAAGTGATAATTGAATTCCTCATATTTTTAGGAGTCTATAAAAATTTTCAGGGAATTATTTGGTAACCCGAATTATTTATTACAAATTTACTAAGTAAAATAGCTTAATTTACAAGTCGGAGTGTATTTTTAATATTAATAAGCTAAAATGAATTAAATAGTTAAATAAATAGGATTGCCGATCAGATTAAAAAATAAGCTAAAATGAATTACCACATGAATTAAAAAATTATATATAGGATTGCCGATCAGATTAGATTAAATGAATATTTTTATTATATTATTAATATTTTCTAATCAGGATACATTTTAGGTATATTAGAATTGGATAATACTTCTATTGTAATAATATATGGACAAATTAAGTAAAATACAATTTAATAATATAAATTATGTATAATACAATCATATTTATATTATTATATATAATTGTATTAAAAACTCGAATTACCCGTTAAAAGTTATCTCTAGAAATAGGACTTGTAAAATGTGTCATTAGGTCTATACGAACCAAAGACACTAATTTTATTAAAATCGGGTAACCTTAAATAATTTAACCTATAACTTTATCATATTTAAGAATGTACGTATTTTAGTAACCTTATTGGAATTAAAACATGAATTAATAAATTAAAAGTACATTTCGATACGATTGAAACGATATATAATACATAATAGTATATATGATGTACAGTATCAACAATTGATAACTTAATTCGATATATAGTGATAATACGACTATATATTATGAAAATAATATATATATATATATATATATATAACCATTTTAGATTAAACCTTAATGTTTTCGTAATTATTACGAAAACTGAATTTGAGTCTTTTGTGTAAATAAGATCTTCCAGTACAAAGACGGTTGACGATTTGAGTCAGCAGTAGTGAATGTTTACTCAAGTAAGTTGGGATTATGATTTCACTGCTTGTTTGGATACTGTTTAAAGCATCCGAAGACCTAAGAGTACTTTTGGTTGTGTTTGTAGTTAGTTGATTGTGCGCATGCTGTGTGTGTAGATGATACTCGGTTGTGACAGGAGTTCAACTCCTTGGTGTACTGTTCTGCATGTTTGCATTGATTCTGTATTGTATGAACTTGTCGGTCACCCCTAATTAAAACTAACGTTTATTCGACTAAAATGAAACTGGACATGCATAACACCCATTAGGTGAAACAATTAAAAGTGTCAGGCCAAATACTAACTTCCTTCAATGAGGATAGTTGAAATGCTTCTTTCCTCATTCTTAGTTGAACTAAGTGACAAGCGAAGAGGTCACAGCAAGGTTAGGGGTCGTGGTTCGAAGGCAGTCATGGGAGAAGAGTGTTCTCCATTGCATAAGCTCGGGTTTGGTCTAACTTGAGTCGCAATGAAACTCCTCAATATAGGTTGGAGCGGATGTAATTTCTCTAACCTTATAGTAGACCAGATAACATTGTGCGATGTTTCATTTGTTTGTTTGCATTGCATTTCATCGTAATTATTAACCTTATTTGTGTTTGTATAGTACTCTACTGACTTTATCTCACTTATTGAGCTAGTTGTGCTTACATCCCTATAGACTCTTTTACAGGTGTTGAGTAAGGTCAGGATGTTCAAATACCATCGTTCTCAGGTTAGTGTGCTACTGTTTGGGAAAGTGAGGACCGAGGAATCAACTGAACCTAGGCTTTTGACTTTGTTTTTGAGTTTTTGAGGAAACCAATTAGGAATTTCCTTGGAGCTTACTAGTTTCCTAACTTATTGTATATAAACTGCAAAATCTATGGTTTTTAATAAACTCTGATTGTAAACTTTACCTTTGCACGTAAAACGTTTATATAAATACTATTGTGGTACTAGACAATAGGTTATATAGAACAGGTATGTTGTAAAAGCTCTACCATAGGTTTAGTTATTAACAAGTGTTAGAACAGACGTTTCAAGCTAGTTGAGTTGTGCGCCTTGTGTGAAATGTATCTATGATAGCAGTAATAGCTGTGAGGTCAGCTTCTATCTTAGATTATTTTACACGGCAAGACTGTTATGATTCTTCCTGTTCAAAGTGTGACAGTTAGCTCATAGAAGCACTCTTTAAACCTATCTTCCATTTAAGGTTGCTAGTCTTTTAGTAACACTGTCACGACGCTCTTGCTTAGGTTAGTTAGCTTAGAAGAGTATGACAAAGTTCTAAATCGATTCTCATTTAAGGTTACTAGTCTTTTAGTGATGCTTTTGCCTAGGTTAGTTAGCTTAGAGGAGTACGATCAGGTTTTAAATCGATTCTCATTTAAGGTTGTTAGTCTTTTAGTGACACTTTCACCTAGGTTAGTTAGCTCAAAAGAGCATAACCAAGTTCTAAATCGATTCTCATTTAGGTTTGCTCGTTTTTAGTGATGCTCCCACCTAAGCTAGTCAACTTAGAGGAGCACAACTAGGTTTTGAATCAATTCTCATTTAAGGTTGCTAGTCTTTTAGTGATGCTTCCGCTTATGTTAGTTAGCTTATATGAGTACAACCAAGTTATGAATCGATTATCATCTTGGGTTACTAGTCTTTTAGTGTCATTTTCGCCTAGGTTAATTAGCTTAAAAGAGTATGACCAGGTTCCAAATCGATCTTCCATTTAAGGTTGCTAGTCTCTTAAAGATGCTCCTACCTAGGTCAGTTAGCTCAAAGGAGCATGACTAGGTTCAAAATCGATCTTCCATTTAAAGTTGCTAGTCCTTTGGAAACATTCCCATTTAAGTTAGCCAACTTACAAGGCACTACTAATTTTAGGGTTCCTACTAACCTATAAGGGCTTTACCTACCATCTGAGTACTACTTTAGGATTTTAACTAGCTCTTAGAGCATTATCTTCCTTCACCAAATCCTTAATGTATTAGACCTAAGATAGCTAGCTAGTTGTAGTGCTTTTTAAGAAAAATTTACCTTCAGGGCAAAACGGCGTCTCTTTTGTTTTCATGGTAAAGTTTTACTCAAACTCCACCATAAAGAGAAGTAGCTGTAGACATCCTAATTTTTGCTCCTCATAATTTTAGTGTTTTTTGAACACACCCAAATAGGCCTTCTTCTTTTTTAGTTATTTAGTTATTTTACTTTATTTTTATCTTTAGGTGACTTTTCACATGTGCGGCCCCTATCTTCTTCTGTTTTCATCGCCTGTTACAAATTGGTTTCCAGAATTAAAAGGAAAATTTTCTTATTTAAATAACACCATTTTTGGCTCATGTTCTAAATCTATATTTTGCAAAATTAATCCAATTTTGTGTTTTTGGAAACTACATATAAAATACTACAAATTGGGATAAAAAACACATTCTAGTTTCCCTAAATTGCATCTTAATTTGGAATTAAAAAAGGAAAAAAGGACAATAATACACTTAAATGAAATTTGCAAAACACCATTCTTTGGGCAATTTCCTTCGAATGAAAGATGTAGACATTGATTATTGATATGTCCTTGCCCATTTCCATCACTCAAACCAATACTTTCCCCAAAATTCAGAGTCAGATTCGGCAAGTACATATTGGGCTGCCATACCCGTTATATTCCGTTTTTATCCTTTTTCAAATTAAATCCAACTTCCAGTAGTATAAAATAGGGTGCTACTGCATTTCACCTTGAACATAGATTACGATTTAAAACTCACTCAAACACAGTCAAACTAAGCTTTCTCTAAGGCATGAATTTTCTCTCTCTAAAGAAAGCATTACCTTGTTAGAAACTACGCAAAAACTTACTAAACCGGCCATCGGTTCGTTACTGTACGAGGTAAGCTCCTTGAATTCTCGCTTGTTCTTATTTTCTTTGCATGTTTGATGCATGTTGTGTATTAAATAATTGAGAAATTATGTTTTTAAGAATGTAAAACACTTGTTTGATGTAATTTTTGTAATGTAGTTAATAAGATTTATTGTTTTTATAATATAATAACCATGTAGTATTCATAGTTGATGATTATTTAAATTAAGTATTTTGATTTAATGACTTGTATAATGTTTATCATGAATCATGTTTGAATATGGGATTATTCTTGATTATTTTAATTGAATTAGACATTTTAATTAATAAACCTAGAATATTTGCCATAAATTATATTTGCACAATATAAAATAGATGTCTAAACATGTGAATTATAAAATAGATGTTTGAATATTTAAATTATAGAATAAATGTCTGAATATGTAAATTATGGAATATTTATTTGATAAGTAATTATGAAATTAGTTATTTTGAAGAATCCTATAGATGTAATATAAAATGAATGTCTTGATTCAAAATTTTATTATCATAACAAACAAATTTTTGTATATAAATAATAAACATGCCATATTTATGATTATATCAATATTGTATGAATTTTTATTTAAGTGCTTTATGTGACTTGTTTAACATATGTATCTTCAATGAGTTTCTTTTTTATAAAAAGTTTTTTTTTTAGAAAAATATATTTTTCCACCTAGGAAAAATGTTTTTCTTAAATAAAAATTTAAATAAACATGCTTTTAAAAGAACCAAGGATTCTCGTTTTTTTTTCCAAAATTTGGGCAGAAAAGAAAATATATTTTTATAAACTAATCAATGTGTAAATACTTAAAGTGGAATGCTTTTCAAAATAAAACAAACCAACCTACTAAAATTTTTTGTAAAAAACTACATATGGCCTAATTCGACTAGTGGGTACATAAGTACTTTAAGCGGCTCCTTTAAAATAAAAAAGATTTTATGTTTCCCTTTCCTTGAAGGTATAGAACATAAATTTTTTTCTTTCCTTCTTCGTTTATTTATTTTTTTCATTGTAAGTAATAATAAATTCTCTTAGTTGTTGTGAAAGGTGTCCATTTACTTCTTGCCATTTTTTAAATTTTTTGTAAAAGGAAAACATTTAAAATTAAGGCCTTTTGAATACTTTTAGAAAGTCCTTATATGGAAACGAACTCGATTTTAAATAAGTAGGCCCTCGAATCTAGAATTCTTTGGTTTTTTTTTTTAAGAAGGAATTTTTCCTAAAAATCGTGAACTAGTAGCTAGGTTGTGGTTATTCCATCCATGTAACCTCCACCTTTCTTTTCACCAACTTTAGCTGGTTGGTGACTCTAAAAGGTTTTTTTTTTTTTTTTTTTTTTGCCTTAAATTTTTTAAATTGATATTTTCCTTAATTTTAGTCAAGCAATTTATGCTAAATGGGTCGAACTTAGTATAAATTAAAATTAAGGAAAACCAAAATAAAAAAAAGGAAAATTTCAAGCTTAACGTTATACTCCTCCTCTTCATGTCTGTCTAGTTCACAACAAATTTCCTCACCCTCTTCTCCTTTCCCAATAATGTCTATTGTCTTCCTTATGGGACAATTATTGAACTTATGCCTTGATTGACTGCATCTAAAGCATTTTCTTGTAGTAAGCTTGGCATAAGAATTCTCAACCTTCTTCTCCCCTCTTCCTTTAACATATGGCATTTGCTAGCCACATTATCTTTTGGTAGGTTTCTCCTAATACTACCCTTTGCAATTACTTCTAACTATCATAGTTCCTTTTGCTACGCTCTTATTGCATCAGATCTACCTTTAAGGCCATGCTTTAGCCTTTAATAAGGTTATCATAACTTTAACCCCAATTTTATCCCTTAAGGTTAGCCTTACTCCTTCCAAGTATCTAGCAACTTGCTTTCCTTCTAATTCATGAAGATTGTTCCTTTCTACTAACCTTATGAATTTTGCTTTGCATTCATGCATAGAATTGTTCCCTTGTTGAAAATGTTGATGTTGTTGAAACAAAATTTGCTCATAGTCTGGAGGTAACAACTCTTTCATCAACAAATACTTCATCTTATACCAAGTGCATATAGGACCCTTCCTTTCTCGCTCTCTTTTGTATTGAATTTGTTCCCACTATACAAAAGATTTCCCTTTCAATTTATATGCCACAAATCTGACTCTTTTCTTTAGTGGAATCCCTAGATAACCAAAGAATCCATCAATCTCCATAATCTAATTTAGAAACTCCTATATTCCCAAACTTCCATTGAAGTAAGGAATGTCCACCTTCAACCTAAAGTTTCCAAAATCCCTATTGTCCCCACCATAAGTATCCTTCAACCTATTGCCTTGATAAAGCTATTGTTGACCATATTGAGGTAATTCATAATCATCTAAATCTTCTAAGTAATTTTCATTATTATGGTCATAATGCTTACAAATAGGAGCAGGCTTGTTAATAGGTTTCCATGAGCCATGTCTACCCCTAACTTCTATTGTCATGCTACCTCATGCATGTATCGATTCCTAAACCATCAAGACATTCTACAACCTTCTTAGGGTGTTCCTCTAAGCCTTGGAGCCTGTAGGCCATTAGTTGCTTTAGAGTTGCTCTAAATATTGCAATGCAATTTTAATTTTTACCAACTTAAATTGAGACTAAAGCCTCTTAGACACCATCGTGAGGATTGTTAACATTGCCATTGATCAACATCTTAGCTCTAATACCAATAGACACAATGTATAGGGTGATAAACTCATAAAATAGAAGAATAAACTTATATTATTGCAAGACTATTAATACAAAAGTTGCACAAGGTATTTATAGTCTCATAACTCTATAATAAATAAAGAAATTAAGTAAAATTTAGATTCTAATAAATTAGGAAAGAAATTAAAACAAAATAAACTTTCCTAAATTACAAAAGAAATCTTCACTAGCATGATATCTTACCAAATACTTGCAAATTTGACTTCCCAAATAACCCCAAATGATAAAGCGGTTTGGTCCAAGGTTAAAGTAGAGTCAAATAGGTTGTTATGAGCTTCATAACTCTCCATATATGAAAAGTTATGAACCATTGAAATTGATTAATAGAAATTGGAAATAATGGGAGCTTAGCTTATGAACTCATGGGTTTTTACTCAATTTCTGATGCCTTTAGCTTCTAACCAAGAAAAATTTTGAGCAATCTAAAGTTGGCTTCTAGATAGGGCTAACTAGGTTCTGACTTCTTCCCTTCTTTTGTTTATCCAAATATCCATGGCTTGTAACCTTAACTTGATCACATCAATTAATTTATGAATTTAGGAATGAGTAAGCTCAAATAGGCTTAGCAAATTAATTTTCAATAAAATTGAATGCTTTCAAATCAAAATCTTAAAGTTCACTAAATTATATATACTTATTTTGACTCTAAGAATAATTCTTAACGATGGAAAATTAATTTATACCTTTGAGTATGCTTTTATCCTATTTTTGCATTTATTTATTTATTGATTTTTTAATTCCTTACTCATTTTTTTAATTTTTAGTTTTTTTTTTTACTTTTTAATTTATGTAATTTTTAAATTTTTTAATCTTTTAGATCTTTTTACTGAAACATTTCTTTAAAGAAGGTAAAAATGGGGCATTCACAAAAAATATTCTATATCAAATTTTATCTTTTATCATGTTGGAAAGGAAAAAAAATATTATATCAACAAAATTCATCATTATATTTGAAGCTAATAGTTTTAAAATTAACTATAAGATTAAATTTATTCTTAGATAAGGCACCACATGTATTGGCGAGATAATAACAATAGTCAATTTTTGTTGTACATTGTCTTATGGGAGTAATGATGATATTGACTTTTTGTATTGTGGGTAATGAAGGTAATATATGCCCTTATTAACCTAATTGCATTTAGTAGTTATCTCTACGGATCTTGGTGCAATTATAAACATGCTTAATGGCATTGATGAGGACATTAATTTAACAAGTACTCTAGATTTTAATATCACTAAACATTAAGGTGTCTTTCAGTGCAGTAATCTAGAATTCATTAAGCCTTTAACATTAAGTATACTCAAGTAATTGAACAAAGAGCAATCCTATAATGGATGACTTGGATACATCAAAGAGAAAAGCTTTGAGGTTTATTATGCTAAAACAAATGGTATCTTGGCATGAGAAGTTTTGGTTATTTAGCATGGTATTTGAGTAACTTATTTACTGTAGCATGGGGGCGGTGGTATGTGGATGGGGGTTAGTTTGCTAAGCACCATGCATGATATATTGCTACATTGTGGGAGCCTCCTCTTAAACTATTTAGGGGAAAGTGCAAGGTTAAACATATAGTAGAGAGCAATATCAGAATGGGTGACCTTTTAGGAAACAGCTTTATCAAATGATTAAACCATGGGGTATATTAACAAAGTAAAGTAAAGAATATCTTAGTTTGAGGAGTTTTCTTCTTTGCAAATTGCATCAAGACCAGCCTCTCAATAATGTATGTATATCTAAGGAATAAGCTAGGCTAACATAGAATTAGGATAAAGGGTCTCGAGGAGAGGTTAGTTTGCTATATTGGGACAACCTAAAGAAGCAATCTAGCATGGGTGGGGAATGTTTGGTGAACCATAGATAAGATATAGATTTATTCAAACAAGAATAGAATCATTCAAAATTAGAAAGAAGAATCCTATTCTATCAACATTATACTCTTGACTTAATATTCTACTTCTACTCTTAGGTAAAAGTGAGTTAAAAGAGATAATCTCTTTTTTTTTTTTAGTCTAATAAAATTAAACTAATACCTAATTTTCTAATATTAAATAGCTATAAGTTTCTATTTAATATAGATATAAAATATTTATTTCTCTTGGGATGGAAGGATTTGAACCTCTAAATATTGAGACTAAAACCTAAAGGACTCACTAAGCCAAGAGCACTAACTAATTATAATAGATAGAATAAAAAATACTAATAGAATTAAAAAGAATTATCTTTTATATATACTTTCCTCATTGCCAAGGGCATAAGGGGCAAGATGACTTGACGCATCCTTACCTTCCTCCAACTTAGTACCTACAGTCTATTTAGGGTTCCAAACTTAACTGTAGCAACTAAACACGAGAATTGCACTTGTTACGAGACTTATCCAAACAATTCCTCTTTTCAAATGGTAAATATTTCTTAGATTATGGAGTGTAAATCAAACCTATGTTTGGATCGAAATGTTACGATCTTCCCATTCATTACTCGTGGGTCTTTCTTCCCCTAATTCCTTCATTCTACTAATGAATAATCTATAACAATTCACAAATCTAAATTGACTAATTATTCTTGAATAGTTGTTCATAAAAAGGAATCAACTTCTTCTTCGTAATTTGGAGTAGCATGATGTGACTATGTCATTATTATCTTAGATTTGAATGTTATAGAATATACGAAACATAGGATAAGGAGATGAAAAATCTGAAGCAAAAAATTCTCCATCCTCTTAGTCTTCGACATAAGAAAGGGCGAATAAGTAGGTTGGTTAGCAAAAAATTATTATACGAAACAACTTCTTTAAGTGCTTCTTGCTTTCTCTTTAAGGTTGATTTGGTGTTGACTCCTTCCTTTAATTCTAAGTAAACTTGTAAGTTGAGATTTTTGTGGAGTTAAAACCTGAACTCAAACCAGAGAATAAGGTTGCAAATGAGTCGAGCTAGGCCAAGCGAAACCGAGCTTCTGAAGGCTTAAGCTTGGTTCGGTTAAAAATTATGAGCGCGAACTTGATTTGAGCATTTTATTAAGCCTATAAATTGAGGCTCAAGCTAGGCTCATTTAGATAAATGAGTTTGTTTAGAGTTTAAGCTCTACTTATTTACTAATCATGCTAGAATAAAATCAAGCAGAGCCAAACCTATTCATGAGCCTAAGTATATAAAATAAAAAAATATATAAATAAATTAATGAATAATGAATAAGGATTCGACTATATATATTATATATTATCTTACAACATATTATATATTTATGTATATTATATAAATATTAGCCTTTAAATCTTAATAATATATAAAATATAAAATTCGTAACATGTATAAAATTCATAAACCTACTTATGAACCTAAACAAGTTAACTCATAAGCCTAAGTAAGTAAACTTGCGAGCTCGAACCAAAGCTCGAACTTAGCTCGTTTAGATAAATTAATTTCATCTTAAGATTGAGCTCCACTCATTTACAAATTAAGCTTGAGTAGCTCAAGAGGATCTTGACTAATTTACAGGCCTACCAGAGAAGGAATCGAAGAAAGCCAATAGTTTGGTTTTAGTACTCAAGCATCAATACTCTCAAAAAGAGGTGGGTTTGTTTGTTTATCCCCATTTTTTAAGGCTTAGGGAGGGCAGTTTTTTATAGGTTTTATTTAGAGAAAAATCCCCTTTGCTTTTGGAAAAAGACAAATGTCGATTTGTTAAGGAGTCGTAGAACAATCCTAGGGTAATTAGGTTAGAAAAAATATTCCTTTTTTGCTTGGGCCCTTTAGCTCTTAGGAGATTAAACAAAAAAAAAAAAAAGGGAAATCTATCCATCAAGTTCTTTAGATGCTTTTTAGTATAATACTCTTTAAGTAGGTACTCCTTTCAAGAAACATGTTAGATCTGGAGTATCCCAATTCAATTGAAAAGGATGACCAATTCTCATTTCAAATACGTAAAATCGAAATTTCCACCAATCACACATTGCAATAGACTAAGCCTTCTAATTCTAACTCCTTCTAGGTTTGAAGGATGGTGATGCCTAAGAGAGAAGAAGGATAAAAATGAATTGCATATCATGTTGAAAGTGGGGAAAGGAATGAGTGTAATATTTCTAAGTAACTATAGAGTTGGATAACAAAATTGTAAGTTTGTACATGAATTGTGAAAGAGCAGTGATAATAGGTTATAATTGACAAGGTAATGAATAATAAGTTAACACTAGCCAGAAATTAGTGTATGAATAAATAAGATTCATTAGTATTTACTTGCATGACTATTAATTTCCACTAGATCGAAGTTATTTTTGCTAATTTCCAATTTTAGCATAATTCTATTAGCACCCTAGATTATCTTTAGGTTTGGAATTTATTTATGTCTTATGTTTTTAGGCTCATATATATGATATATATCTATATTATTAAAGTTAAAAGGGAGGGTCTTTTCATGTCTTTTGACAGTTTTTCAAAATGTTGCTAAAACATATTAGAAATATCCATTAAAATATACACTATTCAAATCTAGCTTAATAATATGAAGAGTAAATCAAATAATTCTCTCATTTTTTAATCTCTCCATTAATTCATCAAATGTCTCCTCTTTTTTAGGCTAAAACCAAGCCTATAAAATGTTGATTACTATTTTAATTTTTCATTAATTGAGATTCTTTTTTTTTTTCACAACATAATTAGTATTCATTATTATTTATTAGTAGCACCAAAATGGACTATTTTTCTTTGTGTATTCATTTCATCAATTATTCTCTTTTTGAGGTAGACTTTTATTTTTTTTTTCCTTCCTTCTTATGAAATTTCAGTCTTAAGTATTTTATGAATTTACAACATTTCTTCTACTACTTTTTTCTTTTCCTATTTTTCGATCTCTTCAATTTTTTATGAAGCTGTTAACTTAGTTTTTATTCATATATTTGGTTTATTATTCAGTCATAAAAAAATTATATCTTTAGTTCTATAATTTTTTTCTTAAAGTACTGCAATAACTTGATTTTAGTTATGTTTAAGTATTAATGCAATTATATGCTAAATTTCTCAATTAATATTTCCTTTATTATTTCTATAGGTGCCAATGCCTTTTTGATAAAACAAATTAATATGATTAATAGAATTTTGGACTATTTTAAGAAATATATTTGCTATGTATGAGTTGTTCATTACTTCTTATTTATGTACATTTTAGAAAGAACTTATATTTAATTTTTCACTCTTTATGTATAGATTAATTTAATAATTCTTTATGTATTGAATTTATTACTACAATGTACATAAGTTTTGCACATGTATCATAGGTGCTCTATTTGCTAGTATATATTTAAATGAAGTTCTCGTATTATATATTATATCAAAGAGAATACATTTTCTTTAACTACTTTCAATTAACAATTTGGTATTTTTAGTTTTAATCATTAAATATATTCACATATAGTTATAAAAAAATCAAATTTATTTTACAAAATTCTTAACTATTGCGTCTAACTATATACTAATAATTTTTTTGGTAAGATATATGGTTATAATTTTCTATCACACTTATTTCTACGTTATTATTTTTTCATTTATCCATTATTTCAATTGCTCAATATTACTATTATTTGGAAAACTCATTATACTTTTTATTTGACTAAAATTTATAAGGACTTTTTTTTTTGAAACTTTTACTACAGTTTTGATTTTACCATCATGTATTATTGATATTCTTCTATATTTTTTAGTCCAAACTTTTTTTTGTATTTTTTACACATGAAGTACAAGGGCATCATTTATTAGTATGTGTGTGTGTGTGTGTGTCTCTCTCTCGCTATATATATATATTACTGTAATATTTAGACTAGTTAGAAGAATATAAATGTAGTTCTCCACTATATGAGGATTAGCAATGGTTGATTTATTCTATAATTTGAACATCCGGTGGGACTGACCCCTCGTTCCGCCCGGGATAATATTTAGATCAATTTGTTTGAGGGGACTCATTTACTTTGCTTCCTCATCAGGAAATTAATTTACGATCTTCAGCCGCCAAAAGGATTCCTCCGATGGTACAAGACAAAACCCCCCTAGGATACGATATCAACATGGTACACAATAAGATAGTTTTAAGTCGATTTTAACAAGGTCCAACCGTGTGGGTGTACGCATTGACTACTAATTTAATGCGGACAAGTTGAGACTTTATCCTACAAAATGTCTTGAATGACATATTCCTCCTGCCTAGGAGTCATCGTCTTGTACTCATCAAAGAACTTTCATCATGTTTCTCTTCCTAACTTTTGGTTTTGGTATGCAATGGAAAGCGTCCTCTTTTGAGTGTTGTATTTGAGTGGATTTGGGTATAGCTGAACGTTACGTAGAAGATTAATAGCTTAAATATATATATATATATATATATATGTACTAATGTATATGTTGGCAAGGATCAAATAGAGAATTACATATTGTCTATGTACCTTGTTAAACTTTTGAATGAAATAGAAAGATTTTAGGCTGCGTCTGGGTATCCTGGAAAAAAATTCTTAAACGAAAAATAAGGTCATAAATTAGCTATGTTTTTACAGAGAATATCCAAATATAGAATGGATATATACATTTTTTATCTTGAGCTTACAGTAAGTTAAGATAGAAAGGTATAAACTTAGTATTTCTTATCTAGATATTGATACCAGCATCTGTATATGATGCAAATATGTTTCGATGTTGATAATGGTACTAGTTTGAATAATTTAGTATGTCATTTGGGGACAATAAAATCATGAACTGTGAATCAAACTTCAAACTAAATTGAACTAAAACGGAAAACTGTTCTTTTTTTCTTTTGGTAAAAGATTTTTGTGATTCGATCTAATTATATATAAACGGTTTACAGTTTGGTATAAAGAAGTGAAGCAAACCAAACTAAACTATTTTGAACTGAATCGAACTGTTTGGTTAAATACACAAAAAAAAAAAAAATCATGCAATTATTCTTGTACCTTTTTATTTTTATCCGTTAATCTTATGGATTTCATCAAATTTTTTATATGTTGTTCATCTATATCTTATTTATATATCAATTATTAAGATTAATTTAAGTGAATTCGATTTAAAATTTCATATCTAGAAATTTTCATTTTTTAAATTATTCTTTTCTTATATATTTTCAAATTCATGAGTCCGATCTTAGTGCTTTATATATCTTTCATCTGTTTTCCAGTCTTTGGTGTATCTCTTTTGTCTTTTTAATATCGCTTTAGGATGTACAGCTTTAGTTCTTTCTCTTTATTATTGTTCGTCTCAATAAAGTCTATTATCCTTGTCTAATCAAGTTTGATTTATTAAAATTTTATATAACTTTTTGCTAAGTATCGTTATACATAATAAATATATGATAAGTTAACTAAAAATATATAAAAGTTTAATAAAAAGAATAATATGTTATTAGAGATAAAAATGTTTAGTAAAAATTTAATATAAACAGTTCGAATTATAGATCAAATGGGATTGTATCAGTTTTAATTAGGTTCGAAAAATTTATAAATCGAATTATATAATTAGGTTTGATTTAAAAAAAAAAAAACAAACCGTTATGTTATACTTGTTTCAATAAGGGGATAAACCATACTGAACCGAACTGTATCCACCCCTAATATATTATACGTAGCACGTATTTCAATTTTAGTTTTTTACCCTCACCTTTCAAAGGAAGTGCAATTGATCTAAATAATTCTTTTTAATCCTTAAGATGAAAAATATACATATTAAGAAAACACAAAAGAAAAAACCATCATATTTGGAATAAATAATCTTCTTCATGTGAAGACTCAATAATGTATATAGATTTCTCCGTAAAATTGAATAGAGTTAAACTAGTATCCTCTGTAATTTTGATATATAAGATGAGATAAATGATATTAATTCTATTTGTAGGTATAAAATTGACTAATAGAACAACTTTATATGATTTTCAATAAGGATGCAAAATCACCTAATAAATGTATGCAACAACCTAATAGTTAATATAAAGTTTTACAAATATTTACATGATTCCTTCTATCTCAAGATAAGCTATGATGTGATCCAACAAAATATTTTTTTGGTTTAAAATTCATAAAATAAATGATAAATCAATGAAATTAGAAATAAATAAATTAGTATTAGTAAAAAAAAAAAATGACAAAAGAGAAAGAATTTTTTTTTTTTTAGTTACATCCTTGATTGAAGCCATAACTATTTAGTTTTACTTACAAAATATCAATTTTTAATCTTCAATTTAAATTTAAATGAGATGTAAGATTTAATAAACATTCAAATTAAGATGTGACGAACAATAAAGCTTAAATACTCAAGCAACTACTAAAGATGATAGTCAGTTATCGGGTGCTCGTATTAAACGAGAGGACGACGATCGAATTTCAAGATGCTATCACCAACTGATGTGTATCCCAGTCGACTAGGCTTAAAACATGGTTTTGCAACGGTTTCTTAGTTTGAATTTTCTTGGTCCTTGGGACTTGGTTTAGAGAGGAAAATATCTTTTGCAGCTGTGATTTAGTTGTTAAGCTATAGTAACCTGTGACGTCTTTTAAGTGTCATTTTCTCTTTCCTTACTTGTTCATTTTTCTTGTTAATTATGGTATCTATTAACCTGCACACCAAATCCGATGGTAACATATACATAAAACTAAAAGGTACAGTGAATACAATTTCCAGAGAATCAATACGAAGGGATTCAAAGCGAATGGGCGTCGCCTCCAAAAAAATTTCATGACTCTTTTAATTACAGTAAAAACATTATGTGAAATTCTAACATTGTCAACTCAGAAAAAAATGTAAGTCTGTCCTTCTATCTCATGGTCTTTACTTTCTCTTGCAAGTATTTCAAATATATATATATATACACGCGCACAACTATATAGAGATAATATTATAAATGATACTTGACCTTTGTCCTAATATAAAATTAATTACCTAAATTTAAGAATAAAAAAGAAGTCAATTTACTAATTTAATTGAACTTCTCATCGTTCTTTGTACTATCTATATATACTACTACCATTCATCATGTTAGCATATCTAGATCTATCGACGAAGAAATGACACATGAAATATGGGATTAATTTAAAACAATATATGGATATTGATATAGCATTTTTTATATTAACATAGATTCTCTCAAATTAATCTTGTAATCTATTTATCATTTTATAATTGGTTGATAGGTCTACGTATCATAATAAGGATAAATGGTATTAAGTTAACATAAGTAGTGCAAACAATTTCAATTGGATATAGTAAATTGACTTTTTAAAAGTTGATGTATATAATTTTATATTGAGTTTCCATTTATAACATTATCATTTTATATGTATATAACATTATCCTTTTATATATATATATATATATATATATTAATTGTAGCTAAATACTCCCAATATCATGGTATCATGGGCACATAATATACAGTACAACTGCACGATCACATTTTGTCACATCACCTTCATTCTTAGCATGCAAAACATTTTATATATATGCTAAATTACTAATGGAAACTAATCCAACAAGTAAAGCCCAAAAAAAAAAAAAAAACAAAAATTGCTTAATCCAACCTGTTACTTTTTCAACAATCGTCGTCCGATCTTTCGGCACCTTCCTGTCTATTTGTCTTAAATGACGTCCATATCTGCATGGAACCCCTAATATAATGCCCTCATTGCTGCGCTCTCATAGTTTACAGCTACCAATCGATATCATCGTCGTTCCTGATTACTTGGCTATGTCATAATCTCCTCAACAAGAGGGGATTGAAAAAGAAACATAAACACTAAAAATATATCACATTTTACTATGGAAAGAGAGCAACAGTTTTCTAGTTCTAGGTTTGTGTTTCCCCCAGGTTTCAGGTTCCATCCATCAGATGAAGAACTTATCATCTATTACTTGCAGAAGAAAGTCGCTTCCTCACCTCTACCAGCATCCCTGATTGCCGAAATCGATCTTTATAAGTATAATCCGTGGGAGTTACCCAGTCTGTCCAGAACCATATCCATTATTTTTTAGCTAAGCATGTCATGGGAATTATGTTACTAATATAGTTTTTTTTTTTTTTTATTATTATTATTATACGACATGTTTTTGCAGATAAAGCATTGTTTGGTGAAGATGAGTGGTATTTTTTCAGTCCTAGAGACAGAAAGTATCCGAAAGGAGAAAGGCCGAATAGAGCAGCAGCTTCAGGGTATTGGAAAGCCACGGGAACTGATAGGCCGATACTCGCTTCCGGTGGATCCAAGAACATTGGGGTCAAGAAAGCTCTCGTGTTCTATACCGGTCGACCGCCTAAGGGAATCAAGACTGATTGGATTATGAATGAGTACAGGCTGCTGAATCAGGTCACGAAACCATCAAGACTAAAAGGTTCCATGAGAGTAAGTGGTTATGGAGGTGCATTTTGGCCCTGGTATACAACTTTCATGCACTCGGTCGATCATAGATCAAGCCCTTTCATCTGTCAAATTGTGTGAATCATATTGGCGTCCTCCCTCGAATCGATTAACTTTTATCTCTATAATTAACTAATCTAAAAGTTTAAACTCATTAGATTTTGTTGTGGCATTATAGCTATTTATCTATACTCTCCCTCAATTTTGTGCTAAGATTTCGATTGAAGTCCTTCAATAAATTTATTTGCAAAACCAATTGATTTAAAAGTTAACTTATTAGCTTAGTTTCAAAGATTAAGATGAATACTGTAACCATATTTTTTTTTTCTTTTTTCTTTTTATGAGAAAATACAAACTAATAACTTTAATAGCAAGAGGGAGTATTGAGGAATAAATACAAAAAGTTTATATTATATCTATAAGTTCAAACTTTTAAATGAGACATTTGTTATACCAATCTTACTATGATATCATAACAAGAGATCCTGATTTCAAATGTTATATTATTATTTTACCGTGTTTAATAGAATTGTCCATTTGATGCACTTCGATCAAAGTCTTGCTCAGTGCACAAGGGAACTTTCAAGTAACACCAAATCTACAAACCTAGCTTTTAATTTAGATGGTTGTGGGATTAAATGTAATATTATACTTATTCATTAATGCAAACTTCTAGGTGATAATGCTTGGTTTAAATCGGCTTTACACAAAATTTTCCCTTTAAATCCACATGATGCATGAACTTATTGTAATGTTTGGATATTCATGATGAAGGTCTGGATAAGACAAAACATTTTGTATGGACCTCTAGGATATAAGAATATATAAAATAAAACTTTCTTTAATAGTGGACAAGGGGGTAGAATAATATTGGATATAACAAGCACCATTACGAGACAAAAAATAAAGACATTGACTTGTTCTTACTAGATTATCTTGTTTTTATCTTATTTCATCTTTTTTTTTTTTTTATTTAAATACGCTTAGTTTTTTAATCATACACTTATGCCACTCTTAGTAATACTAGATCTCCAAATAAGTTCAAAAAATTCATAAAAATTCTACATATATATATATGATCCATAATTGCACAAACACCGCTTAATTTCCATGTAATCGAATCTAATACAAAGAAAAGGTGGTGTAAACGTGCAATTAAAAAAATTGAGGATGTTGGTATAAATTTTGAAAGTTTATTAGGGCAGCAATGAAAAAAAGATTTAATACGTATTACACGCTATATCAGGAATATTAATTAAATGAATAGTTTCAAAATAATTATTACAAGTGATTTATACATATCATATATATCAATATTTTATTATTATTTATATATTATATATGCATAACATATGATGTGTATTATTTATTGAATTATTTCTTGCTGTGATGACACTTTTATTATTATTATTATTTTTTTCCATTAATGGCATGTAAAGGTTGCCTTGTAAGCTCATACTATTCTCTAATTTTACAGTTGGACGATTGGGTACTTTGCCGTGTGAGGCAAAAAGGTAACATCCCAAGGATGACAGAACAAAATGAGATCGGGACAAGTTTTGTGGGGGCTCCTAAATGCACACAGAAGATGGACACTGCATGCTCTACAAACATAAGCACTGATGGCACCGACATGAGCACGGATCACCTCTATAAACATTGTCAGGTGATAGCTTCTTTACTTTCAGGTCAAGCCCAAGCCCTACCTAGAATGGAACCTATCTCAAGCTCAGGATATCAATGGAGCAATAAAGGTGGAAATGTCAGGAGTCCAGTACTTCATGAATGTGGTGATATATCCAATCCTCTAAGTACATTTCCTTGCATGGACAACAATATAATGAATCGAAAAGACATTGAAGGTAACGAAAGCCTGGCTTCGGCTAACAAGAAGCAGAACAAAGAGATCCTTGATGAGTATCTTGTTGGCAAAACAGCTGATAATAATAATGTTGATCTTGGAAGTTCATACCAGACCAGTTTCTTCAATTTCGAATTAATTGATCCCCTGCTTGATTTTAGCGAATCGGCCCTGGATAGATTTCTACAACAGTAGAGTACATGCTTAGAAGATGTCTATAACTTCTCCTAGTCTCTGGAGATTAATAAGACATTGTATAGTGTAAGAACCAAAGTGGTGAATATATGCAAAGATATGAGCATATGTTACCTGTGACGGAGGATTGCAATTAATGTTGTGCAGGAGGTTAGGCTCCTAAGCTGCATCATAAATGTGTCTGTAAGTTTGATTTATGATCTTACAGTTGTGTGTAAAAATTCCCATCAATAAACAATAAAAAAGAGTCTTTTGATTTTTACAAGTATACCCTATGTAAATGCTTTATATAATCATTTTGAGCTTTTAAATTTAGTTGCGTAGTTAAGTTTAATATAGCTATTTTCCATTTGGAGCTCTATCTTCAATTTGCAGTATGTTGAGTGCGATCCTGACAATTTGCTTATAGAAATTCAAACTCAATACCTCTAGACTGCCACTAAATTAAGTTTAGGTACACAGCCAATTGATCTAAATGCTTGAAATTGTAAAGATGGTGAGTGCATGATATTTACTACTTAGCAATATACTAAAAACATTTGAATTAGGTATTTTCCATGTTTTGTTTAATGAAAAGAAGGTGCAATCGGGGCCCGTTTACAAGTTCTTCTACCATTATCAATTCTTCAAGTTACATAGAAGTAGAAGTATCGTAGCTGCCTCTTTCAAACCATCTCATGTGGAGAAGGTAATTCTACATTAGCTAGAAAACTACGAGAACGGATGAGTTTAATGGTAACTTTTACCACTCAATTTTCTTGAGTTATTTAGAAAACCTTTATTTTACGCAAGGTAAATAAAGATTATAATCATTTTGTAGGAAGTATGATCTCCATGGACGCTTGATCTTTTGTAAATTTAGAATGAATCCAAAAGGAAGACGTAAAGGAAATGAACTATGTAATTATGGCAGTTAAGTTTGTTAAACATTAGTCCTATATACAGGTGCTGGGCATGTGAAAAATAGAACACGTGTGAAAATAAATATTCGGCTATGAGGCTAACTATATTAACTAAATGTATTACTAATAATAAGCTATTTAATTACTGTAACACCCCCCTTTCCCCAAAGTTGGAGATGGCTGAAGATCCAACTTGGATAGAAAATACGACAGCCGTGGTTTAAAAACAGCTTTTGTCATGCAATGTGCAAGTTGATGAGAGGAATGAATATTCAACAAAGATAGAAATCCTAATGAAAAATGGTCTCAAATAAAATGAACATCTAATGAAATGTGTCTAGTCCACACATGAAAACATGGATTTTTTTGTCAAAAGAATATCAAAGTGACTATTAGTAAAGAGCGGCAATAGCAGCTGCAACAGAACACGCAAATCTTGAAGTAAGAGAGAAAGCCATAACAACTCCTTAGTAGCAAATGCGATGCTTTTGTACTCTGCTTTAGCAAACGACATAGTAATAGTAGATTGTTTTTTTGTTTTCCATGATATTAAAGATAATCCTAAAAACATGCAAAATCCTAATAGTGACTTGCGATCTACTCTAGATGATCCCCAATCGGTATTTGCAAATCCATAAAGTCATGTAGAAGAAGAGGCTGAGTAAAATAGTCTCTTGTCAACACTTCCTTTTAAATAACGTAAGAGATGAAGAATAACTTTCAAATGAGAAGTCCTAGGAGATGAGATGAATTGGCTAAGCTATTTAACTAAGAATGTAATGTCTAGTTGAGTCATTGTCAAATATAAAAGTCTACCCACAAGCTTTCTATACAATGAAGGATCATGTAACAGTTCTCTATCCTCATTGTTTAAATGTACTCCTTAAGGAAAGGGAATTGCAACTGGACGTGCCTTTGTAAGTCTAACATCTTAGAGTATGTCTAACAAAAATTTCCTCTGACTTAACCAAAAACTACTTTTAGTTCGACATATTTCAATACTTAAGAAAAATCCGACCTCTCTTAAGTCCTTAATATTAAAGGCCTTATCCAAAGCTGATTTTACTCCATTAATATTATTCCCAACAAGTAACACATCATCAATATATACCAAAGCTACTAGAAAAGATTTTCCATTGATTTTATTGAATAAAGAGTTATTGGCTTTAGATCGTGTAAAGCCTAAGAAATAAATAAATTTGGTAAACTCCTTGTTCCATCGCCTTGGCACTTATTTCAACTTGTATAAAGATTTAACAACATGACAAACATGACCTGATTTGTCCATCAAATATCCTTCTAGTGGTGTCATATAAATTTCGTCATCAATGTAGCCATGTAGGAATGAGTTATTCACATCCAATTGATGAACTATTAAATCTTTAGAAGTAGCTAGGGACAAGAGAAGCCTAACAATTGTAAGCTTAGCTATAGGTGAAAAAGTGTAAGTATAGTCTATTTCTTCAACTTGATTATATCTCTAAACAACTAAATGAGCAATGAACCTTAATCTTTCTATAGACCCATTTGATTTATACTTAATCTTGTACACCCATTTAGATCCTATAGGTGTTTTACCTAGTGACAAGTTGACAAGTTCCCAAGTTTGATTTTATTCTAATACTAAAAGTTGTTTATCCATGGCTTCCACCTATGTAGGATCTAATAGCTCTTGGATTGAAAACACATTTGCCAATGATAATGTATAATCTTTGGGATGACATGTAAAGGAATGTGAATCAAACAAAGGATATTTGTGAGATGCAGTAGGTTTCTAGTTTGTAAAAGAAATGGGTAATGTGATATGTGTCTCATTGTTAAGTGAAACTACTTGCATTGTATGTATGAAATCTTGAAGCCAATTGGGTGTTTTCCTAACTCTTTCTAACTTGCATTAAGAAAGTTGTTCATTATGCTATGTTGTTTCCATTGAAGTAAAAGGAAATCTAGATATATTGGGCACTGAAGATGGTGTTGGTGTATGAGTGTTTTCAAGAGAATCAAGACAATAATCCAATGATTGATTAGGAAACAAAGGAAAGTCTTGGTTTTGTGAAATGGGTGAAGTTTGAGAATTATCATGGAAAGGAAAGATTTATTCATAAAAAATCAAGTCTCTACTTACAAATGTTTAGTGTATCTTTAAATCATAGAGCTTGTATTCTCTTTGACAATTGGGATAGCTTAATGATATGCACTTCTTTCCTCTACAATCAAATTTATCTTTACAATTACTATTAGTAAATGCATAATCCTGTGACTTTGAGATGATGATAAGGTGGTGGTTTCTTATAAAGCATCTCATAAGAAGATTTCCAATTGAGTGATTGGGTAGGCATTTGGTTGATAAGTGTAATGGTTGCTAACATGCATTCCCCTAAAAAATTTTTTGGTAAATTTGCATGGATATGAATTGCTCTTGTGATATCAAGAAGTGTCTATATTTTCTTTCCACTACACCATTTTGTTGTTGTGTATAAGGAACACTTTTCTAATGTACAATACCCAATTTCTTAACAATAGTAGATGAAAAAAGTTTAGGTGTTGTACAAAATTGCTTATCTTTAGACTTGTACCAATCCGGATAACCAATTATTTCAAAGCATAGCTTAATAGAATGTCCAACTTGTTTACAACGAGCACAAATTGGTTTCCTAGCTATAGCTTTACTCCTCTTATCTCTATGATTCCCTGCACCAAACTTTAATGTTCCATTAGTTTTTTTAATAATGAAAGCAGGAACTTCTTCTCCAAAAATTCTTAACATCTATTTTTGTTTCTCAACTTGCTACACAAGATAATAAACCTTGTTTATTGTTGGTAGTGGTTCCATCAAGAGGATTTGACTTGAAACTCATTCAAATGTTTTATTTAAATCAACTAAGAATTGCATTAATTTGTTCTTATTCTTGATATCTAAGAATTTCGCCAACAAATCACATCGACACTAAGACAACATTCCACAAGTAAACTCAAGTTGACTACAAAGAGTCGATATTTCGTCCCAAAGTTTCTTTAATTTGTTATAATACATGGATCAGTTAGATTTCCTTGTTTAAGGTTAAGAATTTCATACTGCAACTGATAAATCAAAGGTCCATTTGTCAAACCAAACTACTTGACAACATCATTCCATAATTCCTTTGCAGACTAAGCATAAACAAATGCTCTTGACAATTCTTAGTCATAGAGTTCAAGATCCAATACCTAATCATATAATCACATTTAATCCATCGATTATAGTCAAGTGAATTAGGTTATGGTTTTGTAAATTGACCTTATATGAACCCTAGTTTATCTTTAGTTCCTAAAGCTAGACAAATGGATCTACTCCATCCTAAGAAGTTCATTCCATCAAATACAACACTTGTAATCAAAGTTCTTAGATTATCAAATCCATAAAGGTATAGATGATCACTGTTCAAGTTCTCACCATTCATCATTCAATTTCTTCAAGAAAAAGAATACGGAAGGATACTAAATCAAAATAGAGAATTTCGTAATCAAACAATATAAAGAAGTTAATAGATGTTACCCGGTGCTCTGATACCATGTGGGAAGTGTGATCTCCATGTATGCTTGATATGTTGTAAACTCAGAATGAATGCAAAAGGAAGACGAAAAGGAAATGAATTGTATAATCATATGTCAGTTAAGTTTGTTACAGATTATTCCTTATATACAAGTGCTGGACACGTGAAAAATAGAACACATGTGAAAATAAATATTCAGCTATTAGGCTAACTATACTAACTAAATGTATTACGAATAATAAGCTACTTAACCACTATAACACATTTGAATCTTAATGTGGTATTTGAGAATATCAATTAGTACTTGAAATTTCCTAAAACGTAGAAACTGTGAATAGTAAATGATGATACTTCTCGCATAGATTTTATTTTGCTTAATGTTATTTAGGTCAGATATGATATTATTGTTATTTTTTATTCGATTAGATATGATATTTCTAATTTTTTAGGAAATTGCGGAACGTTAAACCATTGATAAATGAAAACATTACCAATTAAGAGTAATTTATACCTTATTGACATTTAAGTGCTGCAATGCAACCCACTAGAACCGGTTTCCATTAATTATCCAGCTTATGAAGTTTAACCATGCAAATGGATGGAAGCCGTTGAGGAGATGCTCTGCTCAGCATTCTTGTGAATATCATCATTTAAGTCAAAATCATTTTCCCTATTAGATAGAGGCTGATTTTGCTGTTTCATTTGGGCTCTAATGTATAGCAATGAATCAAAGCAATTACATAGAATGAATGTAATTCAATGCCCATATCTCTCTACTGCCTCTATTTCCAACTAGTAAATGTAATTCACAATAATCAACCCCTCTGTTATTATTGCGGTGCTGTTCGTTTATCAAATGAGAACTCTTTCGGTTCGATGTCGATCTCGTGCTGCTGCGCCCGAACTGGCTGAGGAGCTGGTGCTACTTGTGCTGCGCTTGGTTGGGTTAACTCAACGTTGTTCTTCTCAACACGGTGATGGTGAGACGACGAACCATCCCCTTGGCAGAACTGATGATGATGTGAAGGGGAAGGTGAGTCTGTCTCCCAAACATCCCCCTCGAAATTGGATCTCCTTGGGGATGTATGGAAGCTGTCCACTTCGCTGCGGTAATGGCGCAACAGGTGAACAGGGGACGTGTGGTGTGATGGTGTTGTCGGCCTACTCGACATGGGAGTAACCGAACTTTTGTTCTGTTTAAGGTTCTTCTTGGCTGTGTGGTGCCAGTTGCGTAAGGCTGTGGCTACTCTTTCATTGAATATGGTTGGCTTCATTGTCGATCCCATCTGTTCATTGCACAGTGAAGATAAAGATAAAATCAGGAACATGTCAAACTGTGGTGTGCTTGACATTTGTAGAAACCGTGAAAATATTCCCAATATGTTGTCGTTATTAGTGACTTTTAATCGCCATGCAACTTACGATTATTGGACATGGATTAATTATTATGGAATTCGCATATTAAAATGAGGAAAATAGTTTTCATTTTTTGAAAAAGGGGATTTATACTCGGACAGTAAATTATCTCTATAATAAAGGATACAATTTTCATCTTTACCTGTGTAACCAGTGCATATAGAGGGAGGGTGACATAACTGCATAATATCTGAATGAGGATCCTGGAAAAAAAGATCCAAAGCAATATTTGGTTTATTGATTAAAATTAAAGTTAAGTTTTTCATAATTAAAAATCAACGGAGATGAGGATTACCCCATAGTGATTCTGATGACGACATCCTCAGTACGCTCGTGAAAGCAAGATTTTAAACTAAACTCATACTGAAATGCAAAATAACGTTGGGTATAAGCCATATTACTCAGTACAGAAGCTATATACAGCCCGTCCTGTACTTAATTTAATTTTATTTTATCTAGTAGATATTGTATAAAAGCATAACTAACTTACCCAAGTCCATACAAAGAAGGCAAGTTGAAAAGCATTCTGCATAGAAGCAAAAGTTCAAAGGATCAAGATTTGTTATTAATCAAAAAAAAAAAAAAATTGAAAAAGACCAAAAAGTACAAAAAATGTACCTGAAAGAGAACAAAATTTATGAGACAGAGGATGAGGCGAGGCTGGTTGAACCAGAAGAGGTCGTCGCCGGGCTGAACAACCGGTACGCCCTTCACAACCTCTCCTCTTTCTGCAATTCTTAAACCCATCTTTGTTATGATCACTTGTAGCTTTGTCCCAACTAAGAGGATGATCTGCAGAATGAATGTGCATTATAAGCCATTTCATTCAATCATGTATATGATGTGCATCATATTCATGAGACTCAAGAAATGGAGATGATAATGTTGGTGGATACGCTTACAATTAGTGGGATAAATGGTAGCCATAGGTATGAATACCAGCCTGTGTTCATAAATGTTCAAAACACAACGTTAGATGCAGAATCAATTAGGGTAAATTGGTGACACTGTAAACTGTGCAAACTATGGAAACAGCTCGATTTACTCACCGTGGGTGTTGAAGAGCAAGAACAAGACCGCCAAAAACCAGATTGGTGGACTGAAATCAACAATTTCACCAAAAAAAAAAAATAATAATAATAATAATGTCAATATTAAATTATTAGGAAAACTCTAAGGTTAAGCCACTTGAAAAATACTATATTGAATTGTCATATTTGATCTACTGAGAAAAATTAAAATTTTTTATTTAAGTACTAACCTGATCCCTACAACCACCTTGAAGTCCTCTTCCAGGGACCTATTTATGTATTTCTGAAAATTAAAATTGGCCTGACTTTGAGGAGCTAAATGTGCCTGAAAAATAGAGTCATGGTATAAGCAGTCATTATTGTTGCAAAAATATCCCTAAAATTATTAGTCGACCATGGATAGGATACGATTCTACAATTCTCGAAAAATTTATGTATATATACAAAATATAGTAATTTTAGCAACAGTTTTCGGATTTTAAAAGTTTTTTATATGTATATCCTCGTAAAATCATGCTCTATATTTGCAATTGTCTCAATAAATTGTGATAGAAACAGCAAACCAGTCAAAATAAGGAAAAAGACTGCAGTCTGTTCATATTAACAACAATAAGGTCGTCAAAAGAGCACCGTCAAACGCTTACCATTATGAAACCATGCCTCAATGTCAAATAATCAACTTTAGGAACCGACCTTACAAATTGCCTGAAGAAACAAACCTGCCAGCCATATAAACGCGCGTAAACTGCTGTATTCAGAACAGTGTGAAAGCAGTTCTTTTCTTTGTTTTTTTAAAGAAAAAATCCATTTCATATTTCTTGGATGATAATTTAGGAAAAAGTTCTCTTCTCTGGCTCTCTCCAATGTCCCACCATTAACAGTCCCCATGCCAATCGCTATCTAATATTTTTCCTTTTAGTAAAGGAGTATTATATGCTCACGCATAAAACTATTAATTGATACACAGAAAGTCTTATAAAACATCTTTTCACCTTTCTATGCTTTTTAAAAAAACAGAAAAAAAATTTAAAATACGTATTAGTTATAACTCTTTTGGTGATTGTTTTGTGGTTTACTGACAATCCAGACATAATATGTATTTATTAAGGTTTAATGGAGATGTAAAGTCACTTTTCAGAAGTTGAGGTGATTTTTCCGTACCTGATTTATAATTTTAAAGATGAATTTAAAATTTTCCTTGAATAATTTATTCATGAAGGGACAAAAAAATAAAATGTAATTTAACATTTATCCGACTAAGATCATTGATCACATGGCAAAGACAAGTATGGATAATTTAAAGTCGAAACAAGATTCAATAATTTTGTATATTTTCTTCGTTCCCATTTAGCAGTCATTCAATTAATTATATTCAAAGTCCAAATAAGTATGAAGGTATCACATGAAAGCTATGACGTCTGTCATTTTCTGGACAGGCCTACTTAGGGTTTTTGAACATACGTAGATTTCAAAGATGGCAACCTCTTATTTTACAAAAATAAATGATTTATGCATTTTGCAATATTAGAAAACTAGTCACCGCCAGTGCTTATGATTGGTACCAAAAAAAGTGAAAACATTATTCTGAGTTAGCACTAACATAATCTTTGTATTATTTTTAACCACATTAATTGCCCTATAATAACGCTTTGTAAATTGATTCGTGTGATATAGTTGTAGGCTGTCCAAATTTTTTTTAAAAAGAAAAATTATGACAATTGTGTTAACAAATTTCAATAATACTCATCAGTTAAAACATTATGAATCAATTGAAAGGGAAAAAAATTACGATTGTAAAGGCAGCTATATATTTCTTTCTTTTTTCTTTTTTTTTGTTTTCTTATCACTTGTTAAAAAAAAAATCCTCAAGGAAACTATTCCTAGAGGCTAGATGTCTAACCTAGAGTAGAAAGTTTAAAAACTCCTTTAAATCAAAAGAAAATTTGACTCAACATTAATTAGAAGATCCGAAATACATGATCTATATGAATCGGATTTATAAAAAAGAAGATGAAGAAGAAGAAGATAAACTTCGTCAATAATGCAAACAAATTTGCCTGATAGATTTTCAAAGGCATGCCTAAAGGAAGTATCATTAGTACTCTGTATTTTATTTTATTTCATTTATGGGCCACTCATATATGTTTATCCCCAATATTGTATATATAATGGAATGAAACCTAACTCTAACAAGTCACACTACAAAAGTAGCTTACTATCCAAAGGAGAACGGGGTTCTTGGTCCAAAAGCTCATGTGCCTTCGTCCAAACGATGTTTCTCTTGCAAATCTGAACCTCTCTGGGTCTGCGCTTCAAACATTAAAAATTAATAAATGAATTAATTAAACGACATTCAAAATTTTATTAATTAATCTACCGACCCAGTAGAAAATCATTCTAGGTCCTGTTGCTCCGAGTAATAATACAATGAAAATCATTTTTCTTATTTTTCGAATCTCCAATTATATAATTTTTAGATGATTTTCACCTACCGTGTGAAAATTGGTACTCCACTGTCCGTGTTTCTTTCTCCCATGCCTTCCAGCTTCTCATCTGAAATTAATTAGTAATATGATAAATTAATATGATCCTATTAAGGCTTTAATTGAAATTATATAATAAAAAAACTATTAAAACAATTGTAAATTAAAAAAAATAGCGATAATATTACCTTAGCTCTACCTAAAGCCATGGTGAGGATACAGTAGAGGACATGAAAAACAGCCAACACGAATATAAATATATGCAGCTGATGAATTCCATCTGTTGATATGAATGGTACTTTGCCCTGTGCATTAAATAATGTTAGCATGTCTAATCAAATACCAACAATAGGTGTACACACTTTATCTATAATTAAGAGAACAAAATTATTTCTTCACAATTAAAAGCAAATAAATAAATAAATCTTAACACATCTGAACCTATTTAATATCAACTTAAGTTTCTCAAAATAGAGTGTCAATTTTTCCTTTTCATATTCTCATTATTTGCCATATTAATTAAAAATTCCACGTCTAGCAATAACATGAATAGAGACATACAGTTGCAGTACAACTAAAGACTATAATTTAAAATTCGAACCAAGAAATGATGAATTTTAGAATCTATGTTCCTCAGTCACATGCTACTAAAAATTAAATTAAAAAAAAAAACACACACACACAAGAAATTTATGCGTTTGACCAGGCTATTGTCCAACTTTCTTACACGGTAGTTGCAAAATATTGTTTGGAATGACCCCTGAACTTGTACCTATTGACATTTTATTTTTTTCCTAATAATTATAATGTGATTGTGTTCCTCTCCAATTAAAGAAAACCAATCATTTCATTTCTCGGATATTACTTTTTTTTTTATTATAATTCGTATTAATATTTATACATTATATATATAATATATAACATATAAATACCTAGTAAATCTTTTTCTTTTTTTTTTTCTGAATCCATGTAATACACCTTCTATGATTTAAACGCAGCGGATAGACATAATGGGATTCAACCTGGATGATAGATAGAAGCGGAGCGACTAGGGAAAGTCCCGATGAGTGAAGGCAGAGTCAAACAGGCTATCCATTATAAAGACAACAAACGGTGTATACTAACTGTCGTATTCTCTCTTGGGACAAAAAAGACGCCGTGTTCTCTTATGTCACGAGAAACAGAGAGAGAAAATCGTGCTGAATATTACTCCACATGTCACATGATGAACGCACCTTGGCTTCGCATTTGTCCGTGGTAGCGGCCGCCAGCACGCGGCGAACGCCGTGGCTGAAATCCACCATCGAGAGCAGTTTCCGGCCAGTGGTCTCCGAGTCTTCCGTTTCTTCGGTACTGCTAATCGTCTCCTCCTCTTTCTTACTACAAGGATGCCACGTGGCAGCAACCTTCTTAGATATGCATATGTTTGATATAAGACCTTGTCCTACCGTTAGAAGCAAGGAAATGAAACCCAATAGCATAAGTTCTGCACGAAAACATCACATCAAAAGGTCAAAATTATATATTTATATTATATCTTCCACCGTTCTGGCCGAAATTAGACGGAGTACCTTCGAACAGCGGATTGAATTTTCCATATTCAATCTTAAATTTGGTACTTACCAGATTTGATTTTCTCGAGTGACTCGTAAAGTGCTCTCTTATGCTTCTTCTTTAACCACTGCAAGAAAACGAATGGGTACTTACACACTTCATTATTTCGTGATGATGTCTTCCTTGGAATGAATAAAAAGCTTACACCAAAATAATATACAGTAATAATTAAATGTCCTAGTATAACTAACTTATAGCCTAAAGTAATTCACCATGTTTTCAAACATTAGAAAATAATAAATTTGCTTTACCTGCCCAATAAGATGGATTATATGTTCGATTATTATTGAAATTAACACCAATACAAAGCACACGACGGCAACCGCCCATGTCGGCGTTTGCTCGAGCGAACGTCCACCACTACTACCACCAGCCATGATTTAGGAATATCACCACTTTGATAATGGGTTGTAATAATTTTCTAATTAAGCAGATTGGATTATGTTTAGTATTGAAGTAATGGGTTAATATAACAAAAAAAAAAAATGGTGAGAAAGGAGAGAAAGGGAGGGGAAGAGAGACAGAGAGAGAAATGTGGAGTACAAATTATTGTCTGTACAAACTAAGGTATAAAGGTTGGTTTGAGCAGAGAGAATATATATAATATCGTATGTGAGAGGGTACTCATAGTTATATATGAATGCGAAGGAAATGGATCGAAGGATCAAGGGGGCAGGATGGGATATGACTTTTTGACTTTATAGACGCGTAAGATAGATGATGGAATATTATTTGGAAAAGAAATCCAATCAGTGTAAATATCTAATCATAACTATTCACGTTTACAAATGAAAAAAATTATAAATAAATCAGATTTATTCTAATAATATCTTTTGTTAAGAATGTAATATATAAGATAAATAAGACTGTATAGTCTTTTATACAATCCTATTTATTCTATTTGTTACGCTCTCAATAAAAAGTATTATTAAAATGAATAGATCAATTATTTATTTATTTATTTCTTCCTACAAATAGAAACTTGTAACTCTCTATACGGCTTCAACATTTTATGATTTTAAAATATATAATAACAAGCATCAATTTGGCGGTATAATCTCATAACAAGAGTACCAAAATATATATATATATATATATAAGTGACGATAGATTTTGGATTTATATAACGACGGATCGGTGAATATTTTTGTATATATTTTCTAAAGCTAATTTCATCAGAGCTTTAATTGCTGAAAAATACTAGGAAAATGATGAAGATTAATATAGCAGCTAAAACAAAAGACAAAGCGAGAAGGCATTGACTTGAAATAAGGAAATTTGTGAAATAGGTTTCTTTCCATGACGCAAGGACTACGTTTCTGACATACAACAAATTAATAAAATCCAATGAGGAACATCGAAGCTCTTGAAACAAATACCATTAAATCACTCCCCAGAGTCAACCCTTCCCATTCATTAAACAATTATCCTGGAATTTCATCTCAAAATAAACATTTTTTAAAAATTTACAAATAAGCAAATTGATGACAATAATTTTGATAAATAACAGTCGTAGGTGTATGGCTATCACTTTCAGCTCTGGGACTTGTGAATTATTGAGAAGGTATGTTGCAATAAGCAGTGAACACTTGTTAATAATTACCAAATGTCCAACTTTTGACGGTATATTAAAATAGTATATGGTCAATATGATATTAAGTATTTATGTTAAATAAAGAGTTGTGTTTATACTAATAAGAGTGCGATTGTGTAGCAAGATGTACTTTTGAATTACCAAACCAGAAACAAAAAAAAATGGTTAGCAAGGGGAAAAATGTGTAAATTTAGCATTCAATTATTACTGTAATTTTTAATTTGTGTCCTCCATATTTTCCTAATTTTTGAATTCCTACCAAGTGCATTAAAAATTCCATCAACTCTTAATGCGTTTTAACTTTAAATAGACCAATTAATTATATTACGTATATTTAATTGAAAAATTTAATAAAATTTAGATAAAGCTTTAAAGGTTTTGCAAACCCACTTGTTCTCTTTATTGTCTTCTTCTCTCTAAAATTTGTAACACCTCTTTCATAAAGACATACCCTAAATTTTAAACTTTAAGATCAACCAATAAAAGCTTGAAAAAATTTGTAAATGCACTCTCTCTTTACCACTTCTATCCTTCTTAGTTCGTACAAATAAAGGCAAAATTTAAACTTTAGCATCAACCGTTTGTCTAGAAGATGAGTAACAAGCTTCAGGGAAGAAGGAGACGCTATAAAGAGAAAGTGGGTTTTACAAATAATTTTTCCAACCTTTTAGTCTTATGTTTAATATTTGATCAGATTATCAAATAAAAATTAAATAATTTTTTTATTCAATTAGCTATTGTGGATTTATTTGGCCAACACAAAAAAAAAAAAAAAAAAAAATTGTGGACTTATTAAAAGTTTGTACGTATTCAAAGAATTGACTGAATTTTAATAAATTTGATTGAAGGCCTCTTTAATCATAAGAAGGTATGCTACAAATTTATTCTCATTTAGAAAATATGAATAATTATTCTTAGTTCTTGGTAATTTGCAACATAAATGATATATATCTCCTAAGCCTAGAAGATCTACAAGCCTACATACAGCATCCTACCATTTTGCATCACCCAATCTCCCAACATGACGCTATTAATCAGTACCTAAAAAATGAAGGATCCCATAAGAAGGAAAAGTATATAGAGCCTAGCTATAGCCTAATTTATCGAGCAATAAACACAAACGTATTATCATTCACATTTTCTATTGTAAATAATCAGATGTGCATATCAAACACATCAAGAGAAAAAGGTTTTGGTTTACGATTTCATTTTCCTTGAAATCATTCATTTGATAATGGAAGCATGCAGTTCTGCTCCTGTTTATCCCCTCGATGCGACCTCCAATAAATATTCGACATGGCCTCTTGCCCTGCCTCCTAACTTTTCAACATGCAACAATCACTTGACAGCCAATCTGAAATCAGCCTATCTGGTTCTCCTGTTTTCTTTTTGGTCTACTTAAATGGTCATCTTTGGTGACTCATAATTAACCCGCGTACCCAATTCCATATTATAAATAAGCATCCTACGTGTAAATTCTTCATGTCTACTTAAATAGCCATCTATATATGTTAATTTATAACCTATATAACCCACCCATATTTAGATTAGGAATTTCAAATTTACACCTATCAAATCACTGTTACCTAACCTTTCGTCCAACTTAGACCATCCCTATTGATGCTCCTTAGCACAAGTTCCAAGAGGTGAAGAGATTCCTCACCATTGGAGTCAAGTCTATAAACTTTTTAGGTCCTTAAAAAGATTTTTTTTTTTTTTAAGTGTTGTTTTTATTAAAAGTTTATATTGTGAATCCTGTAAATAATATAAATAAATATTAAGAATCTTTGCTAAAGAACCTTATTGATAAAGTAGAAAGGTCCTTAGAAAAAGTGATCCTTAAATTATTAATACGATAATTAAGAATTTTAAATAGAATTTTTACGAATAGAGATACTCTTACATGGTTAAAGTAGACCAACTACCCCCTTACCTTACCTTGCATTGGGTTTAAGTATCAAGCCTTAAAATCCACCTAATCACTACATGCCAGCTTTTCTATCTATTTTTATCTCTATCGTCTTTTGATTTGAAACCCTATACCAACATTTGAAGTAGGCATATCATGACACATTCAATCAACATCAATAAATACTTTGCATTTATTATTCATGCTAATCTAGTTTAATTTGCTTTTCTTAAACATGAATATGAAAAATATAATAAATATAAGCATAACTCATAGACAATCCAAAGGGTGTTGTCACTTACTTGAAATCCTTCAATCAAACATTAATCCCATCTCAAATGACCTAAAATTGTTTATAATATGAATTAAGTCTTCTATTCATAAATAGAGGATTTTATCGGTTTAACACAAGGTTGTTGAATTTTACTTTCAATATTATCTAGTTTGGTTAATTGAAGCTAAGTCTAAATAATAAAACTAAAATCCTATGAGTTTATTCAACTAATCCACATATTCAAATTATTCGTTTTATTAACCCTATTTGGTCAATCAAACCAAACTTTGATTGACCAAAATTTTAAGTTTTTTATAAATTAAAGCTTAAATAAAGTTCAAAAATTTCCTTAACGATTTCCTCCCATTGATTTAACTATGAGTTTTCACTCATCATAATCCATTTTAAGCCTATTATTAAACTAACATTTTGTTTAAGAACATAATGAAGTGGATGAACCAATTAAAGATTCCTCTTTTATTTACCTAAAAATCTATTCAAGTTGAATCCGTCTAATTTTATTTTTACACTAGTCCATTACTAACTATGTTATTTCAATGATCCTTTGTCCATTTGAAGCTAATAACTTCCACTTCTTAATCCTTAACTATTATCTTAGTAATTTAATCAAACTATTGATGATCAATTAAATTACCTTGCTAAGCTTTTATTTTAATAATCTTCTAGACTGTGTATAGGGGTAAAATGAAGTTATAATAGTATGGGTTGTAAGCTTAGTAATAACTTAGGCTTAACCCTTTTAGCTGGTAAAAGGCCTAGAGAGTTAGGACAATAAGCTTGTGATGATTTAGGAAGATATGACATGATAGGCTTAGAATAAGGATAGTTTGATTAGTCCATCTACTTCTCAACCTTTCTTAAGGAGACTTATCTCAAAGAAACTCTACATAAAGTTTCAAATTGAAGAGGAGCCCATGGAGGAATCCATCATGAGCAAGACTTATCTTAAATGTAACTATCAATGTATCTATCAAACTTTATAAATATTAAAGAACTCCTTCTTATGTGACATGATTCATAAGATCAGAAAAATAGCATCGTGCTATCAAATTAATAAACAAAGAGCATATTATTTCTCCTCAAGGAAAGTAAGGTCGATACTCTATAATTCTTTCATTTGTCACTTGTGTAATCAAGCCTCCTAGTACCACCTATTTCCTTCTTCCTACTATTTTCTTCAATTTACTCTATCTCTCACTATCATGTTACTATTCTAAGGTCATATGAAGGGCAAGGCTTACATTATATGTAAGTGACCATTGTAATTGAATACCTTCTTCTACAATTGTAAAGGTCAATTAAAATCAAGACAAAATAAAGACATATTGGCCTCTTTGAAAATTTCTCCATCTTTGAAAATAGAGAAGATGATACAGACTCGTGAATGAACACGTGAACCCAATATCACACGTAACTAAAGGGGGTGAGTTTAGGCCACAAGATATTCTAAAAAGTAAATGATAATCGAGAGATAACAGGGTTTCCTATGCACCAATGATGGATATGATGTACCAATGCCTCATATGAGTTTAGCTCACACTTGATATGACGCATAAGTGTAGCCGAAGGTCACTCACCACTAATCCATGCTCGAATAGGCTAGATAAGAATAACTCAAGAGTAAGCAAGATGACACTTAGCTCAAGAGAAGGTAAAATGTTCGTATTCTTCTGTATTATGATGATATTCACATTGTGGCTTTTACATTATGTCTATATTATAGTTCCTTATTTAGGGCAAATTCTATGTTATAAAAAAGATAAAAGAATTCCTATTTGTTGACTAAAAGAAGGACAATGTGCAGGAAATCATAAAATCGTACGCAGTAGGCATCCTCTATCAGAAAGGATAGTACGCGCGTGTTTTTACTATGATTCTGATAGTATTGTGGTCCAGCAGAGGTGGTCCTCTGCTCAGGCTTGTTCAACATCATAAGGGACTAGACTGAGGTAGGTTCCAAAACAGCTTACATTAGGGTTAGCCTCGGATGGTTGGCTCCTGATTGTTATGCTTGGTCTCGGTATAGTAAAGATTGCTATATTCATATTTGATGCTTGGACTTCGGTTTAATAGGGGTTCGGCTCAACATACTGATTGATCACCTCGGCAACATCTTAAATGGTATAGAGAATAAAGTAACTCGGTAGATAGGATTAGGGCAAGTATTGCTCCTTGACGTTTAACTCACCTCGAACAGTTCGATAGACCACCTGAGAGAGCTCTCGAGTTCGAGAGCGTGTAATCGATCCTTAATCCCTATTGAAAGAGGTCTTAGACATAGGTGACTAGCTACTTTAAAGTTTTGCATCTTTAGGAGGTCTAAAGACCACAATATCATTGATTTAATGTGTGGATCACTTATTTATCATTGTTTTTTATTTTAATTATTTTAAGATATTTTATTTAAATATTAGCCTTCAGTTTCCCCATTCATTAATTGCAAATCAATGTTGCTACTCTCATCAACTCATAAGGCTAGACAATACTAGTTGCCACGATTGCTTCCAATTATCACCTTGCAATGTGTTTGATCATCACAATTATTAAAAAGATGTTGTTAACATATGTTTTTAAATGCTGACTATATAGTTTCATTAAAAAATAAATAAATAATAGAAAATAAAAAAAAAAAAGAAGAAGAAAAGAAAGAAAAAGTGTTTCTTTTTGGCCCTTTAATAAGCATTTCGAGTCTCGATCAGCAATTCCTATACTAAAATATAAATGCTGAATAATCATGATATAAATTTCTAAAAATAGGGGGACTTTTGCTCTTTTCACACGCATCCATCCTTTTCCATGGTATTTAAATTTTATTACGTGGAATATGATCCCCATGTGGCTGGGTCTGTGGGCTGACTCAGTAGTTATTTTGTTATTCAATATATGCTACTAATCACCACTCACCGGCAGACATTGAACACGGTATATGCATGTGCGTTGGCTTCGACACGGATGATATTATACCATATTTTGTAATGACTGGCTTCTTTGTCTACTTAAACATTTTATGTTTCTCCTATTTTATTCGTTCTTGTTTCACATGATTACATCCCAAGTGACGCAGTGGTACGGACCGCGGACCACCTTGGATGCGTTCTCCACAAAAGCGGCTAGGGACAACTTAGTATCGATATATGTGCGTGCAGAACCTATAATTATATTGATTAGTTCCACATTTGGAAATTGTCAGGCATATAACGATGTTAACATTGCGTTTAGCTGGATGTAATAAATTTCCCAAAAATTGATGGTTTTGTCTTTGGTTCTATTTTGAGAATGTAATGGTTATTCTCAGGGAAATCTCTACTTTATGGATTATGGAATAACAAAATTTAATGGAAATGTATATATTTAGTTTTCAACATTTTATAATTTTTTTATTTTACATTTAAACCATTTATTTTCTATATTCAATTTCTCAATATATTCAAACATTAGTGAATGAACCATTTTATTAACGGTGTTAAGCTTTCCATCTATATATAACATGTTTGGCAAAAAGAAAAAAAAAGAAAGAAAATCTATATATAAGATGTGGTACGATTTGATTGATTGAAATAATTAATTTCATTAATTAATATAATAAAATATAATATGTAAGTTGATTATAAAAATATTAGTAAAATTAGAAAAAAATTTACAAAACAAAAGGACAAAAATAAAATACAAAAATTAAAATGACAAATGGCAATATTCAATTGGTCTATGTAATTATATGAATTAATTAATATAATGAAATTATAAATAAAATAAATGAAAACATACAAAAAATTAAAAAAAAAGGTAAAATAAAAGAAATCAAAGTAAAACTAAAAGGATAATTCCATCCACCCTAATCTCATTACTAAGAGATGGTTGATAGCCACCTAGAGAGTGCTCTTGAGCGGTCCTATTGAAATCCCATTAGGTTTTAAGGCTTTGTTTTCTTTCTTACATTCTAGTATAGATAGGTACCTACTCCTTGGGTGTATATAAGTTACATAACCTCCTAAAATGATAGGAAGCTACCGATAGCAATCATTTATTTGAAACAAACCACTTTCAATGGTGGGTTAGGTTACAACCCATTGCCCTAAAGTGCTTGTTGTTGACCACCCTAAGGTTGGGAGGTGGTCGAAGCTTCTTTTGTTTTTTACTTTTTATTAATTTGCTTTATAGATATTATCTTACTTTTTATTTAGTTTATCATCTTATTTTTATTTTTTATTTTCTAAAATTCTTTTATTTTTTTAAATATTTTACTAGAATGATATATGTTATTATCTTATTAAAGTGAATTAAATATTTCAACCAATCTTATTAGGTCACATGTCATGCATTGATGGAAAGCTCGGTACCTTTATTAAAGGGACTCGTTTACAAATATTGATGATTTGAATGCAAAAATAAAAAGTTTAAAACTAAAATAGAAAAATCATGAAACATTAATGATTAAATACGTATTTTACCTAAATTTTAAACACTAAGCTAATTTGGACCTATTGTTGCTTAATCTTTATAATGGGCTTGATACTTAGAAAATAAGAGAAAGTAGGCTAAGAGGAAGGTCAAGGTTATCCGACATTATTATTCCAATACTTAAGTCAAGTTATGAAAGTGTGTAGAAATTAGATATGCTATAGGGATAAATTCAAAACAGGTTTTGTAAAACTTAAACTTGACCTAATACTATATAGGGCTTCCAAAACTCTTGTAAGGTACCCCATAGAAGCTTTATTTTGTTTCTATAACCCATCCTTATAGGGTTTTGTAAAACTTGTGAAAAACTTAACTTAGCCTGCTAATTACTAATCATTTGCAACCTTTTTTATGAAGTAAATCTTAATGTTACAAATAAGTAGACTCGATTTACATATATATATATATGTATATGTATATATATATATAGAGAGAGAGAGATATATATACATATATATATATATGTACACGTATGGTCTATCCTCTCATCAAGAAAGCATTAATGTTTTTACTAGAGTGGAAAATACACCTCAAAGCATCTCCCTCTTGATTTTGTCCCTCTAAATAAAAATGTTGTAAGGTAAGCTAATTTAAAACTTTTCGTTAGATTTAGGAGTGTTTGAGTGCTATAGAGTACTCATAAAAAAAAAATAAATTTTCTATGATACATTTCCTAATATTTTAAGCGTTAGTGTTGTGTAGGTGCCCATAAGTACTAAACAAAAATAAAAAATAAAAAAAATAAACCCTAGTAAGATTCAATAGCTACCATATTATTTTAGAGCACATCTCTTATAAGATTTAGGGTTATAAATGAGCCAAACTACTTTTGAGTTACTTGAGAGCAGTTCACTTTTAGCTTAGCTCTACACAAGCTTTGTAGATGAGCCAAACTTGAACACAAAATAAAGTTAGCTTATTTAAGGAGTCAAGTTTGAGTTCCTATTCAGCTTATGAGTCAACTTTTGAGTAAATTTGTTTCTATTATTATCGAGTCGATTGAAGAGTAGGTTTGTTAATAGATTTACAAATTGATATATTATATTAAAAATAATATTATATGAAGAAATGTAATATAAGAATATAAGAATAAAATTGCTACAGTTAAAAAACTATCTGAAAATATGCAAATAAGAATATAAAAATGGGAAAAATAAACAGCATAGGTTGAATTAATGATCATCAATATAACTTAAAATCATAAAATCTTGAATTAATTTTGTTTAAAAAAGGTAGACTTAGAAATTTTGAATTAATCTTAATTTTTAGTTTGAGCTTAAATTCAAACTCATTTAGACTCATTCATTTAACGACCTCGAGTTTAAACTCAAGTTTAGACTCTAAAGTAAAGGCTAAGTACTTTCAAATTTCTAATAAACTCAAAAGCCTGTAATTTTCATGTTGGGTAAATACTCAACTTATTTCAAGTCAAGCTGGAGCCGTCAAAAAGCTCAAGTTGGTTTTTTTTCTGCCCTAATAAAGTTCGATTAACCTTTATACACGTCATTTTTCAAAGCTCTAAATAATAACTACATATTGGAGAAAGGGGATGGAGTGGGGAGGGGTGCAACAGAAACTGAAAGTACGGAAAATAGATTTATTTAACATCCAGCCGAACGTCTTTCAAGATACCCGGCGTAAACTATTTACACCGAAGCTAAAAATGGTCCATCGACAACAACACTACTCCTCTGATAAATCTAGAGAATAACGTCTTATTTACGTGCACTGTTTACAATTAATGAGCATTATTATCAGCATTAAGGACCAAACAAGAAAAGAAAAAGGGGGAAAAAAAAAAAAAAAACCATACGTGGATGCAGTGAGTCCTTATACTCATGGGAGAGAAATTCGTGGTGAATCAACTTATTGACCGCGGTTACGGTCGTCTAAAACCTGACGAACTCGGGGCATTTCATTCTAGGCCCGTGGCTGATGTTATTGAACCATCCGTTAACTGTTGTCATTAGTCAATCACGTAACGTAAAACATACTCTTTTGGTCGTACAATATGGCCATGGAAGATACGTCCAGAGATGAAGACACGAGAACAAGACCGGTGTGTAGCATTTTGCCCTAAGCCGCCATTTTTGTTTGCATTCCTCGAAGACCTTACTTTCGTAGCCGTCATAAAATGGAAACTTCCCACCACCCAAACCCCGCATTACCGATCAAGTATTATATACACACGACACATAAATATTATAAAATATTAACATAAATTATAATAAAATGAATAATTTTTAAATTAATTATTATATATAATTTATATATATATATCATATATATCAACATATTATTAATATTTACGTATTATATATATAATACATAATACGTATTACCTCTTAAATTATTTCTCAATATTTCTCATTTGTTTATTTATTAAATTTAGTTTCATCGTGGTGTTAGATGTCGAACAAGAGGAAGATATATAACAAGCATATGATTATTTAGACAAATATCTAAATTCTTTAAACAGGTATCAGATGAAACATTAGTTTCATTCTTAAGTTCATGCAACAGATTAGGGTACGCTTTAATTTAATACAGTACTCAAGAAGTCCCACTTTTTGACGGAACTAAATTAAACTTACGGCTTTATAGACTAGCTAGGAGTAACGGTGGAATTTCTGTCCATTAAAGATTTTTCGTCAAATATGATTATTACTATTCTTTTGTCGTCCGGACATATGGGTTATAATAAGCGGTGGCCACCGAGCCGAACCAACCCTGAACCATTGATTCATGGGTCGGTGAAACGATTCGTGATCGGCTCGTGAGTTGGAAGTTCCGAGTCAATTTATTAGGCTCAACGATTTAAGGGCCAATTCAAAATCCTTAAATCAGTTTTTTATTTTATTTTTAAATATTTAATTTTTTAAATACATTAATAATTTCTAATAATATAATTTCCTTTTTTAAATGTATTAATTTATTAATAATTTCTAATTTTTTTATTAATTTTTCACTTAATGTGATTCTAACTTTTTTTATTTTCTTCTTTCAAATTTTATTTTTTTCTTATTTTTAAGTCCTTAACATTTGATAAGTTTTATAAAAAGAATTTATATTAATTGAAATTAAATTTTTTATATATCCTTAACACATAATTAACTTATAATTAGGTATCTATTATTAGTTTAATGATATTATTTTTAAAAAAATTATCCTCCACCGTTACAAATAAAGTAGTTTTGATATGTAATGACTTATTTGATATTATCAAATTATTTTTTTCAACTTAATGATCTCTTTTTTCTCTTTCTTTCTTTTTTTTTTTAAAAAAAAGAGTAAACTAATCGAGCTAGGTGATTCTGCTCCCTTAAACTTCTTGGACCCTTAAAACCTAACGATTTGACCTGCTCACTTCCAAACCGAGCCTATTCAAGGCCTGGTTGGGTCGATTCCAACTCAATTCGCGATTTAAAACCGATCCTTAGTTAGATCTAGGTTATATTAAATGGTCCAGTCCCACAATAATCTTAGACCTAAGACATGAAAACGTCATTATGCCGGATTGACCGTATATTTAGTATCTCTTGTCCAAATTAGATGCACAACAAATATATTGAATATATTTAAGAATTATCTATGAAATATATATATATGTAACTTAAGTTGTTTTATTTTTCACATCCCATATTTGGAGTTTTTTTTTTTCCAATTATATTATTTAAAATTTAAACGTTTTCAATTTGCATACATATGTTATTATTTTTACTTAAGTTATATAACCTCAGATTGTGACAACTCACAACCACAACAAAAATAAAAAAAGAAGGGCTAAATAAGAAAGTAAAAACAAGGGAAGTGGAGATAGTTATTACTTTTTTAATTTAATTTGCCTTTATATAAGTAAATAAATAATACAAGCATGCAAAGTTAAAGAACACAAAAACATAGGTTATATGACTAAAGAAAACAAGGGTATGGAAAGTGAAATCGCGCAAAAACTTATGTTATAATTGAAAAATATGTACAAATATACAAATTAAGAGAACGTGAAAAATCAATTACGGTTTATGTAATTAATGCAATAATTGTCATTATCTCATTGATCTTCATATAAAGGTTGGTGTACCACCAACGTGATGGTAGGTGTGATCTTAGTTCTTAGACTATTTTCATCTCTAAGGATTTCTATAGAGGTTTAGATATTTCATCGGTATTTTAAAAAACTTTCTCTTTAAAAACGCCTCCACTTTTTTCTTAATTTATTAAAAACTTCCTTAATATTGCTAAAGTACTTGTGAGTCTCATGTAAGACCGAAGAAGAAGAAGATGAAGAAAAGGAAAATAAAAAGTGTCTAGATCGTCATTGCAAAGCAGCAGCTAAAATTGTTTAATAAGGAAGCAAGAGACCGATATCAGACAACTCTAAAAATTAATAGAAGACAAGTACTTATCCTTCATAGAGGATCTTGTGCTAAAATAATCATCATATAATCTTATTTCATGTTGCAAAACCTCTTTCAGCGCTTGTGCCAAGGACACAGGATAACCAGTACAAAGGTGCTCTTAGCTTGACTCAAATGCTTGGTGAAAAAACTTTTTGCTTGATCTCCATTTTTTTTTCTTGTTTTTTCTTTTTTTTTTTTTCCTAGAACTTTCCAAATCCTCGTAATCCACGGGATTAATTGTGGATCTAAACCAACAAAAGAAGTATCTTCCATGCTTAAGAAGGTTGTAAAAGCGATTACTTCGTTAATGTAAAATAATTATTTTTCAAAGAAATGGCAAAAAAAAGAAAAAGAAAAAAAGAAATGGCTGGAAGACTTTTCTCAGTTGATTTCGTGAACGTAAAGTAATATGTCACTGTACATTTCACTTACATGACCTCCATCTTCTTCTTAAACACTATCATACAACGAATCTTGTGAGATCCATTTTAGAGAACGAGAGAGTTAAAGGTCAAAAGGATGGAGTCGAGTTTAATAGGCAGTTAGTTAAGATTGGACTATAAATAAATTAGATCAATTTTATGGTTAGATTCAGTAAAATTGGATTCAATTACTCTGAATTTGATAACACTAAATACAAATTGAGTTAGCTTCTATCCTAAAATAATCGAGACTTAATTAATTTTATTACATATACCATTCACCGGGGATGACACAAAACCCAAAATCATATGTTATGAAAATCCACTATGCAAAACGCCATAAGATCCATCCCTATTGCTTCATATTTGTGAATCAATTATTTTCTATCCGATATGATCAAGAAGATGATACTTAGGAGTCTCTTAGTCATTCTTGAACACCTCATGTTGAATCTAATACCAACTAATCAACTATTATATCATAACTATTAGAAAAGAGAAAAATTGAACTTAATTTATCTAATAAGAAAATCAATATTTATATTAATAAACTATAATAGTTTTAACTAAATCTAAGGAAGATTTGACATTTTTAAGACGAAACACAGGTTCCATACAGTTGAATAGGTACCATATTTATTATAGTACAATTTAATCCACTCTTTCACTTTAGTTTTTGTGGGATATTGTGGAACGTATAGAAATGCTACAAGGCCTTGTTCGTTTTCTTATACCAGATTTTGATACCTAGTAATGCATTGATGTACAGTTTCAAGTGTAGATTGGATCTATACATACTTAACAATAAAAAATATGATACAAAACCTATAGTGGATTCATCGCAAAAAGTAGTGGTTACGAATATTACATTAATTGTAAATTATGTATGAAATTGCTTACTTATAGATAAAGATAAGTAAGTATAAAGTAGATAGAATATAAGACTCTATTCATTTAGATTTAGAACTTATCTTATAAGATCTTGAAACCATTCAAAAACCTAAAACCTTACAAGATGTAGCATATCCCATGGAACATGTAATTTTTTTTTTTTTTTTACTTTACCATAAGTTTCAACTTCACACTTCTTATCGAAAGTTCTGATTATATTTTTCCTTTATCATTCTAAAATATTGCTTTTAGAACATTACATGGAAGTTAAATGTTAAATAACGCTCTTTATTAGTAAAACAATTAAATAGCAAATAAATGAGGATGTATATATAAAAGGAAAGAAGATAGAAATTCTTCACAACCAACAATAGATTTTGCTTCTTAAAGTTCAAGTTTACTATTTTCAAGTTTTGATTATTAACTTAATGTTTGGGGTTTTATTGTGGTCAGGCCTATGTTTTTCAAAATCAATGTAATATTGTTTTTATTCTTTTAGATTTTTAAATTGAAGAAAATAAGAGTTTTATTTTTTGATTCATTAATATATTATATTTTTGAAAATTTTTAAGAAGTGGATACAAGATGTCTTAGAATTGTGCCTTCTACATATATCTTAAAGCAATGGTTTCAAGGTGAGTACAATATATGAAGATATCATACTTATGTCATACTTTGTAAAAGTAAGTTTTGAAAAATCAATATTTAAAACTTACTTTTTAATTCTTAATATATATTTAAAACATATATGATCAAATAAAGTATAAGTAAATATCTTATATAATAAGATTACCCGTTCTTCTTTACTTATAGATGCAGAGAATATAAAAGTCTTTACAATTTCTTACACATGTTTCGAAGTAAACCAAGAAACTTAGCGGATCAATCCCTTTTAATTTCTGAACCAATCATAATAGATTGATGTCAACTTCAAGTCACCAAGGTATTGGTACCCTCACAGGCAAGAACGAGTCCACGAATTAATATACAAGTTTCCCTTTTTTTCTATAACGAAAAATCAAGCATAAGAATCGTGCGCCATAAGAAAAGATGAGATTTTAGAATTTAGATTAACATTCCTGTATTTCAAAAAAAAAATCCTGTATTTCTATTCTTTTAATATTCTATGTTGTGCAAAGATTAATATTTAAAGAAAAATGAAGAAATTGATGGAAAACAAAATTATGGTTCTTTTAATCAAGTGTTTGGATATTATTTCGGCGACTCTAACGTAAATACACACGGACTTAATTTATCGAACCAAGACATTGGGGTGGGGAAACCCGAAAAATACAAAATAAAAATCCTAAAACAAGAAAATTGAAAAAGTATAAAGTCATTGTAGTGTATTATTCCATTTAAAAGAAAGTAGCATGATGGGGCGCCATCAATTTATTAGAAGAGGTTTTAGCTTTATTTCAATACGTTCAATCCTCAATGGCATTGGCAAGACAAATTGCATGCTTGGAAAAGGATGGGACGAGTTATTTTGATAAATCACCATTGTCGATCAAATCAAAACTTAGGAATTGCAATTACGTAGGAATGTACATAAACGGCTAGGGTATGCAATGGGAAGTAACAAGATTGCACTAAGCGAAACTATATATAATATGAATATTAATACACTGGCCGAAAGATAAGGTAGAAAACATTTTTCGAACCACATTTTAACTAATAGTTATTGTTCATGACTTACATATATCAACATTTGGAGAAGTGCAATTTATGGTTGGTTTATAAGTTCGGTAAACATTCTCGTAATGCTTATCATTTTTGTATATAATATAAGTGTAAAAACCATGAAATTCAAAATAAAAGAAAATAAAAATAAGGTATTAAGAGATGGCAAAAGAGTACTTACACTTGTCGAGCAGGGGCAGTATTGTAAAAAGAATAGTAGGTTGTTTTGAAAAAGCCCTAAATCATTTTCTCTTTTCTGAAAAGAGTGTCCTCTCAGTATCAAAGCCCTCTTCATTTGAGTATCAACATTGGAGCAAATGACTAACGTAAATTGGTAAGTTGTGCTTTCTCTATTCATAAATCCTGTTGAGTAAGAATTTGATAGTAAAATGAATAGCAAAAGAACAAATGCTAATTCCCAATTTACATACTAACTTCCAACACTAACCCTAAACAATAAGCCCTAATCCGTAACTCTAACCAACAACCTAAATACAAAAAGAGAAAATGAAGCAAAAACTTACCAAATAATTTGCTACTTAAGTGATTATGGCTTCAATTAGAGTTTTGATTGCGTTTCGATTAGGGACTCATAGGTTAAGGTTTCTCCATAAGTTTTGGATTAAGGTTTCAGCATAGGGAATTTGGGGGTTTTCACTGTGTATGGTGAGTTTGGGTTTCATGCTTTAAGTGGAGTAGAATGGATTAATGACATTTTCGCTTTAGGTGTTTTTTTTTTTAATTTTAAATTTCGTCTTAGATTAGATTTAATGTATATTATTGCAATATTAAATTTCACTAGAGATCGAGTCAGCATCCACTTGCAAGTTAAATTAATAAGGATATAACAATGTTACCATGTAATTCTCTATTTGAATCTCAGAGTATAACATTTAGTCTTTATTTCAAATATTTGAAGCTTCGATCATCTATTTGAATTTAACTTCAAATGTTAGTTATTTTTTATATATATATATATATATATATATATTTTTTTTTTGCGTTTAATTTTTCCACTAAGTTTTCACCTCTTCAACATTTCAAAAGTTTGCAAACCAAAATACCTGCAAACCCATGTGGACAAAAGTTCTCCAGTATCCGAATTCCAATTGTCTTTGCGAATTTTCATCAAGAGACAACGAGGTAATGAGAAACAAATCCATTCATCCAATATTAGATTTCAAACCATACCCTCGTCAAGGTCTTTCGATTCTATCATGAGTTAAAAAGCTTAAGAAACAATTTAGAAAAGAAAAGAACAGAAAATTCCAATTAAATCGCACAAGTAAGAGGAGCACATTGACAGCCACAAGGACATTTTAACTCGAAGTCGCAGTCGCAGTCGCCCCCATAACGTTGATTCTGGTTCGGCATTATTAAGAATACGGGTGGCATTCCGGCGTGCAATATAAGTTTATGAGAAGCGTGCAATCTAAGTCCAAAAGAAGCTAATAATATATGTTGATGTTTCTTATGGATACATGCAGTTCTTCAAAAGAAAAATAGTCGTGTAATTGAGATTAAAATAACGATTCAAGCAGTTAAAAAGGGTCATTTGATCAGTCGCTCTATCCATATATCTTGGTATTAGTAATCCGCATTGTTTTATCGAGTCTGATTCATCTGTCCAAATCGAGCCGAATTCCATCCTGCGGTTCTAATCATAAAATTTCATAAAAAAGAACATGCAATTTCAATCTAATTCGATTAATGGTTTGAACCATGCTTTGAAAAACTTAAGTAATTAAGTAACATTCACCATATTGAAGAATCATGAATAAATAGCCACTCCCAGTATTAAATTCTATTTGGATTATCTCATTGATAATCTTATTTATTAGTTGCCAATTTCAAAATCAATATTTTAGACTTGGCATATAAGGAAAAAACCATTATGGAAATAGTACATTTTTCAAAATATACATTTCTTTATTGTTATGTATTAAATTTTTATCGATACTTATAAATTATTTATCGATTCATGTAACGTATTAATACTATTAAATCATTTTTCATGAAAGAGTGCAATACTCATAAAATTTCGATAAATAAAAGTAACAAATAAATAGTATTATTTTGTATTTTCTATCACACATAATTTTTTCGATTCGGTTAATACTGATCGAACCTCGTACCAAAATATTATACTTGAACCAAAACATGAAAAAAATAAATCAAATTGAAAAAATCGATTTATTTTTATTCCATTTAATTTGGTTGCATTTCGTTTATTATGGTTCATCATTTTCTTTTTCTTACACTTAATTGGTATAGGTATAGGACTAAACGGGATATAAATAAATCAAGCCAGCTTAGAAGTTACATGAGCTTTGACTAAACGTTTGATTTGAACAAGATTTGAACAAGATCGTGTTTGAACATAGTTGTGTTTAATTTAATTTGGGCTTAAGTATATTCTACCTTTATTAAACTCCAAATGAATTCCAGCTTTTATTTATATTTAAAGGTAGAAGTTAACACATATATGGTATCAATGGTATCATGATCTTATTTTTCTCAAACTTCATGACATATATTAGCATTTCGATCCTAATATTTGCAAACGTCAAGGCTTTGTAATTAACAGTTAAAAATGGATGTTTGGATTATTTATTAGCCACTGGCATTATGGCACCTAATAAAAATGATTAGAAGTTAGACTAGACTTGGATTCATTTGAAAAGTCTGTTATACTAGACCTCCTAGAAGGTTGTTTTTTTTTTTTTTTTCATTACCATGCATGCACCATGGTCCAGGGTAATCACAATCTACGTCTTTTAATTGGATTTGTCAGCCAAAAACTGCGCCCCAAAAAGAGGAAAATACTTCCTAGCTCCTAATACTAATACTGTAGTAGGGAGAGAGAAAAGACCGACCCAGTCAACTGGTGATAACATTGCTTTTGTTACCTGAAGACGTCATTTATATTACTTTTACATTCAAAGGAAGGTTCATCGACATATTTAGCTAGGGCAAATACCAATATAAGGTGGAAATGAATCCAGTAATTTAGCGGGAGTAGATTAATATGGATATAGGGACTGCATGACTCAATTTTCCACTTCCTACGTTGCATATTGATGTCATCATCCACATGACCAGCGTATCACAGTTATATGTTAAAAAATAGAAATTAAATGAATATAGGGAAATTGTAGAAAATATTTGAGACTATCTATCTGTTGTAGCTAATGTCAAACGTGGATCTTAAGGCTCGACATGACTGTGCCCAATAAGCCCCAACACAACCAAGCTCAGCAGCCAAATAGCAAGTGCCACACCCGATGACCTCGATGTCTAGGTAAAACTTAGTATCGGTAGAAATATGCAAGTGGGCTTTAATCTGCAAACCGATTCATTTAATCTTCTTTTTAAACGGGTTTAAGCTAATATTTTTTAGCTTTTTTAAAAAGTTAGCCAAATAAGTCAAGTCCGTTTAACTCGAGAGCCAAAATGGATTGGATTGAGTCAACATGTTTAATATATTTAAACCTTTAACCCATTGGTTAATCTATTTAATCAGTTTTTTAAACAAGTTAGGATCGAAGTTTTTTTATCTGTTTAAAAAATAATTTAACCCATTTATACCTCGATATCGTATACATATTAATACTCTGATTTCTTCCCCTAATGTTATGTTCAACTAACGGAATGATTGCATATCCTCGGTACTTCAATATGATCATCCTCCACTATTCTTGTAATTTGACTTCAACATTGGAGTGGCAGTCTCGCTCGATAACCCCGCCTGTTCTTCCCACTCCATCTATTTTGCAAGCCACCCAAAGTTTCAAGGTTTCTTCAAGTCCCAATCTCTATCAAACAGAATCTAAGAACAATAGTCCTTTATACACTTCCCAAACTTTGGTCAAAAGTTTAATTTATTGCCTAAAATTTCAATTAGTCAAATTTAGTATCTAACCGAAACTTTTCATATTATTACTACTACTTGCCGAGTTTAGTCACCAATCAAAGTAAGTAGTAATAATAATACGAAAGGTTTAATTGAGTATTTAATTTTACAAGTTAAAAGTTAATGTAGTAAATTAAATTTTTAACTATAGTTTAGGTAATATTTGCAATATTGTCCCAAAATATTCCCATGTTATTGTACTTTTCACACTTTTTGTATTTACATTGTATTTTGGTTTTCACACCGTAGGCCCGTGCTATCCTTTAACTAGAAAATGTTATCTAGATGTTAAATCAAACACATAAGAGCAAAGAAGAAAAGGAATCAATAGATATTCTCTTTCTGATTTCTCCATTCCTAGTGTTCTGAAGTCTTTTATTTGCTTCACATTAATCCCACGCGCCTATCTTAGTACCTAACAAGGTAATTAAAACGCAAGAGTACAGAGTGAAAAAATGAAAGTAAAACTACATTTTCTATAATTTAACCTAGGTATTTATCTCCGTTGGTTGATTACTGCATGCTAGTAAATGCCATGGTATAAGGAAATGGACATGTGATCTAATGAGAAATGAAAAAAATTAGTGATGCGGACAGCGGACTGATTCCGTATACAAACGATTCGTAATCGCTATTAATATGTGCTTATATTTTTGGGGATTTTTAGATTTAATAATAAAGGGATATGAATAATCCTCTCAAATATCATGCACCTCAGGAATTGATTATGCTCAATTGACTCCCTGTAACACACAAATCAATTAGATGGTTTATTTCACTATAAACATTTGATAAGAACAACGAATAATTGAGGTTAAACTCAATTAATATTTTATCCATGTTTTTTATATTGTGTGAAAGGCAAGTGTATACATGAGCTTAAATATGAAGACTTAAATAATAAGGGCAAAATCGTACATGAACTTAAGTAAACAAATAATGTGAAATAATATGAAAAAAAATCACTAAAATAAATTTGTCAAAATAACATATAATAGAAGGAAGGCAGCCAAGTCCAAAGAACCCATCAAACCTAGGACCCGTTGGTTGGTCACCTGGAGGGCTGGTGAACCCTGGTTTGGCTTAGCCAGTTGTCCTTAGCTTGTCAAGGCCAATCAACCCTACTTGTTCACACAATTAGACTCCATCCGGTAGACATGATGGTGTGAGCTGCGACAGCTTGCCTGCTCACTTTCCGGGTACTCCACATGTTTGTGCTGGTGCTTCTCCACTCTTCGTTGATCCATTTTGTGGTAGGCATGCGCGTATGAAATTGAGCATTTAGGACCTCAAATCTTTAGAATAATGCTTTCAAATTCTTATAAAAACCTTTTAGCCCTTAATAAAAATTAAAAAAAAATATTGCTATGTATAATAAACTATCTTAAAACTAAAAACTAAAATAATAAGGTTTTTCTCTTCTTTTTTTTTTTTCTTGAATTTATGTAACTTTTTAATTTTGGATTCTCTTTTTGTTAAGGAAAGGCAAAATAGCAACTTGCAATGCGAAGGCATATTATTAAAGTTTTGAAGTGTAAATGCTGGATTTCAAAAATAGGAATCTAAATAATGTGAAGTAAAAAGAATTTACATAATTCATGATTTGCTTTTTATACAAAAATAATTTCTATAATTCAATCACCGACCATTTTAACACCACTGATTTTGAATAAAATAATATGAATTCTAATTTTATCTATTATTTCTCCTCATCCTTTAAGGGTCATCGCAATCTTAATCATATTATAATATAATTTTGAAAATTTTTTTAGTCATCGTCTTTTCAATTTATCATATCCTTTAACCTATTTAAAAATAATGTTACTCCGCTATGACACCTTTTTAGAAAACAAGCATCAGCCTTTTGTTTCATTCAATTTTAATTATTTCCCTACCTATCAAATTAAACAGTAAATATTACCAATATGTATTTTCTCTTTTTCCAATATGTATTATTCTCTTGACATATTTAATTTCCTTTTTCATTTAATTATAAAAGTGTAAATTTAACAAAATGCACTAATGAATTGGCCTTTAACCCAATTATAGATTTTGCCAAATTTAATGTAACATAATAACATTAGTTCGTATTGTATTTCCTATGCGCTTTTGAATCCCAAGTTCTCTCTCTCTCTCTCTCTCTCAAAAGAATTCTAAATCTTTTTAGCTAAGAAATTAGATTATTCTTTTTAACTAAGAAATTAGATGTCATATAATTATGTGTAAATATCCTTTTTTCTTAACAATATCATATAGGATCAACCATTTAAATTACCAACTCAAATAGAACACTTTTGTGAAGATAGATTTATTTTTAGATTTAAGCTGCACAATTCTAATTTAAAGGAAGGTAGGCAACAATATACCATTGACGAATTATTTCTAATTGCCTATTTCGTCAAGACAAATGCACCATTGAAGGAAATATTCTCAATTAGTTCCTACATATTTAACCCTGTATAATACTCTTATTTGCAATAATATATCACCCTTTTGGCTGCACATTTCTCAATATGAATTATATTACATATTTATTTCTTAGATGATACACCAAGAAGGGAAGGATCAGTTTGGACAATCACTTAATAAAGAATTGACATCTTCACGACAGGTTTTTGCAAAATTCAAGGAGAAACGATATAAAACAAACAAAGAAAGACGATGGTGGTAATGCAAATGAGGAAACATTTAAACACATATAGAAGAAAATAAAAATAGATTGAGATATTTATATCAAAAGTGGTTTCTTTGTGTTTTATATATTTTTTTTTTTTTCCAAATTTTAGATTCATCAAGTTTTAGCATATAGAACGTATTTGTAGTCAATTCTAACTTTATATTTCGTAATAAATCCTTATTTACATTCATATTTTTCATTTTTCAACAAAACATAACAAATATTTACATTAAGATTCGTAACTGCCAATTGCGCAAGCTCGTACCGTATTTTACTTAAGGTGGAAGGCAGGCTTGCTTTATTAAATAGAATCCACCACAAGACGTAGAGCTAACACCACATCAATTGTGGGAAAAGAGTTATTGAGTATGAAGGGCCTCTGAAGACCAGACCAGTGACAACGAAAGCGATACCTCGGTGCTCTGCCTTATGATTGCAGTTTGATTTCTGCATTAGTCATGGAGAAGTAGATAGGAGGGTTCTGAATTTCGATGAGTCGAGTACCAATGAAACCTTGATTGGGACGCAAACGTTGGACCTCATTTTCTGTAGACGGTATTAAAGTAATTCCTGCTTAATGATTTCTTCAATGGGAACATCGTAGCATGGTCTTTTATTTCATATAAGTTTGATTTCCCTTATTCACGTCAAGGATAAATTCATTCATCTTACATTTATCCTTTTTAGTTGTGAAAATTGTTATAATTTAATAACATAATCATTTGGTCTTCCATTAGGATAAATCGTTGTTTGAATCCCCTCTTTATATAGTTAATAAAAAAAAATTTAGCTTCCTTAATCTTTAATATGGATATCTAATTGATTTTCTCTTTTTTTAAGAAAAAGTTAAAAAATTCTTTATTTTTTTTTTAACTTTTATTACTTTAAATTGTGTTAAATTGAACATTTTCACGAGTCATTAACTTGTAAACTAGTGGAGTCAGGGAGCTATTCCCCATGGTCATCCCCTCGATTGTATATTTAAAAAAAAATGAAAATTTATTCATTTCTCTTAATAATATATATTCGTACACACACACATATATATATATATAAGCACACAGTATGCTCTGAATAGTAACATATCTGTGACATATAGGCCCTCTTTTATATATGAACTCTACGAAAAATCTATATATATTCAAAAATCAAAATAAGTTCATGGTTTCTCATATTCAAAATACGCAACGAAAAGACCTAATATCATTTTGGGATCTCTTAGACCATGTGCATCAGGGATAGCTTGGCGATTTTCCTAACGCACAAGAAACTTCAAGCCATTCCTTCCCAGTGCAGTGGGCGGGCATGGCGTGCTTTGGGTTGGGACGTCCCTTTGACGGGAAAGCGCCAAGCTAATATTTTTGGAAAAAAAAAATAATCAAACATTTTGCAAGAAAATCAGTCCATTCCAATTCTATACACCATTCAACATTAAACTGCAAATGTAATATTTTTTATATTTAATGATATTATAATATGTATTCGTAACACTTATTATATTAAACAAATATATTATATTAATTGATACTATAATTATCTTTACAGTATAAAGTTGTGGTTCTTAAAGTAATAATAATAAGGAATCTATAAAAAAAAAATTTAAATGAAAAAACTTTGATAAAGGAACTAATGATAAACTATAGAGCTCCTTAAAAGAGAAAGTTTCATTATCCTAGTATAAAAAACTTATGGCTGAGTGTTGAACAAATGCTAGCGTATGCCAGTCTCCCTAGTGCCTATCCGTCGACCATTAGCTTCTACCCACCGATCGAGTGGCTTCTACCCCAAAACGACCGGCATATTAGTCATTTCCTCTATGCTCACTTCCATTATTAGCATATTCAACTTAGCACAGCAACCACATTTTACCAAAGGTCCCTATCCTTAGTCAACTGCAAATCTCAACTACGGTCATTAATTACATTTCTTAGCAAAATTCCACCCGTTAGCTGGAGTTCCCTATGAAAAGAACTTTGAAGGTTAAGTTTTCGGTACGTTTGATGGAAGTCACAATCCAAAAGCAAAATCAAATGATTTTGTGGAACTTCTATTTTCCAAATTAATTTTGAGACGACCAAGGAAGGTGTTCTATTATTCATTCGTGAAATATAAGAGAAAACCAATATTTTACCCTAAAATACATTGTTGGCTAGAGGTGGATATAGTTTAGTTTGGTTCGATTTTTTCCTCCAAACCAAATTAAATCATAAAAATGTAGTTTGATTTTTTATAACTTTAAATCAAACTATACAATTCAAGTTAAGAATTTTTTTAAATCATAAAATCTCAGTTTTGTTTAGTATTAAACCATATCTTTTAGTTTAAGAAAAAATATATATGCATAACATATAATCTCATACGAAAGGTATTAAATTTATTTAATAATAATAAGTATTGATATTATAATAGAGTTTGTAAAGTTGATATTCATATAAGTTAAAATTTTCAAATGTTTATTAGTGACTAATTTTATTTAATAGCATATATTATAAACTTAAGGTCAAATTATATATATATATAATTTATATATTATGATAATTAAAAGTTCAATATATATACATTTTAATAAATGTAAGTTAAAAATTCTTTTAAGTACTATATTATAATAAAAGAAACTATTTAGTTGCAAGTAAAATATTAGTATATATTAGTTATAAAACAGGTTTGGTTCGGTTTTAAGAATTCTTTTGTTTTATCCTTCCAACTAACTATAAATGTTCAATTTGGTTTGAATTAGAAACATTTTAAACCAAATTATAAGAAAAATCATATTTTTAGTTTTGTTGGGTTATTTGAATTTTTTTTTTTTCCCCACTCTACTGCTGAGTAAGTTTTTCTTTAATTTAGAGGCTAATATTTCTGTTTTTTTTTTCTTAAGTCTTATTTCATCAAACTCGTATCATGACTCATCTTAAAAGACAAACTATCATATACTGGCCAGAAAAACTCAAATCGAATGATAAGTTGGCTTAAAAAACTTATCGCGATGGCACTTAAACATAAAATGCTGACCTGAACCCATATTATAAGGTAAATTTTGTGATATTAATATTTTTTTTAAGGGACATAGATGCTTACTTTGGAGTCGCGGTAATTTTTTTCTGCGTTGCAATATTTCCATGGTCCAATTGCTGTTGTTCATTGCATTGAGATGGTGCGTGTTGTTTTCATTGTTAACGGACTTTGACGTGTTTTCTTTTATCTAACAAATCAGTAAAGAGCACAATCTCACAAGTCATTGATTTGCTAGAAGTCTAGGGTAAGATATTGTTCATCTTGTGTGAACATGCAAACGTGAGGATTCGTATAATTCTTAATTCTCACGAAACCTTCTAATAATTCCATCAAACCGACGACTTTGAAAAAATTGTCCGAGGCTCAATTGTTGTAAAAAAGCAAGAACTGCGTAGAGGGTATATTCTTGAGTAAAGATGTTAGGCGGATTATCATAATATACTCAACTCACTTAGTCTAATAAAAATCCTATAAGATTTTAGAATAAGTTATGAGATAGACTTCAAAGCCCTATAGGATTTTATATCAAATTCGGGTACCTACAAAATAAAAAACTCAACAACAAAACTCAAACCCTATGAAAAAACATCAATATATATGTATATATATATCTAAAGTTATATACTATGCTATGCTGTACTATATATAAGTATATAAAGATAATAATTAATAAAATACTTCTTGAGATCTCTTAGTCACCGTTTTCTTTTCCTTTTCTTCAAAGCTCCAATAGAAGAGGCAATTTGAGCACAATTAGTTCCACTACTTTGTCATGTGCTTTGGTATGGTCACCGGAAAAGTTACATGATTATATGTTGCTCATTCAAAATAATAGTAGAAAAATTCTACATGATAAGGATCGTTTCTTTTTCTTTATGGCTGAAATTTGAAAAAAAAAAATATATATATATATATATATATATATTTCATGTAATCACTGTTTTGCAAGAAGAATATACCCCTTTAATTGTTTCTTTAAGACTAGAGACTCATATTATCATATGCTTTCTCTTTGGTTAAATAAAGAGCATATATTCTAATTGTTTCACTGATATCTTATTGAGCTTTAGCGAGAATCATAACTTTTATTCTGATCTATTTGAACAATAATAAAATTATCAATTTCTTCTAAACATGGGCTACTGTTTGAATGGGCTAAGTTAAATGATGAAATTTAATCACTTCTTCAACACAATGTCAAGTCAGCTTCTTAATGGATATAAAGAAACAAACCTTGGAGGGTTCTAGGATAAAATTTGTAAAGCCCTATAAAGTATGAAACAAACCTTAGAGGGTTTTGGGATAGAATTTAGAAAGCTCTATAAAGTATTGAGTCACGTTCGAGTTTTATAAAATTCGTCAAAAACACACCTTAGTGGCATCACTATTCTGAAGAGTGAACCAAAACTATACCCTTGCTTTTTAAAATTTAAATGGACAAAGGGATGCAATATTTATACCCCTAAAAATGATATTCTCACATTCTACACTCTCTTAGTTTGATTTTTATTATGTATGTATATGTCATAATTGGTTGCACATTTTCTTAAATTGGGCAACTTATAAGTGAAAATAAATAGGTGTAGTTATGCTCCAAACTTTGAAGGATATACATAATGTTGTCAAACCTGAGTTAATTCTTACAATTCAACTTGGTTTGACTTAACTCAAGTATAAAATAATTTGATTCAACCTTGACCCAACCTCGATTAAACCATAGTTAAATCCAATTTTACTCCTTTAACATTTGATCCTCTCATATATTTAGGTTAACCAATATGACCAAATTTGACAACATTGGATGTATATGTCTCTAAAACATTAAATAGAGTTCATATTTAAAATGTGGTTATAGATAAATATGCTTTAAAAGCTTCACATGAGGTACTTCATTTTGCTAACTTTACTTACCTACTTCAAGTAAGTAATTATTATGATAGTTTAGCAAGGCTTAGGTATATATATATATAAGACACATTTATTTTATATGAGACATATATATAATAGCAACAGATGAAATACTCTTAAAGCCTTAAACTTCTATAAATACTCCAATGGCTTCATTTTCTCTACAAACACTCATGGAAAAATAAAAATACTAAAATGAGTGAAATTATCAATTCTATGCTTATGGATGTGAATCAATATCCTAGCAACAATGAATCATTGAACCATGCAACATAGAGCATATAGAGAAATGAATTTCAAGATAGCAAAGTAGATAATAGTATGTCATGCTCAACTCATCAATAATTAGAAAGGCACATCAATTCCATCAACGTTGTAAGTGATCAAGCAGCAAAGACAACATTTGATATGTCTACGCAATGGTTAAAATAAGAAATTCTAAAAATGCCCCAAACCCCCATAATTGGGTCAAAAGTACTTTTAGTCAAGGGGCAAAATGTAGAAAGTTATTTTAGTAATTAAGTTTCTAGCCCAATTTAGTACTATGGACTAATTTAATAGGCTAATGTCAAGGCCTAGAAAAAGATAGGGCTAATTTGTGGTGTTTTAGAAGGATTCAACTTAGTAGGCTCAAAATAGGGATTATTAAATCAGTTATTCTACTCTCGGCCTTATTCAATTGACTCTTATGTGGAAAGTAGGCTCATAATAAATATTCCAAGCCCATTTCAACTTTGTTTGGCCTAAAAGGGAGTTATTTGGTCTAAAATAAGAACTATGGGCCTTGTTTTATTATGAATAGGCTTTCATTCTTTTATTGTAAGCTATTGGACCTATTTAGTCTAATATTAAGCCTAAGGCCTAAGGTCATAGTTAATATGAAAAGAAGGCATGGATCTTAGCCATTGAATCATCCAAGGTAATCTAATAGTTGCTAACAACATCAAATCTCAACTATTCATCTCAAAGTAATTAAATGATCAAGATATGCCACTAAAATCTATAAATCAAAGGCATCTCTTTTCATTTGGAGCATTCAAAACATTAGTTATCTTGAGAAAAATGTAAAGGCTCTACCAAAGTCACTTTACGAAGGATCAAACAAACTACTAAGTAAAGAATTGATTAAGAGTATCTAAGAACGCAAAATTCAATCTTTTATCACATAAGGCACATGAGTGATCGAGTTTTTTTTTTTTTTGTTCTTCCTCTCACATCTCTCTGCATTACAGTCATATATGATTCATTGGATCAAGTGATCTCCAAGATCAACTATCATGTACATAATACGTTATTGATCATTAGCAGTGGCCCTACCTACATTCTCAATGATCCATCACCAAGTCTTCTTTAATTATTGTTGAAAAACAAAGTATATTGAAAGAATTGGAAACATAAAATTTTTTAGATATTGATGGAGTTACAGTTAACTATTCAAATATGATATGGAGTTGAGTATCTATTGAGAAAATAGTCTAAGGTACTACATATGACTAGTTTTTGAGATGTTCAAACTTAATCATCATTCATGAGACACAAAAATTACTAACTTTTACACTGAAAGACATAAGAACAAATCCCTCTTCCATTAGATGTCTACTACTTTGTTCAACCAAGGGATGTAGTTTATATGTCTAGCTATTTAGCTATGCTAGTTGATATACTCCCTAACTTATCCAAAAAATATTTCAAACTTATTTATGTATTCTTGTAATCACAATTAGTAATTTATACAACATTCTCTTGCTAGATCTCTAATTATTAGAATCATTCTCAAAAAGTTATAGTGACGTAAAGGATAATATAGTACCATTAGACTTAAATCTTGCATACTCCTACCTCTAAGTAGTTAAATCTTACCTACTCCCACCTTTACATAGTTAAGTATTTAAGTTCCAAAGGTGTTGTGCATATAACCTCATCATGCGTTACTTACGGTGGACCATCACTTCCATTACTAAATAGAAGGAAACCTAACCCATTCTCTTTATTTGTAACACGAGAATGACTAAGGTAAGAATTTTGCCTCTCGTATTTTACATTCTTCTTTATTAAATTGAGCACCAAGAGATCTAATTGGTTAATATTTTCTAGAATAAGATATTTGTAAATAAAGTCAAATCTAGGGCTAAGAGAATTCTTAGAGAATTGCTACAATACTTCAAATTGGTAAGTTGTTTTCCCTTGTTATTAATGCTTAATGAATAATCCAAGCCCTAACTAGTGCTTTTGTGGGGGATTGGAAAGATTAGTGAATTATTAGGAGTGTATACACTCCTAATCTGATTCAAGATCGAATTCTCTATGTATTTTAGGTTATCGAGAGATGATCCAATCATAATCTAATTCAATGTTTTGAATTTGGAATAATGGTTGTGGAAACAACTTTTGGTCTATCATATATATAAAAGAGTCGAATTCTTCTATATATTTGGAATTAGGATAAAGTAATGACATGTAGTTGAGTTAAGTATTGAAAAAAAAATCCAATCTTTGAGATTTAATAAGGATATAAATCAAATTGAACCTCAAATCTACAGATCCTTAATTTGTTGTTACTATAAGAATTAGAACATGTGTACTTTAAATGTTAATAGAGTTTATTTGTTTTGGAGTTCAAGGGGTTTAAAAGTTCCTCTATGAAATTCTTATATTTGATGTTTCATAAAATCAAAGAAATGTTTTTTGTGATGAATTATGAAAAGAATTCAATGAAAAGGAGTTTGTTTTTGTGCCGTATACTGAAGGGAGGTTACAAAAAGGATTTTATTACATGGGTTTTCTTTTTCTCAATAAACTAATACTTCATTCAATATGAAAGATGAAACTATTCAACAAACATGACAAAATAAAAAACGTCAACCAAAATCAAAGCCATGGGGGTTATGACCCCGTATGCTACAATCTTCATGATTGACAAGGTTTTATAACTATTAAGATTAAACATGGATAAAACTAACATGCCAAGTTACTATGAACACATCAGAGCAGTCTTAGATATTCTCCATGCCAAGAGATTATTTAGCAACCTAAAGAAATGTTGCTTTTGCTAGGAGGAAGTGGTATTCTTAGGCTATGTAGTCAATGAAGGAGGCTTGCGAGTCGATGATGAGAAAATCCAAGCAATTGTTGAATGGCGACCCTTACTACTTGTGCTGACGTGAGAAGTTTCCATGAATTGGCTTCATTTTACCGAAGGTTCATTAGGAACTTCAGCACCCTCGCTACGCTACTTACTAAATTAACAAAGAAAAACACTAGCTTCCAATAGGAAGAAAGGGAGGAGAGGAGTTTTGCTGAGATTAAGAAGAAGTTAACCTTCGCCCCAGTATTAGTGCTACCTGACTTTAACAAAAATTTTGAGCTAGAATGCAATGCGTCAGGCATTAAAATAAGCGCTATCCTGATGCAGGAGGGCCAATCAATTGCCTTCCATAATAAGAAGCTCCAAGGACCTCAGTTAAATTACTTAATGTATGACAAAGGGCTCTTGGCACTAATCCGAGCACTGTAAGTGTGGTAGCACTATCTACTACCGAAAGAATTTATCACATATACTAACCACAAGTGACTACAGTACCTTCGAAGTCAAACCAAGCTATCTAAGCGGCAGGCAAGATGGGTTGAACTCCCCGAGGGATTTAATTTTATGATCAAGTACAAGCAAGGAAAGAGCAATGTAATTGTAGATGCTTTTTCGAGGAGGCATGCACTCTTATTAGAACTACAAACTAGGCTATTTGGTTTTGCAAGTATCAAAGAATAATATTCCAAGGATCCACACTTTGGACTAATAATTTCGTGATGCATGGATGGTAGGACAGTAGATAAGTATTATGTAAAGGATGATTATCTGTTCTAAGGAGGGAAACTATGCGTGCCAACTTGTTCCCTATGGGAATTATTAATTAGGAAAGCTCACAGTGAAGGGCTCTCTGGAAACTTTGGAATGAGAAAGACCTATAAACTATTGAATGACCGATTCTTTTAGTCGAGAATGCAGAGAGATGTGCACCGAATGGTCAAAAGTTGTGCTATGTGCAAAAAAACCAAGTGTTGAGCCAAACAAGGGAAAGCGATACCCCTACCTGTTTCAATGAGGTCGTAGACTTTGTTCTCGGATTGTCGAAAACTGCTTGAGGAAAAGATTCTGTAATGGTCATTGTGGATCTGTTCAGTAAGATGGCACACTTCGTGCCTTACACCAAAACTAACAATGCCTTGGTTATTACTTATCTTTTCTTATAGGAGGTTGTGCGGATACATGGCGTATCGAGAAGTATAGTCTTCGATAGAGACCTGAAATTCTTAAGCCATTTCTGGAGAATCCTGTTCCGTTAACTGAGAACCAAATTACTTTTCAATACCTCTTGTCACCCCCAAACTAATGGTCAAACAAAGGTGGTTAATCATACTTTAGGTTCACTACTCCGAGTTGCAATAGGCAAGAACTTAGTTGATTGGCACATCTACCTACCAGTGGTCAAGTTTGCTTATAACTGAACTATGCATGACACCACTAAGCAGACCCCCTTCAAAGTGGTCTATAGATTCAATCCCAAGTTGCCCCTCAACCACGCCCCTGTACCCGCATCTGCGCAAGAGGACCCTAACGCCTCAACTAGAGTGCAATCTCTTTAGCACATCTATGATAAGGTCACTCAGCACATCGACTAAGTTACCAGAAGAATACAAGAAAAGACCAAGGGTCAGTTGACTAAACAATTTCAGCTAAGCGACTTGGTATGGCTACACCTTAGCAAGGAACGGTTCCTGAATAAAAGGAAGAACAAATTATCTACAATAGCAGAAGGACTTTTCAGAATCCTCTAGAAAATTAATGACAACACCTTTAAGTTGGAACTACCTGAGGACTATGGGGTTTTTGACGCTTTTAATATTACCTACCTCAATCCATATCACCCTAACAAAGAACTAAATGAACACCATTCGAATTTGATCCCAAATCCAAAACAACCCGAAGAAAATGATAGGAATCAAGTTACGAGGCCCTTAACTCATAACCAAGCCCGAGGACTAAAAGGGCTGGCATGACAAATCCTTATGTTCCAACTAATCCCTATTAAGGTCGAGTACTTCTTTGCCGAGTCACCTCTAATGCCGTGTCGTATGACCGCTCATTATTCTATAGTATGCCAAGTTGACGATTACTCTTTATTGTCGAGTTAACCAATTACTCAGTATCCTTTGGAGCTATTCGTGGATTTTGCTTACTATTTTCATTTTTTATTTCTTTACGCTTTTGTACCTTCCCCATTACCCCTTTTTGAGATTTTTGCAAATTTAGACCCATTCAACGACCGGCCTTGTTTGTTCTTGGTCACGGTTCGCATCACCACTCTCACCACTACTCCATCACAATTAACTTTTACTCATCCTTCAGCTAACGCTTCTTACTCCCAATTTAAACCATGTCTATCTAACTACAATTTCTCTCTTCTATGAAATGCCCACCACTCATTGGTTTCCTTTCGAATTTTCTCTACATAGTCTCCTTCCTTTTGGATTTTTTATTGATTAGGTTTTAGATTCATGAATGTTGAACTATTATGTTGAAAAGCTTTTAGAAAGTAGTGAGTCGAGGTGGAATTGTTTCAACTAAGGAAAAATATTAAAATAAAAATAACATAATGAAAAAGATTCGTTATGTATTACACGCTATGTGTTATATATACATAGTATGTAATACCAATAAAATATTGACATGAATAATAATAGAATGGATAACTTGCAAATCATATGTATTAATATTTACACTTCATATATACATAGCATATAGCATATTACCTATTTAATCACTTATCATAAATTAATATATGTGATAATGTAATCAACTGGCCTAAGAAAAACTAGTCAACTAACCTTATGATGGATAACCAGCTCACTTAAGTTGGTCAACTAACCTCTATGTGCAATTTCAATTAAGAAAATTAAAACATAAACAGTATGTTCACTTTATCAGATGGAATGGGGCTATAATGGAATTATTATTACTAAGGAATGAAATAAGATCATAATAGAGCTAGAATGTTTATTACCTTGTTCGCTTGTCTGTTATTGAAATGTAATTACTTAGTTCATTTTATGGGGATTATATAGAGAATAAAATATGACTAGCAATTAAAAAACCAAAATTACCCCTAAAAAGTAACCCTCCTATGACAGACTCGAATTGTGAAAACCCTAAATTAAAAGGTGAACCCTAAATTAGAGCTTATGAAATGGGATCCTAACCTAAATTGAAAATTCTAAATCAAAATCGCTATACAGATCAAGCCTTCGGTGAAGATCTAATGTGTTCATTAACGAGTTCATGGATGATGAAGCCTTTAACAAAGAGAGAGAGGAAGAGAGAAGATAGCTCGATGAAGTGACAAATTAGAGTTCTAGACTTATGATTATTTAATTCAAATTAGATGAAAAATATCGATTTTAAAGGATCATCAAAAATAAAAAAGACCAAGTTTTGTTGTTTAATTTTATGTGCAAAATGAAAGAACTTAAAGAGAAAGTGAAGAGGTCACCAAAATTGCACTTAAAGAGAGAAAGAAGATATATGCTCGATTTATGATATTTCCACTTAGGTTTGATTCTATGTTACTATCCTTAGTACTCCTATATATATATATATATATATATATATATAGAAACATGATCAGAATAGGACTTTCTTCTTTGGATAAGATTGAATCATGTTCAATGGTCTAAAGAGATGAACTCTAGTTTTTTATTGTTTAATTTGATATTAATTCTTGCTATTAGGTTGTGTTTTTGGTGTGAAGGTTAGGCAACTAAAGTGAGACAAAGCTTGGGAGAGAGAAAATGATGCATCTCTGATGTCATACACATAAAGAAATACCGCAACGAATAGGAACGAAAGGAAAAAAAAGGGGGGGGGGGGGGGGGCTACCAACTAAATATGATACACTAGTTAATCCTACTTGGCATAATCTTAACACTCGGTACGATACATAAATATAGTATTAGGGTCACTCACAACTAACTCTTGCTAAAGGAGTTAGATAAGAGTTAAGGATAAAAGAGACTATAAAGGTTACTTTGTAAGGGAAGTTTGAAATTCTACAATGAGTAAATGAGTGGTCTCTGTATTAAATGGGGTTTTTATATGACCCCCACTAAGGTTACATTTGTGCATGCAAAGATTAAAAAGGATAAGTTACAAATGCTATACCTAAAACATACCAAAAAAGGGTAAAACGGATAAATACTGTACAATGTACAGAAGAAAGAAATATTATGTGTTGCTCTTAGGTTAGTGTGCAGATTGGCTATTATGTTCAATTGCTACTGTAAGAGTAATGTCTTCGGCAAGTTGGTTTGAGCTAATCTCGATCACATTTAAGCTTAGACGCAAAGTGTTGGTTGAAGTCTCTCCAGGTTGGGCAACTAGATAGCTCGCCTTTGACTAGATGCTCAATAACTCAAAAGCTAAGTTAATTGCAATTACAATTTGGCACTCAAAGCAGCAAAAGTGTAGAAGTCCAAGATCAATGAAGGAATCCTTATCTTGGAAGGGTTCTTAAGCTAGTATATATCGAATTAGTCCTTGCAATCCTTTAGGTCAGCTTTGTGCGATTAGCCCAAGGAATTGATTCTTATCATCTTTTTAAAGAAAAGTTGCAGATTTCTAAGAAGAAAGAGAGATTGAGGAAGAAGATGAAAAAGACAAGAATAGATGAAAGAGAAAGGAAGAAGATGAATGAGTTTTGAATTTGATCGGATAACGTAAATAAGTTGTAAATGGGTAGTTTTTGTCCTTTTATTAATTTGATGAGGGAATTTTAGGAAATAAAAAAAAAAAGACCCATGCATGGAATGGCAATTCAGAGGTAGGATTTAAGAATGGTAATTCCCTACTTCCATGTAACAGCAATTCCTACCAAATTGCTATTACATGCCAAAAATTGAAGTAACATTGTATTAGCCATTTTAAAAGGAATAAAAAGGGAATAAAATGGCTATTATGGTGAAATGAACGAGCAAAAACTGTAGATAGGATCTACGATATATAGGCTAAAGTAATCATCATTTTTTGGTTATTTACATGTTATTTTTCCCTTAAACCATGTATCCCTGGAGTAGTTCTAAGTTTAGTTATAGTTTCATTTTTATTTTTCCCTCTAAAGTTTTCCCTTAAGTTTAAACCCCTATATATTTAATTAAAACCGCATATGTAGGTTATGATTCTTATTTTTTTTTTAGTATCAACCTGTAATGAGTATATTTATATGTATTATGTTTTGATAATACTTGTGATTTGTTGTTTTCTGTTGTTCAAAAGTCAAATACTTGATTACTTTGTTGTTACTTGTGCTTGTTAGATTTTAGTTAGAAATGAACTTAATGAAAAATGAAATCGTAACTAGTTTGTTGCCTGTATTTAGGTTAATACTAAAAAGAATAAAAGAGGCCAATGATTTGAATAACTACGCCTGATGATCGATATGATATCTCTACATATCTAGGAGCATCATATTGAAGTGACTTGATTAGTTAGACACTAATGTTCTCAATAGCTTGCTAACTTTAATAGTATCTAGAATTGGGTTAGTATGTTTGAAGTAGGCTACAATTAGGCCATTTTGGTAATTATAGGATTCCTTTATAGACACCTATTAGCATGCTAATAACTAATCCAGTAAAACAACGTAGGTTTTTTTATGTCAGTTTTGGGTGTGTTTGTGTGTGTATGTAAGTAATTTATTGATGGCATGAGTTATCAAGCATAGGAATGCATAAGGCTATGTTGTTTGTGTTGATCAATTTAAAGATAAATAACTTATTGTTTGCTACATTAGTTTAGAGTGCCTGTGTGTGACATTTGTTGCATAGCATGCACGTGTCTTTCTATATTTGCATATTGGGTATTTGTAGAGAAAATTTTTGCTTATAGGAAAAGTTTAAATATTATAGCTATGAGCCTAGAGCAAGGATTGGGTTCAATGTTAATGCATCAAGAAGATTATAATTAGGTTATTATAATTCAATTATATTAGTTTAGTTTTACAATTTCTTGAAGTTTTAGAGATGTGATCTATTAAAAATAGAAAATATCAATGTGAGACATTACAATAATTGATAAATGTTTTAAATTATAGATTTATAAGTTAATTTAAGCCTTAGTATATTCATATTACAATATAAGTATGTGACACACAATGCATGCTCAGAGTGTCAAGACATGGCATTAAGTATCCTAATTATAGCTTCCATTTTCTTTATTTGCTTAATATTGTAGGAATTTAGAAGACACTACCATCCCCACCTCCTTTGATAACGTAGAGTGAGGTCACCATTAACTAGGTAACCATCCCTAAAAGATAGGGTTAGTGTGTGGTTACTCCAAAAAAAAAAAAAAAAGAAAAGTGAATTTTCCTAATCCCATGAGATTTTATTATAATTTTAAAAAAATAATAAATATCGTATTGCACCTAAGGAAATCACTAACAAAAGCTAATTATTATATTTTATATTTCCAACGAATACTTTTGATGGATGGTTGGTCGTGCATGAGGACTCCTGGATCATCATTTTTGTGTACTCCTTAAACTGATTAACAATGCAAGATAATACACCACCTACTTATTTTCTTCCGTTTCTTGTTTTCACACTCCTATAGATTATCTATAGATCTTTTCATACTTTCACTTCACCATATTTATTTTCCCCCTCCTTCTAGCTTTTTACTAAAGTGCATAATATTATATTGATAATTCTCAAATGGTGGATAGCCTTCAAGATAATATTTTATACATGGAATGATGCCACAGATAGTATGCAAATTTTACCAAAATATATTAAATAATTATCCGTACTTTAAAAATATTAATTTATTACCTAATTAAAATTTTTAAGATTATTTTTATTACTTAAACTAACTCTGTTAAGTTTATTTACTGATATGGATCAAAAGATAAACCAAGAACATGGGTTAAATGATCCACTTTTTGAAGTGGGTAATCAAATGTGATCCAATTTGCCTTAATCGACTATTTGGCCACCCCAAGACTAAAAGGTAGTCAGCGACCACGTGGTGAGGGGTTACACAACTCCCTATAGGTACCTATAAAGGGTTATTTCGGTAATTAGGTTTTTAATCTAATTTAATGACATGAACCGATATCTTAATCTAACAATAGAACTTAGGAAATTAGCACATTTAAAAATGTTTTAATAAGATCTAACTTAGCAACCTCGGAATGAGGATCGCTAGAATAAATTTTCTACTCTCAACTTTACTCAACTATCTTGCACACAAAAAATAGACTCGGAAATAGCCTTTTTGAGATCATTTAGGCTTCATTTGATTTTATTGGGTTTAAAAAAGGTTTAAAGAGAAAATGTGCTTGTTTTAATTATCATAAACCCTGAGCTTATATCCATGGCCATAAAAGATAAAAAAAGATGATAATCTTCAATAACAAGCCTTAATGTTAGCTCATCATAAAGTCATTTGACAGATAAGATTAACCTTCGAACTAAAGGCTACTTTTCTCATTCGATTCATTTAAAGCATTCACAAGCTTGTGATAAATACCAGAGCTTTGTTGAAATCACTCCAAAAATCAAATAAGTAATTTTATCAAGAACGATCCAAGCATCAAGTTTGATCCATCGTCACATACGAGTATTTGAGATACCATGTTTACCCTTTCTTTCTCTTACACCTTTTCATAACGACATCCCTCCATGTGTCATCAGCTCAATAAGTCTCCTAAGTCAATTGGTACAGCCATTACACATAATCGACTAACTATAGCAACCTTACCATATAGTACCCATTAGCCACCCCTTGATCTTAGGGTGATTAAATCATTCTATTGCTAATTTATCCTTATATCTATGTCAACCACGGATTTAGTAGAATTAGTTGAAGTAGTAAAAATGAACATGAAAACATTTACTTGGTAGAAAATTTACTTCTTTTTTTTTTTTAAATATAGGTAGTAAATTATAAATTTGGGCAAAATTTAAGTACCTTTTTTGACATTAACCCTTATTATTTTCACTGTAACAAAACTTTATGTTTTAAATTTAACGTTGTATATCCTGGGTAATGATTTGAATTTGGCGTTTATGTTCGATACTTAGATTCAAAGTTTTCAACAAAGGATTCCAGGTTGGAGTTTATTATTTAAGTTTATCTAAAATTCTGAAAGTATTCGTTAATCTGGTGCCGACTTTGAATTTAATTTAACTCTACTGTAAATTAAAATTTAGAAAATTATACTTATGTGATGATGCATCGTAATAACATTCATGCACGAGTACGGGGCAGTTGATTCTTCCCTCATGAATATTTGTTGGTAACATCTTTCTCCATCGTGTGGCAATAATAATATCAAATGCAGATGCCCTACTACGGGCCCACCATCCTATCCGAAACAAAATATAGCATATAAGAAGACAAAGGATATCTAGATCCGGCCCATCTAGAATACAAATAATTACAAATAAGATAAGATTTTTATACGTTGCAGTAAACCAGAATTAGCTGTTAATAGAAGAAACACTTATTGGTCATTAGAAAATATGACTAGCAATAGCAACCATATGCAAAGAATACAAATAATAATAATAATAATAATAATAAATTTCGAAAGAGGATCTTCTTAATTTTTTTTTTTTTTACTATAATTTCCCTTATCTTACAAACCATTAGTTGAAATAATCTTTATTTTTTTAATAATCACATGATGTAACCGTGACACACAATCTTCTTCTTCTTCATAATATGACCATTAATTACATGTGATAACATTTTAGAAAATAAATCCTTCATATTTATTTTCTTCCATTTACCCTTTTAAGACATTAATATATGTAATCAGCAGTTAAGATTATAACGAATATGATAATGTCATAATATCATCATATGATATTTAAAAATTTTAAATAATTTCAACAATTAATTTGTAAATTTAAGAAAATTAAGGGAAGGATAACTAGAAAGGATTCAAATCCACATTTTGAAGGGACAAAATTAAGGGAAATTGAAAAAGGTTAAATTAAGATTATCTATTTGGAAGTAAGTGAATATATGATATCTCAATCTTCTTGATTGGGTTTTCAAATCTCTTATTTTTTGCGATGATTATGAGTTTTAATAATTTATAAATTATTGGTTAAAACTATCTAGATTTCCAAAATGCTCATGTGATTTTATCATGACATTATTTTTTTTCTTTATAATTTCTATCGTTAATTATTCATGTTAACGTTTTAAAGGATAATTGAAGAAAATTGAAAATAAAATGAAAAAGAGATAAATTGAAATGATTCCTTTCGAAAAAACGAATAACAACATGATGTGCCCGTCTTCTTCCCTGAGTTTTCAAAATCCCTTATTTTTCGCATATAGCTGAGTTTTCTCCTACCAATTTGTTTATTTGGTACGATGCAAATAGCACAGGCCTTACGCGCCTCTGCATTTATTATTAAGGCCTAGCCGCACCAGGTCCAAACACGCCATATGTGTCGTCACGTAATTCTATACAATTCAGCTGCGACAAGATGAAATGAATACGGCAATTTATCTCTCATGGACATATAATTCCATGTGGAAACACGAATTATGTAATAAGAACTCAAATAAAGCCTATGATATAGAAAAATGGATCATTTCTGTTTATTTTTCTCAATTCCTTTTCAATTATCTTATTAAGATGTTATCACGTATAATCAATAGTTAAAATTATAAAAAATATAATAATATCATAATAACATCACATGATATTTTAAAAATCTAAATAATCCCAACTTTTGTAAATAGAGCAAAATTGAGAGAATACTAAATAAAGAGAATCAAAATCACATTATATAAGGTGAGAAATGAGTAGTGAGCCGCTCATGAGACGAACTTAATGAAGTCAATTAATGAGTTATTGGTATGGCTATAAGTGGTTTTTGCTTGAGGCAAAGTGAGATGTAAGCCTAATGTAGAATGGCCTCAGATGAGGGGAAGATTACTAGAATACAAATGTAAGTAAGTTAAAAAAAAAAAAAACTCATAATGGATTACTAGAATACAAATGTAAGTAAGTTAAAAAAAAAAAAAACTCATAATGGAAGGATAGGAATTAAATAATTTGTATATAAGTGGAGAAAACTTATTAACTTAATATTTTAAGGTTTTTGGTTGAATATGATGTTAAGTTTATAAGTCTATTCCTTCAAAAGTTTTCTCTACTGCCTCCTTTCTCCCCAACACCATTAATTACATAAGCATCTTAAAAGGGTAAAATTAAGGAAAATTGAAAAAATAAAAGTTAAATTAAGATGATCCATTTCAAAGTGGGTGAATATATGATATCTTTGCCTTATTGATTGGGTTTTGAAATTTCTTATTTTTCGCAATAACTATGAGTTCCCACAATTTACAAATCTTTCATGGAAACTTTCTAGATTTCTATAATGCTCATGAATTTTATCATGGCATCATTTCTTTTTTGTTTTTAATTTTAACTGTTGTTGGCTACTCATGTTGACATATTAAAGGAATAAATCGAGAAAAATTGAAAAGAAAAGATAAATTAAGATAATCCATTCCAAACAACCAATAACTATGTGATGTGCTTATCTTCTTCACTAGATTTTCAAAATCTCTTATTTTTCACCTATGAGATAGCATTTAATTGCTACAATTGGATCATACAAAAAAAAAAATTAAACTAGATAAATATTAAGAGTACAGAACAATATAGTATTATTATACCAAGTTTGATTTGTATGATACTAAACATAAATTTTTATGACGTCTTTTATTTAGTATATGCAACTCAATATTGTATTTCGGTATTTATAACTTCAGTGTTATTTAATATTTATTTAATTATATTTTTACATTATTTAAAAAGTACAGATTTGAAATATTATCTAATATTTATATAATTGCAATTATACCATCAATACTTATATTTTTGTTCAATGAAATGAATTTTTGTACCATATTTTAGACAAAACAAATTTTAAACATTTTATCTAATCTTTTAAACCCTTTTTAGTTGAGTAACTAAGTTTAAATTACAAAACAAACATTCAATCAAAAATTTTATCCTATCTAATCTCATAAATTTTGTACCACCAATGGATACGTAGTGTTACCTCCTACCAATTTATTTAGTGGATATGATGCCGATAGCAAAGGCTTTACGCGCCTTGGCACTTATTATTAGGACGGCAAGACCTAGTGGAACCAGGTCCAAACACGCCATATGAGTTGTCACGCAATTCTGTATGGGGCATACTCCAAAGTTAGAGCAGACAACGCTTAGGATTTGCAAACCACGAGAATGTTAAGACAACAATTAAAGCTTTCCTTGTTGGAACCGATAGTTGTCTCTTTGGAAATGGGCTGATAATCACCTATTATCGGATAATAGGTGACTAACTAGAAATAGAAGAATAGACCCACAGCTTTAAATTCTTGTTTTGGTGCTTATATTAGAAAAAAAGAAGAATACACGCCTCTTCAACCTGTGCAAGTTGGCAAATACGCGTTCGACTTGTCTGTTTGATGAACATGGGCTCATTTCAAGTTTTCTTATTCACATTAAATGTGATAGATTCTCAGTATAAAATTATTTTTTTACTTTTAATTTTTTCGGTGAGTTCTTTCTTTCGAGTACAATACAAGGCCTTTATATATATATTAGTGAACGATATGTCTATATTATGTGTACACAAAATGAATAAAGTTATGCAGTATAATAAAATGTATCATAATATTAATAAAAAATATTAATAAATAAGGAAAAGAGAAAGATAGGAATCGTAAAGAGAGGAATAAGAGATAATGAAAATGTTAGAAGAGAGAGAGATAGAGAGAAATAGGGAGTAATAGGAATATTGGAGGAGAGAAAAAGTGAGAGGAAGAGAAAGTTATATTTTCTTAAAATTTCTAAATTATCTTATATCTATAATCAAATTTATTAAAGAAAATCATTTATTAATAATCAAAATTTTATTTAATAGATTAAATAAGTAAAAATAATCAATATTTTATTTTGATAGTTACTTAAGGTTTCATCCACTTTAATAATATATATATATATATATATATATATATATATATACATCTCAAGATATTCTAAAGTAACCAACACTTAAGCCAAAATATACTAACCTATCCACTAATGAAATTAAGATAACAATATATGTTTAGAGATTTAATAAGGTAGCTATGAGACTTATAAGATACATCTCTAATAAAATGTCCTAGATATAGGAAAATAATTAAAAATAACATTCAGAAAAATTGATTAAAATAATAAGTGCCAAGGCGCGTAAAGCCTTTGCTATCGGCCCTTGATTCAACCTTAGGCATGAATATTTTTAAGCATAATACATTAAAAACAATCTCTAAGTCAATTCCTAGGTTATTCTTTACCAATTCTTCCTCTTTGCTCACATTATTCCTTCTCTAATTGCAAACAGTTCAATTGGTACACTATGTAATCCAAATACACTAAATGAAGGAGCTTTCATCAACATTCCTTCTGAATTTCTATAAACAATCACAAGGCCACCTATCAAGTTTCTCTAATTTAGAGCACCATCACAATTTACTTCTATGTAGTTCACAAGAGGAGGCTTCCATGACGTGTTTTGATACTACTCCATAATATCATGATAGATGTTTGCTTTAATTTAATTTTGTAAGCCCCACAACCAATCATTCAAGGTTTCAATCGGCTGAAAGATCCGATCAAGTTTAAATTATAAACTATTGAGAAAAATATTAGTAAAAATGACCCCGTAAACTTGAATTTAAAAAAATAAGTAATAAAATAGGAGACTATAAAATTTTTAAATTTTAAGCATAATAATTGCTAATTACCGAAAAGGCAAAAAGTGTAATCTAATAACTAATAAATTACTAAAGATAGATTATATGTATACTAAAAATAATAGAATAACATAAATAATATTTAAGAATATTTATTTGTACTGTATATGAATTTACATGTAAATATAAATACGTGTAATTACTTAAAATACGCGAAATGTGCTAAAATAATACTAAATACTTAAAGAAAATTCATAATTAATTAAGAAAAAATCATGAATGATCCAGAATTGGGTCGTGGCAGTTGGGAAAAATAAGAAAAAATTCGGCCAATTAAATTAAGACAACACAAAAGCCAAAAATTAAGGGATAAGGCAATTGTCTTATCCCATTTAATGCACAATAAATCCCCTAGAGCCTTATAAATAGTAGGAAAAATCACAGAGCTCATTTGGGCAGTTTGGAAAGTAAGAAAAATAGAGAGAGGCGAAAATTGAGAGAAAAATTCGAGTTAGGAAAAAAATAAGAAAAACTGTACAATTAGGGCCTTTAAAGGAAACCCCCACCAGACGAGCAGCTGGAAGTGGACGACCACCACCACCACACAGTGGTGGCAGCGCCCAAGCCTGCCGACAAAGCCACGGCGGCCAGCGATGGCCGGAGCCACCCAGAACGGTGAGTCCGATTTCTAGCCCGATTCTTGTGTAATTTTGTAAAAATAGTAAATATTATTATAAAATTATGAATTTTTTTATTCTGAAATATTTTTGTATGTAGTTTTTAGGAAAAATATTATTTTGATGAAAATATGTCTTGTGATATAGGGTCCTTAAGAAATCATACAAAACCGAGCATGTTTCGGTTTAGAAATAAATGACCTTAGGAGTGTAGTTTTGATCCCAAAATTTTTGTGTAGATTACTTAGATGATATAGAATAGTGCTATGAAGCCTATTTTCAAAAATTAATTTTCAAAATTTTTAGATCATTTTTAGGCCTTAAAATGAGGCATAAAATGGGTAATTTAAGGTTAATTAAGTAATTAAATTATTAATTACTGATTTAGTGAATAAGTATATGTTTTAGGATGTTGAAATCTGATGGAGTATGATACTTGTAGCATTTAGGGTGTTAGATATAATTATTAGGTTAATTATGTAGTAAATTAGTAATAGAAAAACATAGTAAATTATAAGTTAATTTTGTAAATTAGGATAATTAGGTGTAAAACCTGATCTAGGATGAATTTAGACATTTTGAAATGATAATTGATGTTAGAGATGGTAATTATGGTGATAGAAATATTAGAAGTGCATTATTTACATAAAAGGTAACAATGTATAATATGTAATTTTTAGAAATATAATAAATAGAAAATATTATAATAAAAATTGATATTTTGAGAATAATAAAAATGTACAATAAATCTGATAGGAAACTTGAATTTATGTAATTATATGAAAAATATAAAAATTTCTCACATTAGGAGTGAATTCGGTACACTAATACGGATTTAAGTATATCGGGTAAAATAAATACTGATTAGGGGTATTGATGGTATTTAGGAGATCGAGAAGTAATGTGATTAATTTCACATTATGGGTTAAAACGAATTTCTAGGGTTGGAATATAAAACACTATTTAGAAATCGAACTAGAAGTTAATTTAGAAATCGATACGAAAATCGAACCCGAACCTAACCCCAAACTTAGAATAATTGTAAAAGCCTTAAGACCTAGAAAATTAGATATATTAAACCCTAAACAAAACCTAACAATAAGCGTTATAGGATAAAACGAACCTATAATAGTTATATGAAAAGCTGAAACCACGTTTGTATTATAGGGATAATCGGCGATGGCCTTAGCAAATCGGACCTTAAGTGAGTGAGCGAAGAGTCGAGGTAAGTTGGGATTAATATGATGTTGTATTTTGGAGGCTTAAGATTATGCTTGGTTGTGCTTGTTAGATAGTTGGATGTGTGCATGTGCTTGATTATGGGTGATACTATGATTCTGTTTGTTGCTCTGGCATGTATTGTATGATTTGTATGATTTGTATGAAATGATTGATCACCCTAAACTAGACTTAATCAAATATATGACCAGTAATCATAATCGGACATGCATGGCAACCCATTAGGGGAACTTAGGACTCTCTGGCCAAATACCGACCCCTTCGAAAGGGATAGCGCAGGATTGCAAAATGGTCCTTTCTTCATCCTTAGTCAAACTAAGTGACGGGAGAGGAGGTCGCAGCGAGGGTGAAGACAGTGGTTCGAAGGTAGTCGCAGAAGGAGCAAGGTCTCCATTACACAAGCCTGGGTTTGGTCGTGAGCTGTTGCATTAACGGCAACTCCTCAACCCGGATTAGAGCGGGTGCAATTTCTCTAATCTCACGATGGGCCGAACAACGTCGTGCAATGGCATTTGCTTGCACATGCATTGCACCTAATAAGTGATTGAAAACCTTATTGTGTATATGGTATAGTTTTAAGTCCTCCATCCTAACTTACTGAGCTATGGTTGCTCACATCCCTTTAGACGTCGTGCAGGTGCTGGTTAAGAAGCGGCAAACAACTACTCTGAAGCTAGCAACTGCTGGATCCTAGGGAGTGAGGAAAAACATTGAAGAATAAACACATATTTTTAAGGTCTAAATTTTTATTTTAGAATTATTTTTCATTTCTGAATGATGTAATATCTAGGAAATATACTATAGAGAAATATTGTAAACTTTAACTGCAATAACTGAATTATAACATATATATAATTCCTCACTTTTATAGATAAATGATTTATTTAAATTACAAACTATTTACTTCAAAGCGGGTTAGTCGTGGACGCCTTGTGTAGATCAGGTCTAAGATAGTGGTTGTAAGGCCAATTTCTATCTTAAGATGGTTTATATGGCGGGGCTATTACGACTCTGCCGCTTCGGGGCGTGACAAATTCCATTTTCTTGCTATGGCAATTCATCAAAGCCATTAATAATTTTGACTCCCAATCTTCATACCTTTGAATAAGAGAAGAGATTCAATGAGTATACACGCTACATATTATGCACATGTGACAAAAATGCTATAGCAGGAAGCAAAGTTGTAATAATGTGAATTGAGTTAAAACAAAGGAAGTTGAAATAGAGAAAGAAGTGTAGAAAAAGGAACATGTGAAGGAGAAAAGTATGAAAGAACTTTGTGTATTTTAATCTATCTAATAGTTATAGCCTACAACTCTTTATATACAAAAAATCCACAACTGCTAGGTTAACAAACTAAAACTAACACCAACAAACTAAACCACTATCTAACTAATCTATCTAATTGAACGACAAAACTGAAACGGTCATAAATTAATATATATAACACCACTACCCACAACCCCTCCCCCCGCCTCAATATAAAGAGTAGATGTTAATCACTCCCATCTCGAACAACAAGAACCAAAATTGATCGGTAACCAATCCTCTAATAATAACATCTACAAACTATTGTTGAGTGGGTACATGTATACGCAAAACAACATCTTGCATAACTTTGTCGTGCATAAAATGCAAATCCATTTCAAGATGTTTTGTGCACTCATGAAAAACAGGATTTTTTGCAATGTGTAATGTGGATTGATTATCACAAAAGAGTTGTACTGGTAATTGGCAAGTGAGATGAAATTCTTTTAACAAAGTCATCAACTAAAGAACTTCACATGTAGTGGCAACAAGAGCCTTATACTCGGATTTAGCAAAACTTTAAGCAACAATTGTTTGTTTCTTTGATTTCCAATTTAGTAAAGAATTGCTTAGAAAAACAAAAAAGCCCGTAGTAGATCTTCTAAAATCTGGACAACCTCCCCAATCACTATCACTGTAAGTAAGTAAAATCATATCATCGTGAGCAAAAAAGAGAATGCCCTACCCAAAAGACCATTTGATGTACCTTAACATGTACTGAAGTGCAGGCTGATGGACACGCCATAGATTATCCATAAACTAATTGGGAACATGAATTGAATACATAATATCAGGACGAGTGATGCAAAGATATAACAACTTACCAATAGCCCTGCGGTAAGGAGAAGCATCTACCAAAGAAGAAGAATCATCCCTAGACAATCGATGATTTACAACAATTGGAGTAAATAGTAGCTTCGAAGCTAGTAAACCAATGTTAGCAAGCAAATCCAAGGTGAACTTCCTTTGAGAAAGCACAAGCCCTTACTATAATCGTGCTAATTCAAGACCTATAAAATACTTAAGAACTTGATAACTCTGATTTTAAACATATTTCACATGGTGATTTTATAGTATTTCCCTTACATTTTTGTTTTTTTTTTAAAGAAATTGATACTTAATTGAGTAAAATTTTGATTTCAAGGTTTGAATGTGTTCTAGGATCGAAAACGAAGAAAAGGAATCAAGTTTCACTCAAATCGGAGTTCAAATGAAGAAGTTATGAAATTTTGAAGTTACACAGTCTGGGACATGGCCATGTCCCCAGGCTGTGTCCATCCAGAAAAATTTGCTAAGGTCAAAAAGTTACACGACCTGGGGATACGGCCATGTCCTAGGCCGTGTCTAGTGACGAAAATAGAATCCTTATAATACATATATAAAAGGACATATGAGGGTTGGAAGCAAAAAAAGAGACATTAGAGAAGACGAACGAGACACGAGAGAAGAGAAAATACTTGAGGAGAAGGAGAAGAAAAAGGCGAAAGCAATACCAACTTCAAGATTGGAGAGATTTTCCATCAATCAAAGAGGTTTTTCATGTTTTATTTTATGTTTTTTATGGAACTCGTTTTTAGATTCATTATGATAGCTTAGAATTCGTGTATTTAGGATTATGGAACCTAGGGTTTCATATGACTCTTGGGTTGATTTATAATTTTCAATAAAGTTTCTATCTTTTCTTGATTCAATTATGTTGCTTAATTGTTGATTGATAATTCTAGAGTATCAATTTATGATATTATGCATGATGATTGAGAAATTGCATGTGTAATTAGATCTAGGCATAATTGGAGATAATTACATGTATACTTAGAGATAAGATACATGTTTCTTCCGGAAAATTAATTATTTGTATGGGAATTCATTGTACATTAATGCAATTCTAAGTTATATTACTAAGTGAAGAGATTCCGGTAAATAATTTAGGATTAGGGTTAATATGCTTGAGAAAGGTATTAACTTTAATTGTAAATTCCTCCGGTCAAGAATAATAGAAACTGAATTAAATATATTTTAAGCGATCACATATTAAACACTAGGGGAAATATTTCCTAAATACGTTATTGCATACTTGAAGTCATTCTTAGTTTTATTACTTTCTAAATTATTTAATCAAGTCTCATAATTAGTTTAGTTTGTTAATTTCAGTATTTTTAATTCATTCAACTCATCACAATTTTCCGGTTAGATAATAGAGCTAAGGTTAATATTAGTACTCGAAATCTCTGAGAGATTGACTCGGACTCACATCCGCTATATTAAAATTGATAGGTGCACTTGCCTGATATCAGAACTCCTAAGTCTTTTACTTTGAACTGAGTATACATTAAAGACTTAAAGTGATTAACAAGATCTTACTAACTACAGCAATGCCGTCCACATATACTAAAACCACAACCATATTGCCACCAGAATCTTTGATAAATAAAGAATAGTTACAATGGGACTGTTTAAACCCGTACGCTAACAAAGATTGAGTGAGCTTGGCATTCCACTGTCAAGAAGCCCGTTTCAGCCCATAAAGGGACTTGTTTAGCTTATAAAGGAGCTTACTAGAAGAGATCAAGGACTTAAAAATAGCTAAACCTTGTGGAATATCCATGTATACTTCTTAATGAAGATCACCATTAAGAAAAGCATTGTACACTTCCATCTGATGCACATGCCAGTTATAAATAGCAGCTAGGCAAAAGAACATTCTTACTGTGGTATGCTTAATTACTAGGCTACAAGTCTGTAATCGAAACCTTCCTTTTGACTATAGCCTTTTGCAACAAGCTAAGCCTTATACCTATCTATAGACCCATCTGCTTTAGTCTTGAGCTTATAAACCCACTTACAACCAACAGCATGCTTCCTAGTCGGTAAACTAACAATAGTTCAAGTATTATTAGCTTCTAAGGCTGCTAACTCTTCTTTCATAGCCTTACACCATTGCTTGAATTGTTTGGCTTGATCATAACTAGAAGGCTCATAATGTTTAGAAAGTTGAACACTAAAAGCCTTAAAACCAAATGACAAAGAGTCATAGGACAACATTTGATGTAAAGGATGAGCAGTAGAGCATTTAGAAGAAGTGATTGTCATCAAGCTGTGATGATAATCATTGAGATACGAAGGTAACTTATATGGCCTAATACTACGCCTAACTTTGAATGAAACCAATTCTAAAGAGAAAACCACCTTTCCAACATGAGCCACTTCAATCTTCTGTCCATTAGGTAAATGAACATAATGTTCCTTAATCACAATATATGAACAAAACATATGAAGTGAGCTAACCATATGATCTGTCGCACTAGAATCCAGAATCCAAACAACAAATTCCTCTTCACAAAAAATAGAAGAAAGATTGAAAGTACCTACCATGTGACTCTTAGATGTGTATCCTTTAGAAAAACCTTCTTGTGTGATAGCAGCTCCATAAGAAGTAGAACTCTCTATCACTGAATCAAAACGCTAAGAAACATTAAGCAAACTAAACAAATTAAGAAGCTGCTTATGTGAAAGATTAACTCCTTTGGCTCCTCAAAAACCTTCATTAGCTTACATATGTTCCACTTTGTTACATAATCCAAGAGAATTGATGGGAATTATGCTACTGGACTACTGACCCGCAGCCGAGCCAAAGGACTAAAGGGACTGGTAAGACGAATCCTCCTACGGAAGTCGAGTATCTCTTTGTTGACCCGTTCTACATGCCAAGCCAAATGACAGCTTATTTCTCGTAGATAATGTGTCGAGAAGCGAGAGGTCGAAACATCAACCAATCCTCATTCTCACTCATGCCTAACCAATTACTTACTCAGCATCACTCTTACCAAGATGCCGAGAGAGAGACTTCAGACTGACCAAGCCAGCTCTTCTTGGATAAGCAAGCTAACCGTACCTTTTTGTCCACATCTTCCAATGGCATCACCAATACAATATCGCCACGTATATAGAATCATATGTCGAATCCATTACACCAATGATTGTTTTTCTTGAATATTCATTTTTGTACATTACTTCCTTAGGAGATGCCCTTTTTGTCTTTTCCCTTTTGGGCAAATTACCCTAACTTATGGGTATAAATACTCTTATATTTATAGTTGCAGAGAGATCATTAATCATCATTAATACACTTGAGTATTTCCTTCCTTGCATAAACACTATTTGCTTACTCTCGGCATTACTCTTGTCTTAACCCTTGAGTAAAACTAAATAGCGAGTAACCTCATCGAACCAATTCATGTATCATATCGAACTGTACCTTGAGTCCTCAAAAATTCCATTGGTACGTCATATCCTCTAGAGCTATTCATGGGTTTTTACTTACTTTTCATTCGTATTTGTCCTTTCACATATTCCCCGTCACTTCCTTTTCGAGCTTTCGCCAAACTTAAACCCATTCAGCGACCAGCTTTATCTGCTCTTGGTTACAGTACACAACATCATGGTATCAAAATGAAGGTTTTTGTTTAAGTTGTGGTTTGTGTTTGAAGTTCTATTTATACTCTGTTTTACGTGTGTGAAATAGAGCAAGTTACTGTATTCGTTTGATTGTTTTGTTTGTTAAATGTTACTTTTTCTGGTTTATAAAAGTGTTTACTATATCATCTATTTGAAGAGTTTGAGCTTTAAATTTGTTAAGAAAATAACTAACCCAAGTCTAAACATTGGTGCTGGAGATGACAATAGTAGAGTTGTCTACCATAGACAACAGTCTCAAGGAACCTCAAGAAGCACTGACGAGAGACTTGATGAGGTAGCGAACCTCTTAGTAGATTTGACCCAAGCTGTTCATGCATTGGCTTGCCGACCTACTAAGGTCATGCAAAACACCCTACAGGCTGCTTAACCTGTTAGAGGTCAAAACCCAACTTAACCAATTCAAAGTAGAGGAGTAAGCGAACGAGTAAAACAAAGGATAAACTTGAGAGAACTAAATAAAGAAGATAAGGATGAGTATTTTGAAGAAGAGCGAACTAGAGTCCCCAAAACATCTGACCATGTGAAGCTTCGGATTCCAAGCTTTAATGGATCTGGGTGTACTAATGAATATTTAGAATGGAAAGAGACAATGGAGCATGTTTTTGAATATTATGAGTACAAGGATTACGAGAAAGTAAGAACTGCTACTGTTGAGTTCTCTAGATACGCCACCATGTGATGGAAGAATTTTTAGACGATGAGGAGACATAAAGGTTACAGAGAGATCAGTACTTGGCCTAAGATGAAGAGGATACTCAGAAATAGGTTTGTACTAGACACTTATCTTCAAGATACTTTCATTCGGATTCAAGAGCTGAGATAAGGAGGCCGGACTGTTGATGAGTATGTTTAGGAATTTCAAATGCTTGTAATTCGTTGCGAAGTAGAGGAACCACCAGCTCAAACAGTCTATAGATTCATTACAAGGTTGAGAGGTAGCATTCAAGACATTATGGAACTCCAACGATTTACCACAATAGATGAAGCCATTAGAGTAGCTCAACGAGTAGAGAGATAGAGAAGAAGCCGAGTACTTGCTAGAATGCCGATTATCACCTCTAAATAGAGCTTTCGAGTTTTACAAATTAAATTCCTATATTTTATCCTTTACTTAGTTAAATAGGCAAGTGTACCCATCGTTTGTTAATACGAATAAGTATAGGGTCATCTCCACTAGGAAAAGGATTCAAACACTAGTACTTATTATTCTTCCTATTAACTAGCGACCAATTTTATCAAGTGATAAAAAAGATTAAAATATCTAAATTACCAGCTAAACTATACTAATCCACCACAACTGCTACAGATACTATTAATATTACAATAATTAACATACGGACTTACTCATCCACTTTGTAAGATATTACCAATACACTTTTTATCCTAATAATTGTTGCCTGCAGGAAATTACAAGTATGTAGGCATCCTTCTCAGAATTACTTATGTCTGATCCTAATCATGTATATTAGAGTCTCTTCTAAATTAACAGTCAACTCGGATCGCATTAATGTCATGTTAATTTATCTATTTCCCTAAGAATACAGCAACTTTCCTAATAATATCTCTATTATTCAGAGTGAATTGTTCTAATGAATCAAATATATTCAATAAAATTATCTCTCGACATATTCCATTAAAATTTGGCCTAAGACAATGCCGTGCACTATACTGTTCTTACATTGATTAAGTTCAATTCACCAGAACTAACAATTATCAAGAACTCAATAATTCTTGCACTTGTTCATACCCAGTTGATGTAGCAAGTCCCAACTACTACTCATATATGGTGAAATAACAAGTGTATTAATGCAATGCAAAAATGACAAGGAAATTAACATAAGACAAGTAAGAAATACAACCCCATTTGAATTTCACGATAGAAATCTTTACAATGTACGATCAATGAATCCCGTCATTTCTCTCTCGAGTAGTTCTGGGAAAATGTATGATACAACACTTAAAAAATTCTACTGTAAATGGGAACATAATGGTACAAATACAGATGATTAGGTGTTTTTCTTTTGAATTGATGTTCTGAATGATCTCAATTATTATTATCCTTTCCAAAAGTTGCAGTATATTTATACTTTTTCTGTTAAAGGACTTGAATCTACCTCTTCAAGGCATCACCTAACGTTTCCCATGTACCAATTCGTGTGAAAAGGTTGAAAAAGAATAGTTACACCCCTTCCATCTCACCCGTGACTCAAGGAGTGATAGTCACGAAAACAAAATTCTATACCAATTACGACCGAGACTAATGCTATGAACTCCTCGTTACTTTATTACATCTCATCATGCCCGTAATTGAGGGCGTGATCACCCTCCTACTATTTAAACACAGCTATAATTGACAAGGGGATTATCAATACTTCCTTAATTATGCTCGTGATGAAGGGCATGATTAGGGCTAGCCTTTTTATTCCTTCATTATTACGCCCATGATTGAGTGAATCTCAGTACAAAGATTACGAGAAAGTGAAAACTGTTGTTGTTGAGTTCTCCGGATACACCGCTATGTAGAGGAAGAATTTTCGGACAATGAGGAGATGTGAAGGCTACAAAGAGATTAGTACTTGGCGTGAAATAAAGAGAATACTCAAAAACAGGTTTATGCCAAACACTTATCTTTAAGATACTTTCACTCAGCTTTAGGAGCTGAAACAAGGAAGCCGGACTATTGATGAGTATATTCAAGAATTTCAAATACTTTATAACTCATTGCGAAGTAGAGGAACCACCAGCTCGAATAGTCTCTAAATTTATTATTGGGTTAAGAAGTAACATTTGAGACATTGTGGAACTACAACACTTTACCACAATGGATGAAGCCATTAGAGTAGCTCAACAAGTAGAGAGACAGAAAAGAAGCTGAGTACCTGCCAGAATGCCAACTAGCCGACCTAAACAAGAAAGTCACTAAGCTCAATCAAGTACTGAGCCAACCCAAAAGGAGGATGTCCGAGCTAACTAGAAAGGTCGACCCAACAATGATGTGCTGACCTAAACTTTTGAGAAGGGATAAGGATCTGGTAGGAAGATAAGTTAAATCAAGTGTTTTAAGTGTCAAGGGTTAGGACATATGGCCACTTAGTACTTGAACCGAAGAACTATGGTAATCAAGGAAACATCACGAAGCTGGAGGTAGAGAGTACAGATGAGGAACCCGAGGAGGAGGAAGTCACTGCCAAGAAAGAAGCGACCAAGAATGAGCTTATTAAAGAAGATGTGTTTGCCAAGAACTTGGATCAGTTAGTTCAAGTTGTTCGACATGCAATGAACATAGAACCCTTACGAGAAGAGGAGCAGAAGGAGAATTTGTTTCATATCACTTGTAAAGTAAATAACTAGGTACAAGCATTAATTGTGGATAGTGAGAGTTGCACCAATATGGCATCAATTGAAATGGTCACACAATTGAAGTTACCGACCATTGTACACCCGAAGCCGTATAGGTTACATTAGCTAAATGATGAGGGAGCACTACATGTCACCCAGTAAATACCGTTGCTGATCACAATTGGAAACTACTCCGATAAGATTCTTTGTGATGTGCTGCCCATGTATACCTCCCACGTATTGCTTGGCCGACCATGGTTATTTGTTAGGAGAGTTATCCATAACCAATACAGGAATATGTATATATTTGAAAAGGATGGCCAGAAGATTACACTAAACCCGATGCTGCTAAGAGAAGTTAATAAATTGTAAACAAATCTTGCTCACGAATCGAAGAAGACTCTAATGATGAGTACAACTGGGCTCCAAAAGGCCATCAATGCTAATGAGCCGACCCTTATGTTGGTCAAGCGTCTATTAGAAAAGAAGGAGTAGGGTGAACTACCCCAAGAAATCAAAGAGTTGCTGGACGAGTATGCCGATCTATTCCCAGAACAGTTACCAAAGAGGTTGTGCCTTACTTGAGGCATAGAGCACTGCATTAACTTAGTACCCGATGTAGTACTACCGAATAAGCCAACCTATCGGATGAATCCCGAGTAAGTTTCTAAACTCCAACATCAAGTCAATGAGTTACTAGAGAGAGGGTATGTTAGGTAGAGTCTTAGCCCTTGCGCTATTCCAGCACTTTTAGTACCGAAAAAGGATGGAACCTGACAGATGCATGTAGATAGCCGAGCTATGAACAAGATCACAATCAAATATAGGTATCCTATTCCTAGATTAGAGAACATGCTAGATGAACAGAGTGGAGCTAAGATCTTCAGCAAGATTGATCTGAAATCTAGCTACCATCAAATTCGCATGAGGCTGGGAGATGAGTGGAAAACTACATTTAAAACTCAACATGAACTTTATGAGCAAATGGTCATGCCGTTTGGCTTATCAAATCCCCCGAGTACTTTCATGAGGCTGATGAACCATGTGCTAAGGCATCTAATAAGAAAGTGTGTTACGGTGTACTTTGACGACATCTTACTCTACAACGCCGACATGCCAAGTCACTGTGAGCATCTCTGAGTCATATTAACTATCCTTCGTGTCAAGAGATTATTCGACAACTTAAGGAAATGTTGCCTTTGCTAGGAGAAAGTAGTATTCTTTGGCTTACAAATGGACGACGAGAAGATCCAAGCAATCGTCGAGTGACCAACTCCTACTTCTTGTGTTGATGTAAGAAGTTTCCATAGACTGGCTTCAATCTATAGACGATTCATTAAGAATTTCAGCACCCCCGCCGCATCACTTACTAAGCTAACAAAGAAAAAATACCGACTTTTGATAGGGAGAAAGGGAAGAGAGGGGCTTTGCCAAGATAAAGGAAAGATTGACCTCCGCCCCAATGTTAGTTCCACCTGACTTCAACAAGATATTAAAGCTAGAATGCAGCGCGTTAGGCATTGGAATAAGCATTGTCCTAATGCAAGAAGGCTAACTAATTGCCTTCCATAGTAAGAAGCTCGAAAGACCTCAGTTAAATTACTCTATGTATTGCAAAGAACTCTTGGTGTTGATCCAAGCACTGCAAGTATGGCAGCACTATTTACTACTAAGAGAATTTTTCATATATACCAACCATAAGTTGTTGAGATATCTCTGAAGTCAGACCAAGTTATCGAAGTGGTAGGCGAAATGGGTTGCATTCCTTAAAAGATTCAATTTTGTAATAAAATACAAACAAGGAAAGAGCAATATAGTTGCAGATGCTCTCTTGAGAAGACATGCACTCTTGAGTAAACTATAGACCAAATTATTTAGGTTTGCAAGTATCAAAGAGTAGTACTCCAAGGATCCACATTTCTGACCCGTATTTGTGTGTTGTATCAATAGAAGAACAGTAGATGAATATCACATGGAAGATGGCCACTTGTTTCGAGGTGAAAAATTATGCGTACCGACTTGTTCATCACGGGAACTACTGATCAGGAAAACCTACAATAAAGGACTATCTGGACATTTTGGGGAGAAAAGGACGTACGAGTTGCTAAGTCGTCGATTCTTTTGGCCGAGAATGAGGCGAAATATGCACTAAGTCGTTAAAAGCTGTGCTGCATGCAAAGGGCTAAGTGCCAAGCTAAGAAAGGAAAAGCAATGCTACTGCTCGTTCCAATGAAGCTATAAACTGAATTGGGCATGGACTTTATTCTAGAACTACCATGAACTGCCCGAGGCAAAGATTCTTTAATGGTTGTCATGGGTAGGTTCAACAAGATGACACACTTTGTACCCTACTCTAAAATTAACAATGCTTCGACTATTGTTGCTCTTTTCTTGCAAGAGATTATGCGGTTACACGGTATGCCAAGAAGTATAGTCTTCGACAGGCACCCAAAGTTCTTAGGCCATTTCTAGAGGACCTTATAGTGTTGGATGGAGACTAAACTACTAATCAGTACTTCTTGTCACCCCCAAATTGATAGCCAAACAAAGGTGGTTAATCGTACTTTAGGATCATTGCTCCGAGCTGCAGTAGGCAAGAATTTTGACTAATTGGGATGTCTGCTTACCAGTGATTGAATTTGCTTACAACCGAACAGTGCATAACACCATTAAGCAAACTCCCTTCGAAGTAGTCTATAGTTTTAATCCCAAATTACCCCTCAATCACACCCATGTACCTGTGCTTGCCTAAGAAGACCTTGACATGAGAGCTAAAGCACAATCCTTGAAGCACAACTACAATAAAGTCACTCGGCACATTAACTAAGCCACCAGACATATGAGAAAGAAGACCAATGATAGGATGGCAAAACATTTTCAACCAAGAGACTTAGCATGGCTACACCTAAGCAGAGAGAGGTTTCCAAGCAAGAAGAGGAACAAATGATCCCCAAAGGCCAAAGAACCTTTCAAAATCCTCTAGAAGATCAATAATAATGCCTATAGATTGGAGTTGCCTAAGGACTATCGGGTTTCTAACACATTCAATGTTACCGACCTCAATCCATATCACCTTGACAAAAAGGTGATTGAAGACCATTAAGATTTGATCCCAAATCCAAAACAACCCGGAGGTAACAATTGGAATCAGGCTATTAGACCATCGACTTGCAGCCAAGCTCGAAGACTAGAAGGATTGGCAAGACGAATCCTCCTACTCCAACTGACTCCTATGGAAGCCAAGTATCTCCTTACTGACCCGTTTTGCATGCCAAGCTGAATGACTACCTATTTCTCACAAATAGTGTACCGAAAAGTAGGAGGCCGAAACATCAGCCATTCCTCGTTCTCACTCATGCCTAGCCAATTACTTACTTGGCATCACCCTTACAAAGATGCCAAGAGAGAGACTTCGGACTGACCAAGCCACCCTTACTCGAACAAGTAAGCTAACCATACTTTTTTATCCACATCTTCCAATGGCATCGCCAATACAACATTGGCACGTGTATAGAATCACATGTAGAATCTGTTACACCAATTATTGTTTTCCTTGAATATTCATTTTTGTACATTACTTCCTTAAGAAATGTGCTTTTTGTCTTTTCGCTTTTGGGCAAGTTGCCCTAACTTATGAGTATAAATACCTTTGTATTTGTAGCTATAGAGAGATTCATTAATCATCATTAATACACTTGACTATTTCCTTCCTTACGTAAACACTATTTGTTTACTCTCGACATCACTATTATTCTAACCCTTGAGCAAGGCTAAGTGGCAAGTAACTTCACTGGACTGATTTGTGTGTCATATCGAATTGTGTCATAAGTCCTCGAAAGTTCCATTAGTGCATCATATCCTCTGAAGCTGTTCATGGGTTTTTGCTTACTTTTCATTCGTATTTGTCCTTTCACACATTCCCCACTGCTTCCTTTTCAAGCTTTCAGCAAGCTTAGACCCTTCATTGACTAGCTTTGTTTATTCTTAGTCACAATCCGCAATAAGAATCATCTCTAAAAACAACATGATTCAAACCAAAAACATGCTATCTAGGAGTGTTGCTATTCTTAAAATGTTATGGAAAGTCGATTAGTCTATAACACTTTTCCTTTAAATAACCTCTTTTCTGACAATAACTAAACGCTAACTCATTTCTACTTCTTAACTTGCAATCAACAAAACTAACCATAGCAGATGGATTATTCAAGACCAAATCTCGCTAAAATTCATCCTTGATAATGAGATTAATGGCTTCATCCAACGTAACGAAAGGCTTTGACACTAAAATATGTGATCTTAAAGCAAAAAATTCCTCATTTAATCCGTTAAGGAACTTAAACACATAATCCTTTTGTACTATCTCAATAAATTTGTCAAAACATTTGTTATCACATTTTCCACAAGAACAATATGGTAATGGCCTAATATTACGCAATTCATCCCAAATAATGCTCAATTCAATAAAATATTCATCGATAGGTCGCATACCTTGTACTGTACTAATTAACAGGTGAAACAGCTAACAAATGCGTATATCATCAAGTTGCGAGAATTGGACTTTGAGTTTATCCCAAATCTCCTTGGTCAATTGCATGTATAACATTATCGATGTGATTGGGGGCGATATCAAGCAAAGAAGCAATGCAACTATCAAACTATTACACCGACTCCAAGCTAGATATAATTTGGTCGTTTTAGCAAAAACTGAAATAATACCATCAATAAATCCCTCCTTATTACGGATTGAGAGTGCAAGCATAAAAGACCAACTCTACATATTGTAATTGATTCCATTCAACACCGGAGTTATTGCAACCAAAGCTTACGAATCCGAATGATGTACATAATATGGAGAATTGACATCCTCAGCAAATGAAGTAATCATCTTCAATCAACTACAGAAGTATCTTTGATACCATGACCAAAATACTATAGTAGGAAGCAAAGTTGCAATATTGTGAATTGAGCTAAAATGAAGGAAGTCGAAACAGAGAAAGAAGTGCAGAAATAGTAACACGCGAAGAAGAAAAGTATGAAAGAACTTTGTGTATTTCAATCTATCTAATAGCTATAGCCTACAACTCTTTATATAAAAAGAATCCACAATTGCCAGCTTAACAAACTAAAACTAACACTAACAAACTACACCACTGTCTAACTAATCTACCTAACTGAACTACAAAACTAAAACAGCCATAAATTAATATATCGAACAACATGTAATGTGTAAATACCAATAAAATATTTACATATATAAAAACACTTAGCATGTAATACATGCTAAATCTTTTTTCCTTAAATAAGCTCCCATTCTATTGTTTCTATATCTATCAAAGGCTTATCACAATTTTGTGGAAAATTATCTTCATTTCTTCTACTATGAGTCTTGGATACTTCATCAGAATTTCTAGCCACCTATCAATTATTATCATATTAGTGTACTCTAATCATAGTGACAACAAGTGAATTACACCAATCATACCCAATTGCAAGGGAGAGACATATGTTCAACTCACATACATCAAGCTACTTAAATGGGACAGGGGTTTAAAGACCTAATGACTACAAGACATCCTAAATTTGCCTTAGCCTGCTGTCTAATCGATGCACATGAGCTCTTTTAGGTACTAAGGGGGGAAAAATAAAAAAATAAAAAAGGTCTGTCTTTGCACAATGAATAGTACAATAATTTTAAAAGAGTCTACTTCAATTAATAATGTAAAAATTATTTCGTCTATCAAGGTTGAAGAAATCTCTCCAAACTTGTCACTATTCTACTTTAGTGAATGGTAAAAATTATTTCTTTTGGTAAAGTTGAAAGAATCTCTCTAGACTTATCCTTTTATCTTCATCCTTTGAAGGGAAAAAAAACAACAACTAATAAAGTAGCTTTCAATGATAAAATATCCAGGTCAAGTCCCTAAATCTCTAAATTAGTTCCTACAATGATTCTTTGCCAATTCTTTCTCTTTGCTGTTACATTATTTAACCTAAACAATTGAATATCCCTTTTAAATTTCTATAAACAAATCCAATGCCACCAATCAAGTTTCTCTGATCGAGAACACCAGGACAATTTTTATGCAATTCATAGGAAGATGCTTCCATGTTGTGCTTATTGCTATTGCATAGTCATGGTAGGTGTTGGCCTTGACTTCATTCTATTTTCTTGTAATAGCAATTCATCAAATTTATTAATAATTTGGCTACCTTCAATGGTATTGATCTTCATACCCTTGAATAAGCTCTCATTCCATTGTTCCATATCTATCAAGGCATGATTGCAATTATGTGCAATAATATCTTCATTTCTTCCACTACCAATTTCTTTTCCTCTATTAGATTTTCCAACCACCAACTAATTATTGTCATATCAGTATCCTGCAATCATAGATGGCAACATGTGAACCATAAAATTCACACCCAATTACAATGGAGAGTAATATGTTCAATTCACATAGATGAAGCTACTTAACTGGGAAAGCAGGTTTGAAGGCTTAATAACAATAACATATCTTAAGTTTGCCTAAGGTAGCTACTTAATTAGCACACACATTAGCTCTTTTAGGTATTAAGTAGAAAAGGTAACTAACGAAGGATTTGTTAAGATAAAATATCCTAGATAGGTCCTTAAGGACTAGAATATTTTAAGGAGAATAAATTAAAAACAATCTTTAAATTAGTTTCACAATGATTCTTTATTAGCTCTTTCTCGTTGCTAATATGATTCTTTCTCCAATTGTAAGTGGTTCAATTACTACACCGTCGAACCTATAAATAAAGGAGCATGCATCAACATTCCCTTTGAATTTTTTCAAATAATCCCAAGGCTACCTATCAAAATTTTCTCTATTTGAGAGCAGCACTATCATTACTTTTATGTAGTTCATAAGAGTTAGCTTCTATATTATATTTTACTCTTACTCCATGGTAAATGTTATGCATGACTTCATTTTATTTTTTTGGAGTGGTAATTCATCAAAGTCATTGACAGTTAGGTTACTTTTATTGGAGTGATCTCCCTTTCCTCAAATAAGCTCTCACTCCTTTATTTCCATATCTATTAGAAGACTATTGCAATTTGGTTGAAAATTATCTTAATTTCTTTTGTTATAAATTTCTGTTCCTACTTATCACACATGATTTCAATGGAGGGACATATATTCAACTAATTCATCATAATCACAAAATGACCTCAAACTTGTCGAATACCACCTTGTAGAGGGCTAAAAGAATTTACTAGGTGTTAGACCCAATAATGACCTGGTATTGACTCTTTGAACTAATATGACAAGACTAAAAAAGTCAAGTCCATGATCTTATGAGAGATTTAGCATGGTAGGTTTAGTATAAGGACCATTAAATCAACCCATCCGCTCATAACTTTTCTCAAGGAAGCTTATAGACTTATGGACCTAGACTCAACAAGAGTCTATGGTGGAATCGATCAACAGAAGAACTCATGTTGTGATTCAACATCATATATGTCTAAAGGGGATCCATTTACACAAAGATTGGAGTTAGAACATGTTTGAAGAAGTGTTATGAAGAGAGGAAGTGAATATATTGAAGTTTATGTTAGTAAGATTCACAATTTACTTAGGAATATTATCATTTTTCAAAAGGTCCAAACCTTTTTATTAATGCTTTAGAGCATCCCTTACCGAAAGTAACTCAACCTAAAGTTTTACCAAAAGGCCTAGATCGTTTAAAGAGAGTTCTAAGATTTTTTTTTTTCCTTACAAAATTCTACATACTGTAATTTTGTGATAGAAGTTCTACTTTTGTTTTCTTTTCAATTTGTACTATACCTAAGTACTTCAATATGTACTTTTATGTTGTTTGGTTGTTATAGACCCAACAATAGCCTTTGAAATATGTTAAGAGTGGTGACTTATTTTAAGAGTCATGCTTATTGTATTTGTCCAAGAGTCATCATTGTTCATCATGACAATATAAATGGCTTGTTTTAATACGAGATGAATAACATACATTATTTCATTGAACATTCATATGAAAGAGAAAAGGAGTCTCTCTTAAGCAATTTTCAACCTAAAACATTTTTCTTATCACTATTTCATCTATGTAGCAACTAATGGGCGTAATTTTTATCAATCTAACATTGTCTAATAGTCCATGGTGAATTTCGAATGTTGATTTAAGTTGAGGATTCCTCAACTGTAAAATTCTAATAAGTGTTAGGTGATATGCAAGACTGAGTAGTGTTGTGAGCTTGTACACTAAGAAAGAAATTAAAATTGTTTTGCAATGCTAGCATTAGGCTCATATATCATGACCCATCGATAAAACAAAATTCTCAATTACATAAGCGTGCGTAGTAACAATGTAGCTATTTTGCAATGTGCATATGCTAAGCAGTACCCTCGCTATTTAAACAATATATTTGATGCCTAAACGCCTTTGATTTCATCCAAAGGACTTTGGTTAGGTGACAAATGTAGAGGAGTACAATTATTTGCTAGGCTTTAAATCGACAATGACCTTGATTTGACACTTTTAGACCTTTGAGCTAATGTAATAGGGTTAAAAGAGTTAAGTCCATGATTTTGAGATAACTTAAGGAGATTTAATGTGGTATGCTTGGATTAAAGATCACTAGACCGATTTGTTTGTTTGCAACCTTCCACAAAGAAACCCATACACTTAAAGAGGCTCTCTACTAGCCAAAACACAATGAGAGCCCATAATGTTGCAAACCATGACCAAGAATAAACAAGGCTAATCACTGAATAGGTCCAAGCTTGCCTAGAGCTCCATAAGGAAGTAATGGAGAATATATGAAAGGATAAATAAGAACGAAAAGTAAGCAAAAACCCATGAACAGCTTCAGAGGATATGACACACCAATGGAATTTCTAAGAACTCATGGAAAAATTCGATATGATGCAAGAATCGGTCCAATGAGCTTACTCACCACCTAACTTTGTTCAAGGATTAGGATAAGAGTGATGCTGAAAATATACAAATAATGCTTATGCAAGGAAGAAAGTACTCAATTATATTAACAATGATTAATAAATCTCTCTACAGCTACAAATAAAAAGGTATTTATACCCATAAGTTAAAGCAACTTGCTCAAAAGGGAAAAGATAAAAAGGCCATTTTCTAAGGAAGTAATGTACAAAAATAAATATTCAAGGAAAACAATCATTGGTGTAACAGATTTTACACATGATTCTATATACATGGTGATATTGTATTAGTGATGTCATTAGAAGATGCAGACAAAAAAGTACGGTTAGCTTGCTTGTCCAAGCAAGGGTGACTTAGTCAATCTAGATCTCTCTCTCGACATCTCAACAAGGGTAATGCCGAGTAAGTAATTGATTAGACATGAGTGAGAATGAAGATTAGCTAATGTCTTGGTCTCCCGCTTCTCAGCATACTATCTGCAAGAAATAGGCTGTCATTTGGCTCAGCATGCAAAACGGGTTGGTAAGGAGATACTCGGCTTCCACAAGAGTCAACTAAAGCAAAAGGATTCATCTTACCAATCCCTCTAGTTCTCGAGCTCGGTTGTAGGTTAGTAGTCCAATAGCCTAATTCCCATCATTCCCTCTAGGTTGTTGTAGATTTAGGATCAAATCTAAATGGTCTTCAATCACCTCTCCATCAAGGTGATACAGACTGAGGTCAGTAATGTTAAATCTATTAGAAACCCCGTAGTCCTCAAGCAACTCCAATCTATAGGCATTATCATTAATCTTCTAGAGGATTCTGAAGGATCCTTCAGCCCTTGGAGATAGTTTGTTCCTCCTTTTACTCGGAAACCTCTCTTTGCTTAGGTGCAGCCATGCTAAGTCTCCCAACTGAAAATGTTTCACCGTCTACCCTTGGCTTTCTCTCTCATACGTTTGGCGGCTTGGTTTATGTACCGAGTGACTTTGTTGTAGATGTGCTAAAGGGATTGTGCTTTAGCTCTCGTATCAAGGTCCTCTTGTACCGGTACAAATACAGGAGTGTGATCGAGGGGCAACTCGGGATTAAAACTATAAACCGCTTCAAAGGGAGTCTGCTTAATGGTGTCATGCACTATCCACTTATAGGTAAATTTGACCACTGGCAAGCAGACGTCCTAATCAGCCATGTTCTTGCTCACTGCAGCTCAGAGTAATAATCCTAAAGTGCGATTAACCACCTCTATTTGGCTGTCAGTTTGGGGGTGACGGGAAGTATTGAATAGTAGTCTGGTCCCCATCCGATGCAACAGGATCCTTTAGAAATGGCTCAAGAACTTCGAGTCCCTATCAAAGACTACACTTCTCGGCATACCATGTAACCATACCATCTCCTGCAAGAAAAGAGCAATAGTAGCCGAAGCATCGTTAGTTTTAGAATAGGGCATAAAGTGTGCCATTTTATTGAACCTATCTACAGTAACCATTACAGAATCTTTGCCTCAGGCAGTTTGCAGTAGTCCGAAAACGAAGTCCATCCTCAATTTAGTCCATAGCTTCGTTGGAACAGACAGTAGCATTGCTTTTCCTTTCTCGACTCAACACTTAGCCCTTTTGCATACAACATAGCTTTCAACGACTCAGTGCACATCTCGCCTCATTCTCAGCTAAAAGAATCGAAGAATCAGCAACTCGTACATCTTTTTCTCCCTAAAATGTCTGGACAGTCATCCACTGTAGACTTCCCTGATCAATAGTTCCCGTAGTGAACAAGTCGATACGCATAATTTTTCACCTCAAAACAAGTAGCCATCTTCCACATGATACCCGTCAATTATTCTTCCATCAACACATCGCGCAAATACGGGTCCAAAGTGTAGATCCTTAGAGTACTACTCTTTGATGCTTACAAACCCAAATAATCTGGTCTATAGTTCACTCAGGAGTGCATGTTTTCTCAAGAGAGCATCTACAACTACATTGCTCTTTCCTTATTTGTATTTTATTACAAAATTGAATCTTTCAAGAAATTCAACCCATCTCACCTACCGCTTCGATAACTTGGTCTAACTTCGGAGGTACCTTACCAACTCATGGTTAATATATATGACAAATTCTCTCGATAGTAAATAATGCTACCATGCTTACAGTGTTCAAATCAGCGCCAAGAGTTCCTTATCATACATAAAGTAATTTAACTAAGGTCCTCTGAGCTTCTTGTTGTAGAAAGCAATTGGTTGGCTTTTCTGCATTAAGATCATGCCTATTCTAATGCCTGATGCATCACATTCCAACTCAAATATCTTCTCGAAGTCAGATAAAACTAACACTGGGGATTAGGTCAATCTTTCCTTTATCTCGGTAAAGCTCCTCTCCTCCCTTTCTCCCCATCGAAAGTCGGTGTTTTTCTTCGTTAGCATAATAAGTGGTGCAGCGAGGGTGCTGAAATTCCTGATGAATTGTCTATAGAATGAAGTCAGTCCATGGAAACTTCTTATGTCAACACAAGTAGTAGGAATCAACCACTCGATGATTGCTCGAATCTTCTCGTCATCCACTTGTAAGCCTCTTCTACTTACTACATAGCCTAAGAATACCACTTCGTCCTAGCAAAAGCAACATTTCTTCAAATTGCCGAATAATCTCTCGGCACAAAGGATATTCAATACGGCTCAAAGACACTTGCAGTGACTTGGCATGTTGGTGCTGTAGACTTAAATGTCGTCAAAGTACACCACGACACACTTTCCTATTAGATGCCTTAGTACATGGTTCATCAGCGTCATGAAAGTGTTCAGGGCATTCAATAAGCCAAACAACATGACCATCTACTTATAGAGTCCATATTGAGTTTTAAATGCAATTTTCCACTCATCTCCCAACCCCATGCGAAACTGATGGTACCCAAATTTTATATCAATCTTATGGAAGCATCCAGCATGTCCTCCAATCTAGGAATGGGATACCTGTATTTGATTGTGATCTTGGTTCACAACTCAGCCATCTATACACATCTGTTAAGTTCCATCTCTTTTCGGTACTAGAAGGGCTGGAACAGTGCAAGGGTTAAGACTCTCCCTAACATACCCTCTCTAAAGTAACTCATTAACTTAACATTGGTGTTCGGAAGCTTGCTCGGGATTCATTCGATAGGCCGGTTTATTTAGTAGTGCGACGCCGGGTACTAAGTCCATGCAGTACTCTATGCCTTGAGTAAGGGGCAACTTCTCAGGTAACAATTTTGGGAACAAATCGGCATACTCGTACAACAACTCTTTGATTTCTTGGGGTAGTTCATCCTACTCTTTCTTTTCTAATAGGCGCTTGACCAACATAAGGGTCGACTTGTCAGCATTGATTGCCTCTCGAAGCTTGGTTCTACTCATCATTAAAGTCTTCTTCGATCCGTGAGCAAGTTTTGTTTGCAATATTAACTTCTCTTGGCAGCATCGAATTCAATGTAATCTTTCAACCATCCTTTTCAAACACATACATATTCCTGTATTCATCATATATAACTCTCATGTCAAACAACCATAGTCAACCAAGCAACATGTGCGAGGCGTACATAGGTAGCACATCGCAGAGAATCTCGTTGGAGTAGTTTCCAATTGTAATCAGCAACAGTACTTTTCAAATGACATATAGTGTTCCCTTATCATTCAGCCAATGTAACTTGTACGACTTCAGGTATGCAATGGTCGATAACTTCAACTGTATGACCATTTCGGCTGACGCTACATTAGGGCAACTCTCACTATCCACAATTAATGCTCGTACCTAGTCATTCACTTTACAGGTGATACGAAACAAATTCTCCCTCTACTCCTTCTCTCCTGAGGGTTCTATGTTCATTGCACGTCGAACGACTCGGATCAACTGATCCAAGTTCTCAGCAAACGCATCCTCTTCAATAAGCTCATTTTCGATCGCTTCTTTCTTGGCAGTGACCTCCTCCTCCTTAAGTTCCTCATCTGTACTCTCTACCTCCAACTTCGTAATGTTTCCCTTGATCACCATAGTTCTTTGGTTCAAGCACTGAGCAACCATATGTCTAAACCCTTGGCACTTAAAACACTTGATCCGGCTCGTCTTCTTACCAAATCCTTGCCCCTTTTCATAAGTTTAAGTAAGCATACCACTGTCGGGTTAACCTTTCTAGTCGGCTTGAACATCCTCCTTTCAGGTTGGCTCAATACTTGACTAAGCTCAGTGACATCCCTATTCAGGTCGGCATTCTGGCAAGCACTTGGCTTCTTCTCTGTCTCTCTACTTGTTAAGCTACTCTAATGGCTTCATCCATTGTGGTAAACCGTTAGAGTTTCACAATGTCTCGAATGTTACCTCTCAACCCAGTAATGAATTTAGAGACTATTCAAGCTGGTGGTTCCTCTACTTCACAACGAATCATAAGCATTTAAAATTCTTGAATATACCCGTCAATAATCCAACCTCCTTATCTCAACGTCTGAAGCTGAGTGAAAGTATCTTGAAGATAAGTGTCCAGCATAAACCTATTTCTGAGTATCCTCTTCATCTCAAGCCAAGTACTATTCTCTCTGTAGCCTTCACGTCTCCTCATCGTCTGAAAATTCTTCCACCACATGGCAATGTATTCGGAAAACTTAACAACAGCAGTTCTCACTTTCTCATAATCCTCGTACTAATAATATTCAAAAACATGCTCTATTCTCTCTTCCCATTCCAAATATTCATCAGCACTCCTAGATCCATTGAAGCTTGGAATCTAAAGCTTCACATGGTCAGATTATCTCACTCTTCTTCAAAATACCCTTCCTTATCCTCTTCATCTAGTTCTCTCAAGTCTATCTTTCGTCTTACTCGTCCACCTACTCTTCCATCTCAAACTGGTTAAGCTGGGTTCTGACCTCTAATAAGTTAAGCAACTTGTGAGATGTTTTGCACAGCCTCATTGAGTCGGCAAGCCAACACATGAACAGCTTGGGTCAAATCTACCAAGAGGTTAACCATTTCATCAAATCTCTTGTCAGTGCTTCTCAGGGTTTCCTAAGACTATCGTTTATGGTGGACAACTCCATTATTGTCACCTTCAACACCAATGTTTACACTTGGGTCAGTCATTTTCTCTACAGATTCAAAGCTTAAACTCTTCAAATAAGTAATATAGCAAACACTTCCATAAACCATAAAAAGTAACAGCTAACAAACATAGCAATCAAATGAACATAGTAACTTGGTCTGTTTCATACATGCAAAACAGAGTATAAACAGAACTTTAAACACAAACCATAACTCAAACAAAAACCTCCGCTCTAATACCAAGATGTTGCAAACCGTAACCAAGAACAGACAAAGCTGGTCGTTGAATGAGTCCAAGCTTGCCAAAATCTTGAAAAGGAAGTGATGGGAAATGTGTAAAAGGACAAATACGAACGAAAAGTAAGCAAAAACCCACAAACAGCTCTAAAGGATATGACGTATCGGTGGAATTTCAGAGGACTCATGGCATAATTCAATATAACGTACGAATCGGTCCAGTGAGGTTATTCGCCACCCGGTCTTGCTCAAGAGTTAGGATAAGAGTGATGCTGAGAGTAAACAAACAGTGTTTATACAAGGAAGGAAATACTCAAGTGATAGGAATTAACCCTCTGGACCAATCACAAAAAACCAAGCTAGAGAAATTTAAGAGCTTGCACGAAAAATACTAACTTTAAGCCAAAGTCAAGACGTGCTTCCTATACCGATCCGACCTCCTAATGACCTGTCCCTCAAATCCTTACATGTATCCAACGTACTCCCACCTAATAGTGAAGTCCTAATCCAAAAGACAGTCCCAAACTGGCCGAACCAAGCTACCAACCTAACATACTAGCGCCTGACTTCAAGACAACCGACCTTTTTACCAAGCTGATTAACTCCCAACCTAATCCAAATCAGGTCAGCCCTTGACTCCCAATACTTCCTGCTTTTGCCTGTATATCATAGTCCTAACGTATAGCCATTAAGTGACACTTACCTTATGAAACAATGTTCCAGAATAATTCTTTATTTTCCATACTAGATATTCTTTGTCTTTTTTACCCCTTTTTAGTATGATTAATATAACGTAATTGTAAAATACCCTTTTGTCTTTTCATACGTGTAAAATAAGCCTAGTGGGCAAGTATATAAACCCCCACTTTCCTTGTATGCAGACATCCAACTTTCAATACAGAATTATTCTCTTTGAGCAACCTTAATGTTCTCATTATTATTCAACTCTTATATATTCCCTATAGCAAGGAGTAGTAGCAAGCGACCCTTCAGTTTGAACCGGTGTGTCACATCTAGTGGATTGTTAGTCGAGTAAGATCGAGTAGTGAGTCATATTCATTCATTAGCTACCCGACTTTGCTAATTTCTTTTTCTGTTTCTTATTTGATTCATTCGTTGTAGTGCTTCTCCATATGTACGACCCCGGAGACACATCAGCTTCACTGGTATCAAAGCACGGTTCTACGAGGGAATGTGTGAAGTTGAAATAGAGTTTTTGTTCGCTTTACTATTAACAACTACCATATTCCTTCCATAGCTACTGCAGTATGTTATGTGTGTTCATAAGTGTGGTTTTATTGATACCCTATTTTACTATGTTTTTCATTGCTACAACAAAGCAAGTTTGTTAGTAGTTTGTTAACCTGTTCAAAAAGGTATTACGTTATGTTACATTCAAATGTTTAAGGAGTTATTGGTGACCAAGATAATGGTGCTCAACCTGGTCGTGGTCATAATAGTAGTAATACCCTAGGGTATGTTGATGACAAACTTAACAAACTCACAAACCTTGTTTAGAGTTTAATCACCGCAATGTACATTAATCAGCAACTACCTCAAGGTGTATAACAATAAAACCTACAGGATGGTACCCCTAAGAGACACTACGTCTAAGGTAATCAAACCATTCACCCAGTTCGACTCCCTGAAGCTAAAGGAGCTGCTAGACGAAGACTAGAGTTAGAGAAGATTGCGAAGGAAGATGAGGAGCTAGATGTTGAAGAGTTTGGTAGAGAAGTAGATTACTACCAAGCCTAGGGCTAAGGACGTCGAGTTCCTCGAGGGCTAGACAATGTTAAGGTACAAATCCCGCCCTTCAATGGAGGTGGAGACGCAGATGAATAATTGGAGTGAGAAGAGAAGGTTAAGAAGGTGTTTGAATGTTACGGGTATGAGGATATAGTTAAAGTCCAACTTGCTGTTTTGGAGTTTACTGGATATGCCACCATATGGTGGAAGAATTTGAATGCAGCCAGAGCAAGAGATGGGAGACAAGATGTTAGAACTTAAGATGAGATGAAAAGGTTGTTAAGAGGCAGATTTATGCCTAAAACCTACTTGCAAGATACGATTACGAAATTGCAAGAGCTTTGCTAAGGAAGTTGATCTGTTGATGACTATGTCAGGGAATTTCAGATGGTTATGATCCGAGCTAATGTGGAAGAACCATAAGTACACACCATATCAAGGTTTATTTCTAGACTCAGATTTAAAATTCTCAATATCGTGGAAGTACAAAGTTTTAATGCACTAGACGAAGCCATTAAGATAGCATAAAGGGTTGAAAGGCAGAGGAGAAGTGTTTCGGGCTAATCTGGGCCAACATTTTTCCTAAGCTCCTGCAACTCGGCAACCTGTACAAGTCGAGCCGAAGAGGCCATACTGAGCCAAGGAAAGGCATAACTAACCAAAGGATAGCCGACCGCATCAGAATGGCTTAGTAAGACAACCAAGCCAAAAAGAGGCTAAGTTGCCCTCAAGAATGTATGAGAAAAGACAAACCTCCGATCGAAAGACCAGTAAGGTAAAGTGCTTCAAGTGCTTAGCTTCAGACATATAGTTACTGAGTGTCTGAACCGACACATCATGGTGCTCTAAGGAGATGTAGTGGATAGCATTGATGATAATGAACCTAAGGAGGAGAAGGAAGTTTGAGAGACCGAAGCCAAGGGGGAAGAGGAGACCTGTATCTACACTGACCAGGGAAAAGTAATGACCCTAGTCCTAAGGCGGGTATTAAGTTCCTTAACAAACTCTAAAGAGGATCAAAGAGAGAACTCATTCCATACTAAGTACAGAGTCAAAGGCCAATTATGTACGATCATTGTAGATGGAGGGAGCTGTACTAATGTGGTTGCGCAATCCTTTATGTAGAGGTTGAGTCTACCAACCTCAAAACATCCTCGACTTTATGAGTTGCATTGGCTTCATGATAAGGGTGCTTTGCATACAACTGAATAAGTGACCGTTTCGTTCAGTGTTGGGATTGTGTATAGGGACAAAGTAGTTTGTGATGTTGTTCCTATGGGAGCTTCACATCTATTGCTTAGGCAACCTTAGTCATTTGACCGACATGTTACCCATGACAAGTATAAGAACACCTATGCCTTTGTCAAGGATAGAAGGAAGATTGTATTGCAACCCCTAACCCCGTCCCAAGTAAATGAGGCTCATAACCAACTTACCCGAGCTAGTAAAAAAAAAGCTTTGGTAAAGAGCCGAAGGGAGGTTCGATCTACTAAAAATGCTGATGAACCCATGTTCCTATTGGTTAAAAGATTGTTAGAGATGAGGGAATTAGAGAATGTTCCAGGAGAGATCCAAAGCTTGCTAAATGAGTTTTCTGACATGTTTCTAGAAAAGCTGCCTAGAGGACTGCCACCAGTCCGAAGCATAGAGTACTACATCGATCTGCAGCAAAGCGCTACCCTACCAAACTGACTTGTATACAAGATGAACCCTGAGTAAGCTGTCGAGCTAAAAAGATAAGTGGACAAACTCATCAAGTGAGGATATGTGAAAGAGAGCATGAACCCTTATGTTGTACCAGCTCTGCTCATCCCGAAGAAGAATGGATCATGGTACATGTATATCAACAGCCAAGTAATCAATAGAATTACTGTCAAGTACAGATACCCAATATCGAGCTTCATGGTGCAAAGATATTTTCAAAGATTAATTTTTGAAGTGGCTACCATCAAATTTGTATGAAACCAGGGGATGAGTTTAAGACTGTCTTTAAGTCTAGGTACGGACTCTACTAACGCATCAAACACATTCATTAGGTTAATGAACCATGTGATGTGCCTTCTGATTGTAAGATGTGTGGTCATATATTTTGATGACATACTGGTATATAGTACCGACCTGAACGACCATGTTCAACATCTTCACAAAGTATTTGACATTTTGCGAGCTGAGAAGTTATATGGGAATGTAAAGAAACATATGTTCTGCTAGAGAGAAGTGATATTCCTAGGATTTGTAGTGTTAGGGGAAGGAATCCGAGCAAATGAGGAAAAGATCCAAGCTGTTTTGAAATGGCCGACATTGAAAAATGTCACTGAGGCCCAAAGTTTCCATGGCCTAGCATCTTTTTATAGGCGATTTATCAAGGACTTCAGTATAATAGCCACCCCATTGACCAAGCTGACAAAGAAGAACGAAGAGTTTAAGTGGAATGATCGAGCTGAGTGAAGCTTCAGGGAGATCAAGAAGAAGCTCGCCTTGGCACCTGTCCTTTCATTACCAAATTTTGACAGGCCCTTCGAATTGAAGTACGATGTATCGGGAGATAGGATTGGCACTATCTTGATGCAAGAACGACGACCCATCACTTACCACAATGAGAAACTGAGTGGCCCAACCCTACATTATTTTGTATACAAGAAGGAGTTGTACTCCCTTTTCTGAGCCCTCATCTTTTGGCAACACTACCTGCTATCACAAGGGTTTATTATTTTCACTAACCACGAATTATTGAAGTATCTTGGAAGTCAGATCAAACTCTCCAAGAGGTAAACCAAATGGTTAGAATTTATGGAAGGGTTCTCATATGCCATTCGACACAAGAAGGGGAGTGAAAATGTGGTCGCCAATGCTCTATTACGATGGCAAACTTTGCTGACCACTTTGCAAACAAAATAATTGGGATTCTCACTCATCATAAAGTAGTATACTACTGACCATCACTTTAATCCCGTTGTTAAATAGTGACGAACGGGGGTAGTTGTTGAAGAATATTATCTTAAGGATGGTTATCTATTCAAGGACCACAGGCTATGTATTCCAAACTACTCCATACAAGAACTGTTGGTCCAGGAAGCTCACAACAGTGGACTTTCAAGCCATTTTGGGGAGGTCAAGACCGTCGATCTATTAAAGGAGAACTTTTACTATTATAGTTTGGCCAAGCATGTCCATAAGGTGGTTAGTAGTTGTAAAGTGTGCAAGCATGCTAAGGAGAAGGGAGAACCCTACAGAAAGTATATCCCGCTGCCAACACCAACTTTACCTTAAGCCAACCTCAGCATGGACTTTGTCCTAGGGTTGCCCCGGACATCCAAAGGGAAAGATTCCATATTTGTTGTAGTAGACCACTTCAGTAAGATAGCACACTTCATTCCATGCCATTGGCATGCCATTAGACTAACGATTCTTTATCTATTGCCAATCTATTTTTAAAGGAGATTATCTAACTACATAAAGTACCAAAAACTATTGTCTCAGATCGGGACACAAAATTTTTGAGCTATTTCTAAAAAACTGTTTGGAGAAGACTTGGGACTAAACTCATATTCAACTCCAGTAACTACCCTCAGATCGATGGCCAGACTAAAGTAGTGAATAGTACACTAGGCAATCTACTCAGAGCTATTGTGGGAAAGAACTTAAAGGATTGAGATCTATGCCTACCAGTTACGGAGTTTGCCTACAACCAAACTATTCAAAGCACTACTAGGAATACCCCATTCAAGGTTGTCTATGGCCTTAACCCTACCATTCCCCTGGATATGATCGGCACCACAGTAACTACTAAAGAAAGTCAATCCAGAGTGGATTGAGCCTAAAAATGGCATGAACTACACCAATCTGTCATGAAGAAGATCGTTAAGTTCAATCAGAGACAACAAGAGATTGGCAGCAGAGATCGCCAAACTATTTCTTTCCAACAAGGGACTTAATATGGATTCACCTCAGCTAAAAGCGATTTCCACACTTAAGATAAAGCAAACTATCTCCTCAAGCTGACAGCCCATTCAAGGTCCTAAAGAAGATCACCCACAACGCCTACCAGATCAAATTGCTTGATGACTATGGTGTCTTCTCTACCTTCAATGTGTTCGATCTAATTCCCCATCAACCAATAAAAGACCCTGTGAGCACCTCAGAAGAATGAGTAGAAACTGCTTCAGATTTGAGGACAAATCTCTTCGACCCCCAGGCAGATGGTAAGAATTAACCTCCTAGACTGATCATAAGAAGCCAAGCTAGAGGACTTAAAGGGCTTACACGGAAAATGCTAGCTCTAAGCCAAAGCTAAGATGGGGACTCTTATCTCGATCCGACCTCTTACCAACCTATCCCTCAGATCCTCATGTGTGTCCAACATGCTCTTGCCTAACAGCAAAGTCCTAATCTAGAAGACAATCTCGAACTAGCCGAGTCGAGCTACCGACCTAACACACTGGCATCTAACTTTAAGATAGCTGACCTTTTTGCCAAGCTAATTAACTCTCAACCTAATCCAGATCAAGTCGACCCCTAACTCCCAACACTTCTTACTTTTGCCTATGTATTATACTCTTGACATATAGCCATTAAGTGATACTTACATTTTGACACAATGTTCCAAAATAATTCTTTATTTTCCATACTGGATATTCTTTGTCCTTTTTACCCCTTTTTAATATGATTAATGTAACGTAATTGTAAAATACCCTTTTGTCTTTTCATACATGTAAAATAACCTTAGTAGGCAAGTATATTAACCCTCGCTTTCTTTGTACGTAGACATCTAACTTTCAATACAGAATTATTCTCTTTGAACAATCTTAGTGTTCTCATTATTATTCAACTCTTATCCATTCCATTTAGCAAAGAGTAGTAGCAAGTAACCCTTCAGTTCGAACCGGTGTGTCACATCCAGCGAATTGTTAGCCGAGCAGGAGCGATTGGTGAGTCACATCCATTTAGTAGCTACTCGAATTTTGCTAGTTTCTCTTTTTGTTTCCGTTTCGATTCATTCATTGTGATACTTCTCCATGTATACGACCTCAGAGACACATCATCAATTGTATTAATGATGATTAATGAATCTATCTACAATTATAAATACAAGGGTATTTATACCCGTAAGTTAAGGCAACTTGCCTAAAAGGGAAAAGACAAAAAAAGCATTTCCTAAGGAAATAATGTACAAAAATGAATATTAAAAGAAAAAATCATTAGTGTAAAAAATGCTATACATAATTATGTACATGTGATGATGTTATATTACTGATGCCATTGAAAGATGCAAACACAAAAGTTTAGTCGACTTGCTTGTCCGAGTAAGGGTGGCTTAATCAATCCGGAGTCTCTCTCTCAACATCTCGGTATAGGTGATGCCGAGTAAGTAATTATTCAAGCATAAGTGAGAATGAGGATTGATTGATGTCTCGGCCTTCCACTTCTTGACACACTATCTGCGAGAAATAGGCAATCATTCAACTCAGCATGTAGAACGGGTCGACAGGAGATACTCGACTTCCGCAGGAGTCGGCTAGAGCAAAAGGATTCGTCTTACCAGTCCCTCTAGTCCTCGGGCTCGGCTGCAAGTCAATAATCCAGTAGTCTAATTCTCATCACATAAGGATTCCATCAATGGGGGGACTCATCTCAGTCGTCAACTATCAACGTGATCTAAAAAATGTTGTTGATAACCTAATACTATAAGTATCCAAGAGTTCCTCCTCATTTGACAATACAAATATTCAAAGAAATAGCTTAGTGCTATTAAATACTATCTCTTAAGATCAAATAGATTCGAAAACAAAGAACACACCACCTCTCATTTAAAATAGTGGGGTTAAAGAACCTAAAGATACCTACTCCTTCTCCTCACCTTCTTCTCTTTAAGCCATCTCTATGTGTCATTACCAAGTTATTCCTTTAAGACCACATGTAGTTCAAAAATTAGCATACATGTAACTACTGCAATTAAATCTCCTTATCTATAAACTTCGTATTGAGTTGGAGCTTAAAAATATAATTCAATTAAGTTCAAACTCAAACTTAAGCTTTAAAATTGTGAGTTGAGTGCGTTATTGTATTATTTTGCCTTGACTCATTTACAACCCCATGTATATGTCCGTTACATAACATTTATTAAAATGCATTTACATATATCTAAAATTATATGCATTAATATAACCATTTCTAATAAATATTATTATTTAAATATAACCGATAGGATTTGATTATATTTACATAATAAATGACATTATCTATATATATTAAGACCTACCTTCTTTTGGTGTCCTTAGTCTTAATTTTTTTTTTAATATTTTATCATAAAATTAGTCCATAAGACATCATATTAATTGCATAATATCTTAAAATAACCAAGGTGCTACCTTCTTTCTACTAAAAATCATAACCCCTACCTTCATTTAGGTTGAATAATCACAATTAATTTATTAGTGATCATTCATGGATTCCATCATTCCATAGCTCCTTTTTTCCCTCTTTAATTGAATCAGCCGCTTTTATGCATTTAAAAGTATCCTTTTTTTTTATCTTTCTTGCTGTACAGTCTTTATAATGATAAAATTTTTTCTTTTCCTTTTATTTTTTTGCAAGCTTTATTTAGAAATATCTTAAATGTATTATTTTGTATTTTAGTAGCATAGCAATATATTAAGCCCCACCTTCTTTTGGTGTTTTTAGTCTTAGTTCTTTTAAATATTTTATCATAAAATTAGCTTACATGACATTATACTAATTGCACAATTACTTTTTCACTCCATAGCTTTTCATACCCAACCCATTTGATGAAAAATTATGAATCCATGTCACAATTTACACCTTAACTTTGTCAATTTTTACAATTATTTACTCAAAGTTTCGATTTATCTAATTATATACCTAATTAAAGATTTAGTTATCATTATCAACTTCTCGGTTAATTCTAATTTATACCATTAATCCAATTAATACAATCAATCAATAGATTGGCTATCCATAATCTTAGAGGGGTCACGCAACCATATAGGTAGTCATCAGCTACCCCTTACAAAATAGTAAGTTAAGACCTACTAAAAAAATGTGAGCTGCAAGATCCACTAATAATAATAAAAGGCTACCTATAACCCTAAAGAGATCACACAATCCCCCTATAGCTTTGGACAACTATTTTATTGTCCAATCATATTGACTAGGTTAATGATATAGAAGGTGACAACTAAATCTTCACTTGGATATTAATTAAAGGGTGGTTGCCTATCCCGTATCTCCATTTTAAAATATAAAAAATTAAGAGAAAGCTTAAATGGGTTTGTGTAATCTACTTGTGACCCAATTTGATTTTCCTATTATTTTTAAAATAAAAGGTGTGGTGGTTGCTTACCACTTGAAAGGAGCATGCAGCCCCCAACCCACACCCCAAGGGTTAGTAGGTCAAGTAATCTACGTTTTTTAGTGCGTAATAATCCAATTGTTTATAAGATGGTCATTTCGACCATCCAAAGGTTTTTTTTTTTTTATACTTTTATAGTATTTGTTTATTTTTTATTTTCCTTATTTTTTTTATTCAATGCAAATTTTTGATATTTTTTATTATATCCTTAAATAATATATTATTATCTTACATTTCTTTACTTTTGCATATTTTTTCATTTCCCTATTTTTTTGAAATTTTATATTTTTTAAAATTTATTTAAATAACATATTTAATATTATCTTATTCAATTAAATTAATTATTTCAACCAATCAGATGACACTAAGTGCCCACATTGGTAGAGAACTTGACATTGTTAATAAAAGAACTCATTTACAAACATTGAGGACTTAGAATGCAAAACATGAAAGGTTTAGGACTTAAATAAAAAATAATAATATATATGTACTTTTTCCTTATTTAAATTATTAGAAAAATTTATGTGTTTACCGTCAAAATTAATAAATATCATATAATAAAAAATTATACAAAAAATATTACCAAAATACCAATACTAATATTGCATCTTAGCATTTGTATATAGATGCAATATAACAACGATACGTTGCTATTAATGTACCATTACTGTATCGTACCTTTATAAATATTAAGTATTAATATATGATATAGTATTAATATTTTGATGGTATTTTTTATAAGATTTATAATTATGTGATTTTTTTTAAATGTCAATAAACATGTATTACACCCTAAACTATCTTGTAGAAAATACATACTACACATATAGAAGATGATAGAATAACCATATCAAAAATCACATACTTTTACACAAAATGCTCACTGCACATATAAGAAGATTTGTATAAAAATAATCAAACCAGAACCTGGTTTCATTTGATTCTTCGTTTGGTTTGATTTTAGTTTTAAAGTTTTTCAAAATCGAATAATTTGTCTTATTTTTAAAAAATATTGAATGGAAGCCTATTCATCCTATTACAAAGTTTTTTCCCCCTCTCCTACAAGATGCCCAACGTTATATCATTAACTATCTTCATTTCTCGATATATCATTGGAAGCTCAGCATTAAACAAGTTATACATTATTAACGCTGAAAGCGCAAAATAACACAGTTGGGTTAGTGAATTAGGTTTTCCTTCATGGTATAGAACTACCAGCTAAAGCTAGAGGTATGGTTTTTGAGGATTGGCTCCCGATTAAAAAAATAATTCGAGAAATAAATTAGCCATTTGCAAAGAGGTTAATATGAATCTGATAATGATAGAAAAGTAAATGAAGATGGCAATAAGCGACTGGCATTAACCGCAAAGCAGGAAAGAGCATTACGTGTTTTTGTGTTGTGAAGTATATACACTGAGAGGCGTAAAAGTAAAATGAAAGGGGCATTCCGAGAATTGAACTCGGGACCTCTCGCACCCTAAGCGAGAATCATACCACTAGACCAAATGCCCGTTGTTGGAAAAAATTTAAATTGTTTTTTACAAATTATTTTATTATACATGGTTTTTTAAAGAAAAAATCTGAGAGTACATGGAGGAGTTAATAGGGGACAACGATAGTTAATAAAACGAACATATGAAAACGTCCTGTAAATATTATTTGTATGCAAACATAATATAATACAAACTAAGTTATATTTTTTATAAACAAATCATCAAGTTGCTAAGCTTTTAGACATAGAGTAGACTTTTATCTCTAGTAAATGATAACCTATTTTAATGTGTTTCATTCTCTTATAAATTAAAGTTAGAATCCATACTAATTAACATATAATTTGTGCCGTAACCCTATACGTAGATTTTGCAATTAATCGTGAATCCACATACGGATTATTCCTCCATGATATGAAGTAAACTCCAGCAAATACGCAATGAATAACCCATGGTAGATCATCCATATAAAGAACGTCCTATCCAATTACGAAAGTGATGATGGTGACGAGACATTTTGACGAAGTCAAAGGCCGAAATAGTTTTTTGTATTATATTAGACCACATGGCTTTAAATAACTTGACTAGTAAAATCAAGAGCACATGACTTGATGCATTTATGTTTCGTGATGTAATTTCGGTTTAATTCCTCGGCACATATATTGGCGCACGTTCAATTAGCATTGGAAGTACCCTTTACTCATGATATGACCGTTATCAAGATGATTTAAGAAATAAAAGGTTTTCGCTGTATCTCAAACAGACTCCGATGAGACGAATTCATTCAATAGTATATTATATGCAATGTCAAGCATAGTCACAGCAAAATAATTCAACTTACCAAACAACCGTCTCTAACCTGAAGATAGTCGTACAGTATCTCCATAATTTTGGACCAACCCCCCTATAATTATAATTTAATGAGATACATTAACTGTCCCAAATTACTCAATTGATCCATTTTAATGTTAAACCATTTATACCTTGTTTAAAGATAGAATTAATGGCTTAGTGTATGTGTAAACCTTGAACCCCACTAATGAGAGGGTCTTATTGTATTTTTATAAATAGGCTAGATTTACTCTCTAATGCTCTCTTGACATACCTAATTGGCTAGTTCTATTGAAAGCTGTCAACTAAAGAGAAGAGGAGAAAGATTTAGTCACACAAGTCACTACCATATCAAAAGTTAATTATGACGATGATTAATATGCGGAGGCATCACATAATTATTTGACTATGGCCATTTAAATTCATATATATGGTCTAGAGAAATTCTTATATGTAGTATCAGAGCCTAACATATACATATTTATAATCTTAATTATTTTAATTGATCTTTTTTCTTTCACTTCATTAATTGCTCACATGTCTATTTTAGTAGTGGGCATGTATGTGATTATGTGTGTGCCTAAATGGTCTATTCAATTACTCTTCTCGAGAATCCATTATTAGGTTATTCACGCTCTTTAGGAATGTAAGTTTCTTTTGATTAATTCTCATACCAAAAGTATTGTTTTCTTTTAAGTTTGAAATTTGATTCTTCATTTTAATTTTAAACCTATAAAGTATCGCTAATTCATTATCATGTAGTATCATAGCATACATATATGAATTTAGAATCTCAATTATTTCAATTGAGTATATTTCACTTCATAGACTACTTGTATCTATTCTAGTTATAAACTCTGCAATTAGGTGTTTGAGGTTCGGTTTATAAAATTTAGGATAATTGAGTAAATTATCCAATCAAACCTAAATTTTATTACGAAACTAAGAATATTAGTAAAAGTAATCCTATGAGTTTAAATTTAAAAAAATAAGTAATAAAAAAATTAATTATTATAATATTAAATTATATATATATATTATCAATTATTTATCAAAAATACATACAACAAGTTCTAATAATTAACGAATCGATAAAAATAAATTATATGCTCACTAAAAATTAATAAATAACTTAAATAATATTTATGAATATTTATTTATGCTATATATGTAATTACATGTAGGTAAAAATACACGAAATTACTTAAAATATCTAAAATATGTTAAAATAATATTAAATAATTAAAGAAAATTCATAAATAATTAAGAAAAAATCATAAAAAATGTGGAAATGTCTAGAATTGGGGCATGGTAAGCTAAAAATTAAAGAAGAAAATCAAACAATAATAATTAGCCAAAAAGAAAGTGGAAATGGAAGAAGATAAGGAGCACTTGGCAACCAATAATTGCAAGAAAAACCTAAAACCTCTTCTATAAATACCAAACCTTCTTCCAAAAGTCATTTTAGTTAGCTTAGAGTCCAGAAAAATTTAGGGAGAGATGAGAAGAGGAGAGAAAACAATTTTACTAAAAAAAATAACAAATTATAGTATAATTAGGGTTTATAAAAGAAACCCACACCTGATAACCACTTGTAAACAAACGGCAACCACAACCTGACAGCAAATCCACCACTTGGTGGTGTCAAAAATGGTGGACCCACCGCTAATGACTGGAGGCTCATTAATCGAACAATCGATAAGTTTCAATTCCCCTTCCGAATTTGTTTAATTTATTGAAAATATCAAATATTTATGAAAAATTATAAAATTTGGTTTTCCTAGGTATTTTTGCAAGCAGAATTAGAATATCAAATCAGTTTTTTTTTTTTAATTAGAAGTACTTATATTGGATCCTTAAGAATAAGCCTAATTCCAATGAATTTTCTATGAATTTTCAAAAATAATATATAATGTTATTTCGAGTTAATTTTTTGTGTACATATTTCTTATATGATATATTTAATTTACATAAAAATAATTTTTGATAAACCATGCATTTAATATTTATTAAAATTATTTTGTTGAATCTACTATGTTTTTCATATGAAAGAAATAATAGGTCTTTAATTAAATTCTTTAATGAATCTAATTTGTAATAACTTCTAAAGCTTAGTTATGATTTTAAGAATATTCAATTTGAGTCTTATAATTTTATTTGGTCATTTACCTAATTTAAGCTAATTTTTAGCAAAATTGAACCTAAAATCGATATACCAAAAAATAATATATATTAAACTATCTTAGTACTTTTCATGATTATAATATAACAACCATAATTTACTGAGTATGATATATTTTCCATAACTTTATTGGAGTTTAAGTCATTATTTGTATGTATTATGCATAATATATACTAAATATATAGGTAAATGGTATATTTTAAGTTAATTTTGTAATTTAGGGTTAATTCGATATAATTTATGATTTAGGATAATTAGACATTTTGAAATGTTATTGGATGATGAGGGATGATATATGTAGTATTAGAATTGTTAGATAGATGATATAAGTGTATAATATGTAATAATACATAATATGTGTATATAGGAATTAAATGGATAAAAAATATTAGGTAAAAATTAATGGTATTATAATATTAGGAATATAATATAAATCTGATTTAAAAGATGAATTTATGAAATTATATGAAAAATATAGGTTATTCTCACATCAAGAACTAATTCAGTAATTTAATTAAGAATATAATATACCATACCGACTAGAACATTGTTTAAGAGCTAAAACGAAGATTTAAGATACTTAAGTAAAATGAGATTAACTTCACATAATAATTCGAAACGAGTTCCTAGAGTTCACATATAAAACTTGTAATCGAAAATCAAATCAAAACCTAATTCAGAAGCTGAATCATAATCAAAATAAAAAGCAAATTCGAAACCTAGCTAACTGAAAGAAGTAATCTCAAGAGACTTAGATCTAAATCACTAAATATAGTAAGATCCTAAACTAAAGATAATCATAATCTACATTATGGAATAAAACCTATCTATAGTAATTATATGATAACTAAAACAATATTTGTATTATAAGGATTATCGGCGATTGCTTGTATAAGTTGCACCTTAAGTAAGGAAATAGGAAGTCCAAGTAAGTTAGGATTAATACGTTACTGTATTTCGAAATACTAATTTGTAGTACTCAAAAACTTAAAATTATATTTGGTTGTGTTTGCTAAATAGTTGACTAATAGCAATATAATTATTTTGGTTACTATAGGTTAAAAGATAGTATCCATTTTTTTTGCTTTGTGATTTTGTAAAATAATATGTTTTACATGTGAATCCTACAATATAAGAAGAGTACAATTAGTTTAGGGTACATATATGTATAAAAACTCCACATATGATTATATTTCAAGTACATATAAGTTATAAATGTATTATGGTAATTTAAGTAAAATTTATTTTATAGATAACTTTATAAGTACATCAATAGTTGCCATCAAAGTAGTCTTTTGATTTAAATTTATGTAATTGATTTGTGATTTGTATAATGCTTGTCTTAAAATTATTATACATAATTACCTACCAAAATGGGGAACTTATATATATTAATTTTAGAAATAAACTAGAAACATGGTATAAACATATAAGCCTAGAAAATCATCTCTTAAGGGAGGAATTTTTAGAGGTTCATGCATTCTCATTTGTTTGCTTCATGTAAGAAAACCCTAATATAAGTTGAAATCTTGCTTACAAACAATATGTAGATTCTTGAAATAACTAAATTCATTTGAGTTACTTTTAAAAAAACAAAGAGAAATTAATTAACTGCCTAATTCATTATCTTATTGCATTCTTACTATGGTATATAGATAATTTTAATGTAGAGAATAATATTGCTACCTTTTAGATTATTGAATGTTGCTAACTACAACAAGTGGAAACAAAATCTTAAGTTTGCTTTAGGTATTACAGATATTAATCTAACCTATGATGAAGGGGCAACAATTCGAAGTTCCAATTAATAGTAACCATAGTTGAGCCTAAAAGTTGGTTTCTTTAGTGCAAGTTGCTAATAGGTTAAAATCAAAGAAACCTGCGATCGAAAAGTTTCAAGTAGTGAACCAAAAGGCATGGTAGACACTTAAGGCAAAGGGGAATGCTCAAGCAAAAAGGCCTAAGGAGATTGTTAAGACTAAACCACATAGAGAAAAGGTAGAGATAAAGAAAGACAAGCCTAAAAGGGTAAATGAAAGTATTTTAGCCTAAGGAGTGAGGCATTTAGAGCTTGGGCAAATACTAAAACTGATCAAGAAAGACTTAGCTCAAGATCCTCAAGCCAAGTTGGTGCTAAAGTAAGGAAGATAGACCATGAAATACTAAGTGAAAGATGGGTCATTCTATAGAAATGGGTGAAGGGTACATGGCTTAGACCATGATGATCTTCGAAGGAAGATCATCGAAAGGTTCAGTCACCAAGGGAACCAAAGCACCCAGATGTTAGAAGACATAGAAGCATTCATCGAAACTTGCATAATGTGCCAAATAGAAAGGGAAGAGACCTTAGTAACAATCAAGAGGAGAATCCTTGCAGGTATAAAACAAGAAGATGGGAGGGAGGCAAAGAAGATCCTCTAAGGGAGTTTGATGTGAGGTCTAGGCCAAGTATCTTACTTAGAATACCTAGTTCAATGTAAAAATTTGCCTCCAAGCAAGCAACCTAATAAAGCTACGAATTGCACTTACTTTTGGAAACCTAGTAGAGACGTTTTCCAAGAAGCGTAAGGTGATGGGGCATCGCTGATTTAGGTGGGAGAAAATGTCATAAGCTATTGCCTAAGCCTAGATTTTACTTTTCGTACTTATATGTAGAGGCTCATTAAATATAAGGCCTAGTAATGGGACTAGATAGGTAAGATTGTATACTAGATGTTAGATCAAAATAATCTGGATTGTCCATTGGTAAAGATATCTTGTATATAAGGGGGTGTAACCCTCATTTAAGATTTTTTACGTACTTTTGTAGAGTTTCTCTCTCTAATGTGTGAGTTCTCTAGCATTTGATAGGAAGGCTGGCTTAGCCTCTTTAAAAAAATGCCTAGAGAAGCTAAATGTGTGAGTTCTCTTATATATAAGGGGTGTTCCCCTCATTAGTGATGCATCAAATACATTTAAACATTTTTAGACTCTTATAGAATTTCTCTCTCTAATGTGTGAGTTCTCTAACATTTGATAAGGCTAACTTACTGTCTCTATAAAATTCCTAGAGAGTTTAAATACCATGTACGATAGTTAATAAAACGCTCTTGAGATAAATTATTTTTGGGGACAAATGGTACTCAGATGTGTTTCCCTACTTCATCTAAAATATTACCACTAGTTAATTGTCTTAAGCATCTTACTGAAAATAAAAGCTTTCATTTTAGAGAGGTTACAGCATAACTCAAATTAGGATAATATCTTTCTCAATCACCGCAGCAACAACGGCAATTAAAATGCAGACATGGCTAGAAGAAAAGGTGCATTGAGATTTCAGGTTTGTTATCATTGAAATTTAATCATCGGATACTGAGGTAGATAAGTTGTAATACAATAATTTAGTTGCATGTTTAAACATATTTTCAGAAGAAAATGCATTAGCTGCCACATAATTGAAATAAAACAAATCCACACCTACTTTAGAGGATAAATGTTTATTCTTGAGAGAATTAAAGTACATACAACTATAAAAGTTTTTAGCGATCGGCTGCACAATTACCTAAAACAATAACTACATATATCAATAGTACTTGTATATTGCCACTCAAAATCATAATAAATCTAATGCATCCCCAAAAGACAATGTATAACTTCAATGATAACAAAAGCAACACATTACAAAGTTAGGGAAAAAAAATTTTCTTGTTTAACCTCTTGATTGAATATTAACTTAAAAGCCAAATCGTCCGTTCTATGTGAGACAAAATTTTTTTCTTTTTTTTTTTGTGGTGCGGGGGGGGTGGGTGGGGGGCGGCGGCGTAAAACATTAGAGGAACATATTTTATTTGTTCAATTGTTTCCACATTTAATTTGAAATTTTCGTCCACATTTATTTTATGTGATGAATTAGATAACATCACATCCGAGAATATATTACCTAAGAATATAGTATAACTTTAATTTCTAGATGGTTCAAAAACGGGTGAACAGACATATTTCATATTCAGTCCGACTAAAAGCAAGTTTTATAAATTTAAAATGGAAACCTACGTTGTCATATATCAAATAAACAGATTCAATTACAAATCACGTTAGTTCTAAAGGAGACTTGTTGATTTGGAAGCTATTTACATTGTATGAGTTGTGTAACTTTGAAATGGCAAGTTTTTCTTCGTTTGCACCCCAAATGTGTTAGTAGTCTTATAATTCGTTCCATTCATGTAATAAAAATGTAAATGGATAATGAATATATATATTTTTAGGCAGTAAAAATTTGAGGAAGGAAAAATGAATGAAACGATGTTCTCCTTTTTCTTTTTCTTTTTCTTTTTCTGTTTTTTTTTCAGTGGTAGAGTAGGGAAAGGAGTATCATGAATCAAAGAAAGTAGAATCCATACCCATCAAATCTCCCTTTGTCCAGTGGCTTGAACCTAAATGATCTTCATCTTAACCATAAAGATACGTCGGTCATTAATAAATGGAAGCGTATCCATAACAAGGGTGTTTATTATTCGGCTTGGTTTAGATTAGAGGTTGAACCAAATCGAGTCATATTTAAAATGGTTCAATTAAACACTTAATGCAATTTGGTTTGATTTGAACTATTTTTTAAAAGTGCTATTTTTTTTATATTATTAACAGTTATTGAAGTTTTCAAGTAATATTAATGTCCAAATTAAGGTATATTATGCAAAAATAAAAGTCATATAATCTTATTTCATGAAAATATTGCATCTTAACTAAAGTGAAGCCGTAGAGTCAATTAGGTATGAAAAATAATTATGAAGAAAAATGAGTGGATTATAAAAGTTAAAAATGAAATAAGTAATGACAAAAAGAAAAAAATAAATAGGATTAAACTAAAATAGTGATAAGATTTAACAATAAAAGAAAAAAAAAACTAAATATTTTTATTTTTTAATAAAAATCGATTCACTTCAGGTTTAAGCAGTTCATTACAGCTCGACCGTCCGAATCAAATCATGAACTATTTGAACTTTTTTTTAACTGAATCGTAAAACCGAACTAAAATATAAAAGATCCATAAATTACGGTTTAGAGTGGTTCAATATGATTCACAATTCAATTCAATTCCGTTTAATGAATAACCCTAATCCATAAGGTGCTTTGATGGATGATATCACAGGTCTCTCCTCGAAGTCGAAATTGAACTAACATTTGAACAAACAAGTACCGATTATTAATTATGTTGATCTGGTCAATATTAAAAGCTTCCATGAACTTCTGGTTTAAGAAACTATACAGACCAAAAATATCCCCATCTACAAGCACTCTGGTTAGTCAAGAAATGTTTTCAAATGCTGAATTAAAATAATATTCCTCATTCAAACTAAGGTTGGATGATTCCTCATATCTCCCTAGCCTAGATAAGCCTTCCTTGGTTTATTTATAGCCACCGAAATTAGAAGCTATCTATATCAACATATCGGTCCCATCAAACAACGTTGGATGGCTAATAAAGGGACTAGAGAAAAATTGCAAACCCAAAGGCATTAAATTAGGCAATCATTGAACAAAAACCTAAAACACGAGTCGGATCGAAATGAAGAGTGCTCATTTCGGACAGGGCCATATGAGGGCATCATGTCTTACGGTTCTTTAGCTGCTGGTCTACATGCAAGATCACTAATAATCAATGCTTGGACCACGCTTATCCCTCCTCCTATGCTTGTAATAACTTATAACGCCTAAAGAGGAAAAACTATATGTCAAGGACCAGTAGACGTTATTTTCTGAACAATTAATATCTGCTTACATCGAAGGTCCTCCAAGATGCCTGTCAGGTTCACTCTTATATCACTATCTCCCCCTTCTCGCTCGGAAGGAATACAATAAAGGTGGACGACCTAATCAGTCAGGTTAATATTGAAATTAACCTATTAAATATTACCACAGTTAATTGGAACGAGTTAAATAAAAAAATTGGGCATACAAATTAAACGGTGGAAGTCCTCGGTACTCATTATCTACATTATTTTCCTTCCTTCAAAATGTATGACGATGAAGAAAACCTCTCTAGGCTAAAGGGTGGGAAATCGAACCTTTTCGTCCCTATTAATAGAGTCATTACGTTATAATGATCTTAACTATATTATATTATAATTATGGTGGCCAATCAATTACACTACATGAAATCAGTATTTGATAGTTTTGATGATATCGAAAAGTAGAATCTTGTGAAGGTGCAATGTGAGGGATTGAAATAGGATGTGCAATTCAATCGTCTCTTGAAAACATGCAATTTCAACTACCACGGAGACAAGGAGTAGTTTTCAAAAAATAGGTAGTTCCTTAGCATCACTTTTTTATTTTTTTTTTTCTTTTTACAAGATTTGAATCCTATCCCTTTATCATTTCCTTAATTTATCAATCAATTGTTGATATTATTTAGATTTTTTAAATATGATATGATGTGATGATAACGTTCAGGTATTTTTTATAATCCCAATCATTGATTATAAATAACAACATTTTAAAAGAGTAAAACGAGGGAAACTAAGAAAAAGAAATAAAAAGGATCCATTTCCTTTTTCGTATTATGCATAGATATACAACAACATGTTACTAACATATAACACGTTAATATTTATGTAAAATATGGCATGACTCTTTGAGAGCATGAGGTAAAAATTAAAGTGTATGTATACCGTGCAAGCTCATAAATACTTACAGACAACAAAAAATTTTCACTTAATATACTAAAAAATTAGCTAGAAACATTAAGAGTCAATATAAATGATAAGATCCATAAACTTATTACTTAAAATAAAAATTTATGGTAAATTTAAAAATGAAGGCATATATTATTGAAAGTTATTTCAACACTCAAAAAACAAAAATGCACTTCACAGACTTTAAAACTCTCAAAAATCAAAATCAAGCATGATTATCAATATTAATATACTATACTAGCATGTCATGCTATTCCATACTTATTGATGATGGCACACCAATACAATGGAGGATTATGGGAATATGGGGATGGTAAAAATTGAGAGAAAGTGGGCAGGACCAAAGTTGAGAGGTTTTTTTAATTGAAATAGAGTTTTCTCGTTTTTAACTTGACTCCACAAGCTAAAAATTAGACTTCAAATCAATACAAAGGGAACTCCAAATTTGTTTCATCATAATAATCGATACTTTGAGACATGCCTAAACAGGGTGTCCAATCACACGCTGATTTTCTCTTTTTTATATTATTTTTTTTAAGATGACATGCTTTTCGCATAACAAATATGTGTCGAGTGCATGTACTGTTGGTTGAAGTGTTAAGAGACATCATACAACTCCAAATAAGAGTTCCGGTGTTTTTACTCGCATCCATATACTCACAAGTTTGCATTTGTCAGAATAATTCGTTTGTTTTAGTCAAGACATTAACTGTACTTTCATATTTGCAATATACAATGAAATACTTTGCTAAGGTTTGCCGAACCCTAACACTTTTCTTAATAAAACAACATGATATCGAAGCAAGGTTAACCAACAGTCATCCAACATCGGAATCCTTCATCACCGCTACCATAACCTCTCTAAATCTACAATAACCACTAAACGCCACCATGAACACCAGTCTTAGCCAAAATGTCATTAAATAAATGTCAAACCCTAGCATCCCTAGTCACCACATGAAAGTTAAATCATCAAAGCCTAGCGACTATGCCCAATGAAACCCTAGCCACACCACTAGATCCTAGTAACTAGCCATCAATTTCGACCCAATTCATCTAAAATTGAGCCACCATACACGAATTTCGACTTGATTTGAGCAATATCCACACACTATAACCAATTTTAATTGGATTAGAACAAAGTTTAAGCACCCCATCCCAAGTCTAAACCAAGATACACTAAGTCCAACTCGATCCAATAACCAAGTACCATAACCCATTAAAGGATCAATTACCATTCATACCTTAATATTGCACAACCATCAAAAGCCATTGTTTATTAGAGTGCTAGATCATGTTCATCTTTAGGTTTTCTATGATGATTTTAGTTAAACAAGTGACATATATTAATATTGATCATCTTCAAATCTGCACAGCTCAATTGTCCAAATTTCCTATGTCACAAAAAGCAAATCAGTTAATCAACTATCATAAAATCTAAATTAGTTATCACACTACTAACTTCTTATAGTCTCACACTTCCTTATATCAAACCAAATAGTAAAAGTTTATTTACAATGGGCATAGACATGGTTCAATCTTTCATTCGTAATCAAGTACATCTTAAGATATTGACAAAAGTCATCTCCTATGGAGACTAATAGCTAACAATCAAATTGACCAATAATATCTTCATTTTCTTTAGAATTCGAAGGAACTTCATAGATTCTATTTGTAAAAAAGTTTTAGTACTAAAGAAGCTCAGGATTACTTTAAGTTCCTTTATGACTTAGAACAATACATGTATGTATGATTTTTTGGCTAATTTTTTTGCAATAAGGATAGGGGATAAGGATTTTGCTAAATATCATAATGAGGTTTAAAACACTTTGAGGAAATAAATGATGTGATACCTCTTAATAATGATATGAAACAGATGCATAAAACAACATAATTGACTTACAATCATTAAGCTTCTTCAACGGCTCAAACCGGAATTAATGTCAATGAAATTGTAGGTTCTTATATCGTTAGAGCTTCCATTTTTGTTGATGTTTATTCTCGTATTAATTGTGTTCCTACACAATCTACACCATCACTTACTTCCATTTGAACCATTTAGCTCTCGCTAGTTAGACATCTAACAATGAGTGTGGAAGATCTTCTAGTTGAGACAAAGACTTAAAGGTATGGAGGGCAAGACCATAAATTTTATGCCAATTGTGATCGCTATCATCACTCAAGTCACATTTAAGAGACATGTTAGATTATCTCAAGATTTGATTTTCCTTAAATTTAATTTATACATTCCTAATTAATAAGAATTACTCGACATTTAAAGAAAATATCCTTATTTTTATTAAAAATTCTTTTTTTAAAAAAAAATTAGGGATGCCTCCAAGGTTGGAAAAGTTAAAATGTTGAAATCAATTGGAATGATTGATCTTAATAAAGCAACATTAGTCTTTTGATAAACCAAAAATTTTGGGTTTAAGGATGTAGAAATTTAAAGCAAAAAATGAGACCGAATAGAATTTTCTAAAGGGTATTTATTTTTCATTAAGGCAAATCAACTATCATCAAAATCTTGTTTACTTGATAAAAGAGAAAAAAGAGAGAAAAAGAAGTGTTAAGATTGCCCTATATTTGAATGCTGCATACCCATCATAGGGATGAAGTTGATCTTAATTCCTTTTTTTTTTTGTTTGGATAAATAAAAAAAAAAACCTTTATCTTTGTTGTGCTTTTAACTTTTTTAAGAATCTCTAATTTTATTGTTTTCTTTCTTTATTATTTTTTTTATTTTTACCCTATTTATGAAAAATGGACTTTATTATGAAATATCCATTATACTAAAACCTAGCTCCTATTTTCATACTTTTTAGACAAAAAAAAAAAGTAGTTATTTTTTTAGTGGAAATTTTACCTTAAGACTCTAAAATCTCTTTTATTTACTTTGGCTAAAACAATAAAATTTTAAAATGAATTAGAAGTCAAAGAAAAGATTGCTTCTATTAAAGAAAAAGCGGCTTTTACCCTAAATTTTGAAGTATAGGTTTTATCTTTTTCCTTTTATAAAAGTTTAATGAAATCACACTTCTTTAAAAGTCATCATTTATTGCTTTTTCTGAAAATATTTACTGCTTATTTTTGTTTATTATATCAATTAATAAATTTATAATAAATGAAAAAAAGGAAGAAAAATAAGAAAGAAAAAATGGACTCACGAGTCAAAGATAAAGGGTGCTTAAACCTCCACTAATCGTATTATGGTGGTATAGGGGTGTGTTAGACCACCTATTCAGGTGATGATGAAGCTTTTAAAAGGGCCCAATTGGTGGATGGGAATTCAACGGTGGCAGTACAATTAAGCTCCAAGCTTCTCCATCTCTTACATCGATCGTGGCTCGATTTTAGGATTCTTTTTATTGAATCAAAGCTTGGTAATAATGACTCCATAGAGTCAAACTATTAAGTATCAAACAAAAACTTGAGCAATAAGAAAGGTCAAAGTTCAACCTCTCCAAAAACCAGAATTGGTGCGTCTAAAAGGCTAGTGAGTCAAGCGACGTATTCATGTTAAAAGAGAAATAAATAAATAAACACACACAAACAAATATACACCCGTAGAAGCAATAAAATAATTATGCGATCGTATACAATATATGAATAACAATAAAATAAATAACAACATAGAAATGTAAGAGCCTTACCCTGATCTAACCTGCACTGCACATTTAGATTCTAGCTTATCTACTTCTCCAAAGCATGCCACGTTCGCTTACATCTGCACTGCGTTTATTCATAATTTGAAAGTGTAAGATTTCAAAGTGTATAAATGGATAATTATAAATGTACTCTTATAGCTATGGGTTCCTCGAAATAGATATTCTAAAATTTTAAACTTCATAATTTTTTAAAAATATATAAATACGTCCAAACCGTTACTAAAATCTAAAAATCATCACTAGAGAATTATAAATAGTGAATTTAATAATTAGATAATGTTTTAGTGATATACGTGTAATTTTAAAAGTTATGAGAACGTATTCCTATGTTTTATATCCACCTTACTAATAATTTCATAATATATTTTAAAAGGAAAAAAAAAAAAAAAAACCTTCACTACAGTAATTTTAGCCAATGAAATGCCGAACTAGTAATATCAATGGCAAGGACATGGTCAGCTATGGAATGAAAATAATTAAATATATTCCTCAAGCCCAAGTTTAGTCCTCAGTCTATGACATCACCATCACTTTCTCCCAAATTTCCACCCTCCTATTAATGTCATCACCCTCGGCTAGTTCTCTATATCAACTGCTTCATTTGTTAAAGCTCTCTAAGATAAGTTTATTATTGGTGAATGCAGGACAATGGCCGGAGGAGGCAGCGCAACCACCCCAAGCCGCTCTCTTCAAGAGACCCCGACATGGGCTTTAGCAACCGTTTGCTTCATCTTTATTTCGTTTTCCATTTTCGTAGAGCACTTGATACATCGTCTTTGCCATGTAAGTACTCTCCATGATAAAGAATATAAAAAAATAAAATAATAAACGTTATGTCGACATGTTCTAGACTTTAACGTTGTGAGATTTAACGTGATTAAATTTTCGGATGCGAATTTCAGTGGCTCATGAGACGTAGAAAAACCGCTCTGCTCGAGGCAGTTGAAAAGCTCAAATCAGGTACGTCAGTCTTGAATTTCTGTACCATCACTCTCCAGTTAGTAATATATCTTGAACTACAAGGTTTTACGGCCAAATTATGAATTATTTTCTCCAAAAATTTATGTATGTTCAATTAAACTTTGTTATAATTGTTATGCAATGAGTCTTGGATTTCATTATTAAGAAGCTAGTTATTTATTATTTATTTTGAAATTTTTTTGGGCGCAGTGCTTATTCTTCTGGGGTTTATGTCGCTTATATTGGCGGTGACTCAAAAGTCCATTGCAAAAATTTGCGTTAATGAATCAGTTGCATACACCATGCTTCCATGTCGAAGAACGGTGTCCGCAAAAACAACCAAAACCATGTCGACGAGAAGATGGACCGCATCGACAGGGTCTAAGTCTAACGATGACAATTTCTGGTGGCGAAATGAGAGGATATTGGTGGCTTCGGATGGTGGTGATTCTGATTATTGCAGTGCTAAGGTATGTAATAATAATAAAACAAATATCACTATGTATCAATTGGAAGAAGGCGTTTAGCCAAAGAAAAAAAATTAACTATTTCTATGAGTAGTGTTCCAATTTTATCGGGTGCCTCTGAAGAGACGAATAACCCTATGAGTGAAAATTTTATTATTACAGGGAAAGGTGTCGCTTGTATCTCAAGAAGGGGTCAATCAGCTTAGTATCTTCATATTTGTTCTAGCAGTAATGCAGATTGTGTATAGTGTTCTCACAATGGCTTTAGGAAGGGCAAAGGTACATATATACTCTTTTAATTCTTTAGTGAAATAGAATCGTATTTTATATGGGTTTTTCATAAGCTGCAATTTGTTATTTTCGTTTTATTCTGAAAAAAAAAAAAAAAAGTTGTAAAATGTTGGCATTGTCAATTGGTCAAGGCATTTCTTCTCCTTCTTAAAACAATGCATTCTCTATATATATGTACACTTGAATGCAATTCTCTATAAGCAACACTTTTAAAAAATTAAAAAAAAAAATTGATTTTATAACATTTTTATCTAGCAAAATATATATTTGGTCATGATTGAAATTAATTTGAAGTATAGATAAAAGTGAAGAGGTATAAATGTATATCAAATTACTCCTAAACTTGTAGTGTTTCTTTAAGTTCATGTGTTAAACGTTTTGATATATAATTGCATGATCACGGCAGAATGTGATTACTTCTTTAATTAATTTACAGCACCTTATCAATTATTATTTAAATTAAACTGACTCGGCATTTGGAAATGTTTCCTTGAACTCCCTTTTTTTGGGGGTTTCAAATACTCGATTGACCAGGGAAGAGAATATGACCTTTGATCCAATTTGTAGTTTTTAAATTACTGAAGTCTTCCAAATAAATGTGCTAAACAGAATAAGTCTTCCGAATTTTCGGCTCCCAGTATTTGAAAAAAAAAAAAACAAGAAAGACAGAAAAAACATGACATTGGTCAAGGGCATTTTTGGCTGGTTGTTTAAGCATCATTTTAAAATAAATATATGAGTTATTTTATCACCCAAAAAAATAAATGATTAAATAAATACCGAAATATAGAATAAAAATATAATAATAGAGTTAGAACAAAATGAATAAAATATCAATAAAGCAAACCCAAAAAAAGGCCTAAAAGATATACAAAGATTCCTTATATTTTCTTAATTTTCTTTAATTTATTCATTTAAGATAATATCATCTCTCATTAACGGTTAAAATAATAAGGAAGAAAATGACATCGCAATAATTTCCAAATCTAGTAAGCTCAACTATTTATAAGTTAAGGTAAATTGAAGAAAAGTAAATTTGAGATTCTATTCTTTGTTTTTTCTACTAAAGAAAACGGTTGGGAACCGTCTGTTGGGAAAAACCTGAGTGGTTGATATTAAATAGATGGTTCTAATTTTTTGTCTTCTAATAAAACCCACTGACTGGGTCAGTTTCTTATATTATTCCAATATAAGTAAAGAAAATCAAATGTTAAGAATAAACAAAAGTCAAGTGGTTGATATAATAATATCCGATAGATGGTTCTAATTTTTGTATTCATTTATTGTTTATTACGAATAGATGAGACGTTGGAAAGCCTGGGAGAGGGAAACTCAGACAGTTGAATATCAAGCAGCCAACGGTAAAAACTTCTACTTTTTATTGTTCCTTAAAGCTAATATAAACGCATTTTCATAGCGAAAATGTTAATGAGGTTTTAAGATATTTATTAAGATGGTAAATGAAAAAAAAAACTCAATTTTTTATATATATATTTTTATCAATAAAATATTTGACAATCTTAAAAATGTTTTTCTTTTCATTTAGCTTTTAACAAGTAATCGGAGTACTTATTAGCATATAGACCTTTTTAGTAAACGCCCAATATTTTTTCTTTCTTTTGAAACCTTCCTGTAAGTTATTCCGTGATATTGGTGATGTTAATTATTGGTACAACGACTATAATATTAAAATTCAGAAAAATGTTAATGGTAGTTCTATTACTTGTTAAAGAAATAAAATAAAGTAATTTTTATATTTATATGGATTTTTTAAAGTATCTAATCTATATTTAAAAAATATTAAAGATTTTTTTTTTGAAACCTTTAATACGAGGACCTCAAATACCTATTAATGGAACCTTAAATTTAAAACAAGATAGTGCTTGTACCTAAAATCTCCTTTAGATAGCTTTCTTCCCTATAATCTTCCATTTTTTTTATATCAGTAAGCCCTTCTAAAAAAAATAAAATAATAATAATAATTTTTTCTGTCTTGCATTTATTTTTTCTTTGCAACTTGTCCTATATATCTATCAATGCATTAGCAGATTTATACCGTTGTAAAAAAAAAATAATTAAAAAAAATAACAAAAAAGAAATAAGACCTCGTAAACATGCCTCCGAACCTTGGAATTTTTGAAGTGTCTTGTCCTCTTTTATGAAAACTTACGTTGGTTGTTTGTTTCCTTCTCATTTCATGTAAGACTCCATGAATGGACTTCCAAGTAAAATACATAGAACAAATACGAGAAAAGCCTGCCCTAGTTAGAACGTTAATAGGACGTTGACTTTCGCTTTCGGTTACCTGATACGTGTCCTGCTGGGAAAGTTTGACTTGAGAATTAAATCCTTTGTTTTTCATGCTCATAGGTCGCGGTATATCTCTCTATCTATTTTATCTATCTATGCTATTAATCGAAGGAACGAATCAAGAGAGTGTTTTCGATTATTACAATATCACCGTTACTAAAATAAATTATATATATATATATATATCAAATTTAAAATTTTATCATAATCCATCTCTCACTATATCTTTTAAAATATTCGAATACGCTTATTTTAGAAAAGATATTCCTAGATTGTGCTTATATCCATGTAACAAATATAGAACCAAATTTAAAAGTTTATTTTGGCTAAATAAATGGAAAATCATTTCTAATTTACACAGTTTAATATTTTTATGTTTCTCACACGTACACTTTAGTACTTCATTATATTACTATTATAATCAAAACGAGGGTTTCTCTTATTTAGTGCCGCATCATGTTTGCCTATATATCTCTAGTCGTATTCAATGTTCGATCTTACATTCATAAAGTTTTTATGATATATAAGTTTACTAAAACATCATTAACTAAAGCTAAAAATTATAAAGATAGAAAAGTACTAGAGCTTTATTAGACGAGATTAATTTGGCTCTTATTTAGTTATTTTTAGATATATACAAGAATTACATATGCCTAGAAACACATACATACAAATATATGTACATATATTAACGGATATACACCCACGATAGATGATTGGTAAAATCATGTTCATAATAATAAATTACAACGGCATCAAGAAGAGTATAGTTTTAAGAAGCAATAAAAGTATGGTAAAACCTCTATAAATTAACAATGTTGAGAATATGAAATTTTGTTAATTTAGAAATATATTAACTAATTTATAAATTAATAATTTATTAATTTAAAGATTATTCCAATCATGCGAAATGAAGCACTCGTAATAATAAAAACTTTTCACAGTTTTTTGTTAGTGTTAAAAAACACAATACCAAAACTTTTCAATATAAGGAGAAAAGTTAGAAAAGAAATCTACTTAAATTCAAATTTCAAGAAAAAAAAAAAACAAACACAATAGATTCAATAAATTGTCCAAGTTATGTTTATAACTTTAATGAATTATTAATTTATGATATTGATGAGAACATAAATTTATTAAAAAAAAATCTTCCTAAAGATTATTATCTTATTAATTTATTGAAATTATTAATTTTTTAAATTAGCTAAAGTTAAAACCCAAAAAAATTTATTAATTTATCAAATATTATTTTATAAAAATTTAACCATATATACTTTGAAAAAAGAAATCTATAATTCGGTGCTCTCTTAAGGTGGAGATGACTCGGCTGAGAAAGGGGGATCGAAATTAATGTGACGGGCGACAAGAAATCACGACTCCAGAATCTGAATATTCCAAGTTAGAATCTTGGGGCTAGAATAGCCAACCTAATGAATCATCGGCCTCAAGTCTGCTACTAATTAATAAGGCATGTGCAGTTGCAAAGAAAAAAAAAAAAGGGAAAATAAAAAGAAATTGCATTTATTGCAACGTACTAGGTAGTGACGAGAACATTTGTCTTTCGCCTTGTACGGTGAAGGTATTGATCGCTTTAAAAAAAAAAAAAAAAAAATTAATCTTGTTTGGTCAAGGAAACGATTGTTTAGTAATATCTTTGGTAGATTGTAAATTATAAGATGGATGTTAAATATTATGATATAGATTTCCATTTTAAATTTTTTTAATTTACTTATATAGGATAGGATATAAAATATGATTCCTTACATTTCGTGAAATTTATCGGAAATATATACAATATATACTGTACATTTTTAATGCATCAGAAAATATGATTAATTATTATGACAAATTCACAAGCAATCAACTAATAGCAAACCACATTTTCCAAGCGAAAGGTAGCGTATGCATGCTATAATATTACTATATTGTCAAATAAGTAATAAACCACATATACGTTCATAATTTATAAAATCCATAACTATAACTTGAAAATGATAGAAGATTCGTTTTGTAATCTAGAAGTTCAATAAATTGTTAGACACAAAAGGTGATTTAAATATTATCGTAAAATACTTAGTATAGAACCATTTAAAAGGTATCTCTAATAACATTCAATTCTTTAGTCGCATCTTTTTTTAATATATTATTGTCAATCGAAAAATTAAATATTTCTTTATATTAAGTAAATTTAACCATTATTACAGCACAGAGTTCTTGTTGGAATAATACTAATACAATTGTTTACCTTTCCCATCTTTATTATTTTGAACAAAAATAATTTTGTTAGTTTTTCTAGGAATTATTTAATCTTAACATTTATTTATTTTTGTTTTTTCTAAGATCCAAATCGATTTAGATATACAAGACAAACTACGTTTGGGAGGCGTCATGCAGGCTCTTGTGCGGAGGCATCAATCCATTATTTATGGATAGTATGTTCATTATTTCCTCTTTCATTTTTCGTTACTCAAAAAAAAAAAAAAAATATGTGCATATTTCTTTCATTTCATATTATTCATGTATTATAAATTATCGTATGCCCTAATTATATTGTATTTTGGAAAATTATATACCAGAAATGCTTCTTCAGGCAATTCTTCCGTTCAGTGGCAAAAGTCGACTATCTTACTTTGCGTCATGGGTTCATATCGGTTAGTCTCTCAGTATTTTCCGTTCATGTTTTTTTTTTCCCCCGTTAATTCTATGATGATGTTTTTCTAAATGTTATTTGGTTAATATTTCAAATATTGAATACAATATGTTCATTTGGAAAAAAAGAATATGATATTGTCGAAAGAAACAAAATGCAGCCTTTTTAAGGACATAAAAATTTATCATTAATATTGAACTTAATTGAATTAAGCTAGCTAGACGCAATAGTTGAGCATGATTCTTTTCGATTTATATCATCTTGCTTCAATTTGATAACTTCTATCTAAATAATATTACTTTTTAAATAATTGGACGTCTTTCTAATTTGCAACTATATTTTATTTTAGGCCCATTTATCTGCAAAGCATTCATTCAATTTCCAGAAGTACATCCAGCGCTCATTAGAGGATGATTTCAAAGTTGTGGTTGGCATCAGGTTAGAAACTCTTTTCTTCTTTCCCGAAGTTAATAGTAAAACTTTAATTATAGAATTGAGGCTTGCAATAATTTTATCAGGAGTTCTGTTGCCGATGTCTATGATACACGTGTCAAGCATTTGAAAATGAAAAAATTTTACGCTTTTTACTATTTGTGTGAATTTCCTAAGAAGCACATACATGGATAGAGAGTTTCTTTATTAGTTATTAACATTATAATTTGATCCGGATTAACTCATTATATCGAGTCTGGTTCAATCAGATTTGGCCATGAAACTGAAACTAGTACAGATTATTCTTTTAACCTGTCTTAATAATGAACAATGAAGGGACAATTGGCCTGATCGATCCAATTCGGATTTTTTTTTTATTTTTTTAGAGTGCACCAATTTATTTGAAAAACAAACCTAGACTTAAAGGAAAACAAAAGATAAAATTAAGAAATAAAAAAAGTAAAAGTTCTTAATGAACTTTGAAATTTGAAAGAAATAAATAAATTTCTTACTTTTTAAAAAAAATATTAATTATGTTTTAATATTTTTGTTAAATCCCCAAAACTGATTGATCACCCTTCAACCCTCTTCAATAACAAACTATAAAGGCCTAATTGACTCAATCAATCTAGTTGACTGCTATGAGATACGGTCAAGTTTTCAAAATCAAAATTGATCAATTCTTTTTCCATAAAGTGCACCAATTTATTAGATGTACTTTATTAGAAAAATAAAATCTATAGTAAGAGAAAAAAAAAAGGTAAAAGTAATAATCGCAAGAAAAATAAATTTTATTTTTTATATATCAATATTAATTATATGTTAATATTTTTATTAATCCCCTATTTGGTCACAATACAACCTATTGATTGTTGGTGAATCAACCACAAATATTAAGGAGAGTTAAGCTTCAATTCTTCCAATTGAAGGGGTTAATAAACTTCAATCTTGGTTAAACTCCTTTCTCCTAGCCTCTCTACAACAAGCCCCCTATGCGTATGTCTACAAGGGCTTTCCAACACTCAAATTAATAAGGAGATCAAAAGAAAAGAGAATTAAGGGTTATCTAAGCACTCTCAATCCTCGAAGAAGGTGCTCAAATAAGGTTCTTGTAGGTTGAGAGCAATGTAAGGTGTGAAAAGTTTGAATCCCTTTACATATTGGCTCCTTATATTATTTATAGTGTAAGGTGTATAACTACCTGCAACACATATTGGCTTATGATTCATCTATACTTGCTACCGATAAGGGATATGCATTGAAGAGTTAAGAGTTGGTTAGCTATGACCATCCTAGTAACCACATTTGTAATATAGGGCTCTGATATCTTTAAGGTATGTTAATGCTAGTCGTACCATAAATGTTAGGCCATAATTAATGAACCAAAGAGAGAAGTGAGCATTAAAGACAAATATTCCCAAAGAGACAAAGGAGATGGCTCAAGCAACCTGTAGACTATAGGCTAGACTCCGAACAAGAGCCTACGGAAGCAAGGGTGTCCTTGAGAAGAATGCTCAGGCTTGGAGAAGAAAAGGACCTTCACAGTTCATGCTCACCCAAATGACCAGTTGAGTCTTCGAGAGCAACATGCTCAAAGTTTAGGTTTGTTGTGTGCTTCTGGGCAAGCTTAGCACTTAGGTAAAGTAGAGTTCTTAAAAGAGGCAAGTTATTGGCCGTTGGTGGGCCTAAGGGGACCTTTACTTGGGTTGAGCCTCAAGCTTGCTCAAAATTATATGTCAACACAACCCCAATTTAACCCTTGACCTTTTCTCATCCTTAGATCAATCTCTAATCCGAATATAATAACATTGGTTTTTATAAGTAGTGAGATATCAATTAACGTATTTCTTTTATTAATTATATTTTTTTTTCCTTTAATGATCATTAATCATACTTTTTTTCAACAAATTGTAATATCGTTATTGTCTTAATATAAATCATAAATTAAACCTGACAGTTTCTGCTTTTGATATTGAACTGAATTTTTAAAATTCATGCACTTATTTGTTCAAAATAGTAGATCCTTATAGACTGATGTCTTTTATTTGACTAGCATGTATGACGTAACTAATTAGGTTCCTTGGGCCTAATTATTTTGTGATTTGGACATTATGACAGCCCAGTCATGTGGTTATGGGTCGTAATCTTCATGCTATTGGACGTACATGGTATGGCCTCCATAAGCTTTCCTTTCCTTTTCTCTCTACCAATACCAAAATCATTAACTACAGAAAAAAAACCTCTATTTCTATTATGTTTCACTTTGCAAACTTATCTTCTGGACATATTTACTCTTTCAATACCTATTTTTCTTAGAAATTAAAATTTAAAAAGGGACGTGTCAAATACATGCTGAACAAAAAACAACGGAACCATGTAAATAAGAGAAAGAAGGGTTTTGGATTCTTTTTTCTCTTTACCTCGTATGCATTTTATGTGACTATTTTTAACGTCTTACTAATCTTTTATAAATGAAGGAAAACGCATGTATAAAAATTATAAAGGAAAAAAAAAAACAGAGAGAACACAAGTATACAAAATGAAAGGAAAATAAGAAAGATAAAAATGCAAATACGTTTCTAGAATTAACCCTTTTTCTTGTTTGTTTTTTACTAACTATGATGTACATAAAAATAGGGTGGCATGTATACCTCCTTGTATCGTTCATTCCACTAATTGTAAGTTTTCCTTTCATTTAACTTCTTTCTCTCTCTCTTTTTTTTTTTTTTTTTCCTTTACTTTCTTCCTTGTTGCACTAGTATATTTCTTTTAAAAAAAAAAAAAAAAAAGAATTACGCTATCTAATTATTAAGCAATTTATGGCCTCACATACTTGTAGATAGTGCTAGTCCTGGGAACAAAACTTGAAGTGATTGTCGCGAGAATGGCAATTCAAATTCAAGAGAGGAATACCGTGATAAAGGGGACACCTTTAGTACAACCCAACGACAAATTCTTTTGGTTTAATCATCCAAAATATGTCTTGACCCTTCTACATTACACTCTTTTCATGGTAAGTGTTCAAGAACATTATAATTTATATGTGACAAACAAGCGGAAAATATATATATATATATTATAGTAATCTCATATTTTTTCAAGAATATATGCAATTTTAATGGTAAAATTTTTGGCTAATATTCCATCTATATATAAGTTTTTCCAGATATTAAATTTGATTTCTTACCTTTTCTTTTTTTTTTTTTTTTACGAGTTTGTGGTTTAGTCAATATGGTACATGTGGCTTTTCTTTTCTCTGCATAAGATTTATGTTAAATATATGAATTATATGTCTCTTAGAAGTAAATCACAGAAATTAAATGCGACAATGAATGTACAGTACAAGAGGTATTTTTAAAAACTTGTTCTCACATAAATGTTTTCTTTTGTCTATTTTTCTCTTACGGGGTCTATACATCAATAGAATTGACAAACATAACTTAATCTTATTCCATGTATCTTATTAGATTAGTTTAAAATTATTATAGTTAAGTTCCGAGAAAAATTTCACTCCGATTATCAATAATCACATACAATATGGATTTTATTTGTTTGATTATGTTGAGAAATCAACAGCTTTTTTTTTTTTTAATAATTTATGAGATAACTTTTTGAAAGCACCGCCAAAGTAAAAGTAATTGAAAAAACCAATTGTCCATTTTTTGCAGAATGCTTTTGAGTTAGCATTTTTCATTTGGGTTACGGTATGTCTCTATCTTTTCTAACAAGAGAAAATAAATAATACTATTTATTTATATATATATATATATATATAAAGAAATTGGTTCATTTCATCACTAACATGACTGAAACGATAATTTGATATTTCTTTCAGCTACAATTCGGGATAAGGTCTTGCTATCACGAACATGTTCAAATCATCGTTATCAGGGTCATCTTAACGTGAGTTCTCATCATTTTTTTTTTTTTATCTATTTAAATATACGATAAAAATGAAGGCAAAAAAAAAAAATTTTAAATAGAAGTGCAAACCATTTGATTCTGAAAAAATTAATTTAACAAATTTCCTTTTATAATTTTATTAAAACAGTATCACAGTTCAAGTGCTCTGCAGTTACATTACTCTCCCCCTTTATGCCCTGGTAACTCAGGTATTAACCTCATCACATGATATTATAAAATTTTATCCATTTTCATATACAACTCGTCTTACCTAAGACCGCTTTTCATGATAATACATCTTGGGCCACTAATGTATGATTGGCTCACTTCTTTAATTCGAGACACAGATGGGATCGCACTTGAAGAGTGCAGTACTAGAGCATCAAACAGCAAATGTGATAAAAGAATGGCATGCAGATGTTAGAAGAAAGAGGAAGAAGAAGAAGAAACAGAAAGACCGGCAGCATGACTCTTACATTACCAAGGACGATTATTCATCTACCATACGGAATGTCGATGAAACCACCACCTCATCACTAGATGTTTCCTCTCATCATAGGTCTCTTACTTTTGCTGATATGAATTCTTTTACTGATGGGCAATTTGAGATCACTGAAGTTCCTCAAGATATTGAACAAAATGAGTCAGTTCCTACCACTGTTGTACAAATGGAAACACCGATATGTACCAAAGAGGACACGAGTGTATAATTAAGTCGTATGGAGATGGTATTTTTAATTTTAAGCTTCCAAGGAGGATTTCCCTTTTATTTTTTATTTTTTATTTTTCATTCACAATTTTGGCAAAAAGTTATGTTCCAAAGGGCAATTTCTTCTATATATCATGAAGGAATCAATAATAAATTTTGGGTTAATTGTAAATATATTCCTTTGTATTTTAGCTCTGATAAAATAACCAAATAAAAAATAAAAACAACATTAAGTACAATGAAAATATTCAAAACTAAAAGGGTGTCGATTATCTCTCTTATTCCGATTTATATGACTCTTATTTTAGTAAATTTTACATAATTTTTTTTTTTTTAGGATAAAATCATATAAGGGTTTAGAAGGCATGCTATTAAAATCAAATGTTCTCCAAGCCTCAATTCCAAACGTAAGATGATTAAGAGCTCATGGAACAAACATAAAAATATATCTACACTCTAATCTATAAACTTCGTTTCTCAAAAAATATGATGAGCTCGGAACATATATTTTGAGATTATAAGATTGGTTGCAAACGCAGCTGCACTACAGTAAGTCTGAACTTCAATATAGCCCTACAAAATTTAGTTTGACTAAGGTTTCAAAAAATTTACAGGACATGCAAGTCTAGTGCATAGACACGGTACCCAACAGCAGAAACAAAATTTCCCAAAGGATGGGCGAGACCAATTTTAAAGATAAAATTAAGTGGCCAAATTAAATTATAGAATTAAAGTAAAATAAAATTAGTTTAAATAAGCATCTTGGAAATTTTTTGAAAGTTCCCTCAGATTTTTCTCAAGGCTAAAGTAGGATTTAACCCGTGGTACAATTTTTCTTGTTTCAAGACTCTTCAAAGATCAAAGATGTGTTTTCTTTTCTTTTGAATTATCCAGTTCTTTATATACAGTAAAATACATGTCAAGGCTTCCTTTAAAATGAAGAATTGCATCAGAATGTAATGTTGGGGGCGGGGATGGAACAATGAGGGAATGGTTATACCCATCGAGTTGAAGCTGCACAATTGGTCTTCCATGCTTATTGTTCCTTGAAGAGTTCGCGACCAATAATCATCCTTCTAATCTCGCTTGTGCCAGCCCCTATCTCGTATAGTTTCGCATCTCGAAGGAGTCGCCCGGTTGTGTATTCATTTACATATCCATTTCCACCCAAGCACTGAATGGCCTGCAATATGTGAAGAAAACAATTGTCTAAGACGATCTGCATATGAATTTATAGATTTTGTGTATATTTCCCACCCCCACTCATTGGTACAGGACTTTTGATGGAACCCTATGGAAACCTAACTTGATAGGGGATTGAATAGCAAATGCAGGGATTTAAACTTGAGACCTCGTATTATGCTACCGTATTGAATTTAATGTCACAAACCAACTCATTTAAAAGTTTATAACTTACTTACGGATTTAATGCAAGTTTTTCATATTTTATGTCTAATGATATCTATCAGAAAAGTTCTTTCATGATCAAGTAAACCCTGCATCCTAAACCCCATGCATTGATCTGTTTACAGGTTGCTATGCTTGAAGACTAGAACTGTGATGATGCCCATACCTACTAAAAGCAAACTAGAATGAGATGGTATGTAGAGCGTTGTTCCATCTATCAGCGGAAGCTCCTGAGACAATTAATAAGCTCAAACTTTGGTACACTTCAGCAAGATCATATCCAGATAGTTTCTTAAGGTGGAAGACTTTCGCTTCTAAGTGATGAACTTAGATGATAAAAGAAAAAGAGAAAACTAAATTTCAAACACGGAAAATGTTGTTTACACATTCTTATGCCTTCTGGGATGGAAAATGTAAAGCCAGTAAAGGATAGGAATTTCACTATTCTCTCCTGTCATCTTTTAAATTTAGCTTAGATTGATTACGGTATGCTCAACAGGACTACTCCTAGTCGTTTTCTTTCACAATCCCATGAAAATTTTCAAAACAATAGGTTAATATATCTTGCTTTGTCCAAGCTGATTCTGGATGTCTTTGTAAAGGGTTATTTCCCCACACCACCAGCCCCCACCACCCCACCCTTTAAACCAATTCTCAAAGCAAAACAAATAATAATAATAAGTGGAGAATTACTAAAAGCAAGAACTGGCCTTTTACCTGCAAAGCAACTTGAGTGCCTCTTTCAGCTGCACAAAGTATAACCCCTGCACAGTCCTGAGATTGACGTGCCAGTTGAGATTCTAGTGTCAGTCAAATTGCATAGAAGAGTCAAGTAGAATTTAACCAATTAAATTGATCACTAAGGATTTATTCTGTACAGAAATGATACTGGATTGGCAATCTTCAGCACATGATATTCAGATGAAATACCCCACTGCAAATCCATAATAAATATGAAAAATGCTGTGCATATGAAAGCACGAAAAGTTGAAAGAGAAGCACAATCCCAACCTCTCCCCCAATCCAAAAAGTGGAAGAACAAATCGCCTTTCCTGGCATAGAATGTATAATTAAAGATAAGGATCAAATGTCACCTTGGGATCAACTTTTCCTTCATCACAGTTCCTTGCAACGGAGTATACATAAGACCTAAAAATGCGGAAAAAGAAAATTAACAACAGCTTCAGAAGGAATAAATAAAGACCATGTGAAACACGAAACCTGCCACACCTCGATGATTGTAGAGAAGTATACATGTCAGCAATTTTTCCCTGTGAATACATATTTAGTTTACAAGGCAAGAAATAGTATCCAGAAAATTCAACTGCTTATATCATGAGGAGAAACCTGTATAAACTGGAATTCCCCAATTGGACGGCCAAACTGTTCTCGTTGTCGAACATAAGGAAGGACAACATCAACGCACGCCTGCATGATACCAAGAGGCCCAGCAGCCAAAACAAGTCGCTCCAAATCAAGCCCTGACATCATAACATATACACCTGAAAATACACAGATGTTATCAGCATAGCATCATTCATGGAGATGGCAAATTACCTTAAAAATTGCTCTAAAATTAACAGTCAACATATGGAGAACTCTAGCACTGTGGCAATCTTCAATATTGTACATGTCCTTTTAAAAACTGAGACAGCATTGCCGCAATAAAACCTCAAGATATTGAGAATGTACCTTTTCCTTCTTGCCCAAGGACATTTTCATCTGGTACAAAGCAATTTTCAAAAACAAGTTCACACCTGCTCAAAGTAAAATGTGATCAGTTGAAATGAAGGAAACAAGTTTAGAGAGGGACTAAGCTTCAAAATACAATTTGCATTAACTATTGCACACATACGTATCACTTCCACGCATTCCAAGTTTGTCCAGCTTCTGGGCTGTGCTGAATCTGCATTCAGCAATAAAAGCATCTAAAGGTTCAAGAGTGCAAATATATCACAGCATATTTCACTCATGATTGCAAATAAACCCATTTTGATTCTGTGTAAGCAAGCCATGCTTATTAACTAATCTTTTAATTATTGTTTCTATGGACATTAAGTCTGAATTTCTTTAATTTGGAAGCACTAAAGCTTGACAGATCTTCTTTCAAAAAACCCATTGAAGAATGAGAATATATCACTTCCGTACTAAAACTTCATGGATGGAGTCTCTTTTACCAACATCACCACTTGGTTACTCTTTGATGGGGCATGCGGACTATCTAGAGCTATCTGGACCTACTAAAACTTAATGGATGGAGTCTCTTTTACCAACATCACCATTCAGTTACTCTTTAATGGGGCATGCGAACTATCTAAACCTAGCAGTTTCTGGGCAACAAACACACTCCATTTACCATTTAACTACATTACAAATGAAGCACACCTGGTTCCACATTTTTTTTTCTTTTTTTGATACTTCTATTTGCGTAATGTCAAGTTTTCTTTTTTTTTTCTCCTTCCATTTCATTAAGATAAAAAGGAAATACCCCTCGACAAATACAAGAGGATACCTAAACTATTGATTTAAATATGCAGCTATTCGATGTGTACAGAGCTGGATGATTCAGGTTCCACATTTTGTAAACACTAGGGAATCTTCAAATAATGACTTTAGAAGTTATAAACTTGTATGTACGGTACAAATTTAACAAAACTTCTCCAGTGGACCATTGAGTAAAAACCTGGAAAACTTTCTCCATATTTCTTCAAATTTTATAATTCTGTGGGCTTAATTACGAATTTAAGCATGTGATGTCAATGTCTAGATATAAGTACCCTGGCATTTCCTTCTCTATTATAAATGCTGTAATTCCTTTTGATCCAGCTGCAGCATCTGTTTTCGCATAGACAACCTGATACAGTTGTCACACATCAATGATAATGGATTCCTAAAGCAACGAAAAAAAAAAAGATACATAAAAACATCTTCACACAAAGCCAGAACCATTTTCCAAGGTAAATTATAATTGACATGCTTGTTAACAGGAAGAACCAAATTATATGCCTCCAGAAGGAAACCCATAGGCTGCTTATAACTCTTTAAAATATAATTTTATCTTACTAAATTACCAGTATGGTTTGACATAGATGTCAAAGGTTGTTCATTCTATTGAAAATATATTTCAGCAAGTTTGTTTTTTACTTTGTGCAGCAGAGTATCATTCTGATAATTTGAAGGACAGGTGAAGATTCCAATTTGTTTCCTGTTAACATTCTGATGACCTCTTAACAGTTTCTTCTTCAAAACCAAATAAGAGTAAAATGGCAGTACATGTTCTTTGCACAAGTGATGATCCTGTTAAGTGGTGATGCACATTTTGTAGGGAAAGGTGAACCCAGATTTCAGCGTTTTGAGCTCAAATTACAATATTATTGTAGATACTTTAAAAGATCTGTTGATTGTTCAATCATATGTATAAGATCTTCTGATTCAGTTACTGAAATTCTCCAATGAAAGGAGAAGTTGTCTTCTATATGAAATTGGTGAGAATGTTAGGTCATGTCGAAAACTCCTTAGTTCACTAGTGTTCAGATGATACTTTCAAAGAATCAGTCTTATCGAATGCAGCCCTCCCTTTATGAAGGTTCTACAAAGCATACAAATAATGGACTCTTGGTTAAAAGGTGAGGTTAAGAAAATCTCCTCCTTCCCCATCACATGAGTTCCTAAAGTTTGTCTCTACTCAGAACTCCATTTTCTAGATCAAATGATTTTGTATATATACTTAGGGAGATTCCAATCATCAAATGTAGGAAAAGACATGGTTGTAAGTACCAGTGTCTGAGCAACAGGGCCATTAGTACACCACATTTTGTTCCCATTTATGAGATAACCTCCATCAACACGGTCAGCCTTGCACTTCATGCTGACAACATCAGAACCAGCTGATAAAAATGAAAAAGTTACAAAAGAAATGAGGTCTTGCTCGTCTTTGAAAATCAAACAACTGAAGAAGTAGATACAATATTTACCATTGGGTTCACTCATCGCAAGAGCTCCTATATGCTCCCCACTGATAAGCTTTGCAAGGAAAAAACATTAACTTTGGTCAGAAACCCAGCCTCCATGAAACCCAATCCAGAAGAAACATAACAATTGGGACTCATATGCCATGTGTATTCTTAAGTGGTGAGAAGAAACTAAAAATGAAATTCTAACACCTGGCAGCTTTGAACTCATGGAAGTTTTTCAATAACTACCCACTTTTATTGCCAATTGCCAGAATTTTAGTGACAGTTTCCAACCACTCATCATTATACATGACGCATAAGTACTAATGAATTTTTTGTCAAAGAAGCCGTGATGGCGTGTATTTAATGTTCCTTATTATTTGATAACAAAGCAACATTAAAAACTTTTGGTTACTTCCAATGATAGATTGTGATCTGGGAAATTTATTGCTTCCACGCACATGACAGTCAACAAAAAGACACAAGGGAAAATGCAATGTGCAGTAGCACAGCAAATGTTGTAGCAAAAGAGAAAACCTTTGGCAAGTATTTCTGCTTTTGTGCAGGGCTTCCATTCCTAACCTACAAAACCAGATTTAAAGAAGGTAGTATTAATGCAGATATAGTTGTTTATGAGGCATAATATCAGAAAGTTGTAGATTTGTTATTACCAACTGATTGATGCACAAATTAGAATGTGCACCATAGGATAGGCCAACAGACCCTGAAGCACGGCTGATTTCTTCCATAGCTATGCAGTGATATAAATAACCAAGACCAAGACCTCCATATTCCTCTAGAAAAAGCATAAATACACAAAACTGAAGTCACCATTGACACGAAATGTTTTGCAGTATAGAACTTTCTGAGAGATGAAACAACTACAGGTTTCATAAAAAATCTACAGCATAAGGCAGAGTGTTCGTTTCAGATAAAAAAAAGAAGGGAGGCAAATTACAAGGTTGTCATTAATATCACACAACTGTTTAAAAAACAGAGATGGAACGGTAATAGACTGCAGATTGTCAGACTAAATTTAAGAGATTTCTAGCCCAATGGCTTTTTTCTCTATTATGATAGGCAGCAAATGGTGACATATCTGCCTAACATTCTAGGCTTGAACTGAACCACGGATCTAGATGAAAAGCATAGATAAAACTGAAAGGAAGACATGTTATGTGGCTGCTTGTAAAATAAGTATCTCCTGCTTGAACACTATTGATTTTGGTCCTGCCACTTTTCACAGCCACCATATCCAACAGATGTCCAACTTATATCCTCACCCTCATGCACGAATATGCACATTTGTACTGAGTGTATTGATGCAAATGGTGATAGAATTTGTCTGCCCCATTACCAAAGTCTTCATTTTGTAGAATTAAAGGTATCAGCACCAAGAACTATCCTTATTTCCATAAAATTAACTCCTACCAGACAAAAGCACAAGGTGAGCTTTTAATATGCAAAGAAACTTTACCGGGAGCCGTGATTCCATGGAGGTTGAAATCTCCCATAAGTTTCCACAAATTAACCTCCTGCAGTAAGAAATGGCATGACACCATCACCATAAAAATTGAAACAATGCCATTAAAGTAAAAACACATTAAAATAAATTTATACTTTTAAAAAAAAAAAAAAAGGTCCTGGCCTAATGCAACCTTAGGAAAAGAATTCGATTGGTCGATTTTTGAAGCATGAGGGGCAATTTTTTCCCCAGCAAATTGTGCCACACTCTCTTTAAACTGCAAAAAACCGAAAAATAAAAACACCATCAGGGAATAGGTAATATCTGATTTATTCTTCAAGAAAAAACAAATAGAAATGTATATCTGAATCACTTGATCGCCTAATACATTATCAACATCACCCCTTTAGCTTGTCTCATCAGATGCATTTACATTAAATGTTATTCCCTTCAAGATGATCGGTGGTTCTAAGCAAAACCTTTATAGATTTATGTATGACACAGCTGAACTATGTCATATATTCTCATCTTTCTATCATGTAAGCCCACCATTAAATATGCAATATGCATGCAATTCCCACCATAGTACACGAGGGGTTTGGTGAAAAATGAAAATGACTGAACTACCTATTATGCCCCTAAATAGGTGGTCCGGGTGGACAACATTCCCTAATTTGTTATACTGGTGCATGGACCTTAACCAAGAGTCCAATTTATTGAGTTGCACAGTATCTGTTACAAGCATTCCCCTCCAGCTTTCATTAAATATCCAACTCATCATTCGAAGGCAATGAACTGAATGTTACTATAGATCAGAGCACCAGCACTTGTCACTCTCATAATCCTCAGAAGAAAAAGTTATGTGGATGTAGCACCACCCATTCATGGATGATTCTTCCATTAGTTTTCTACACATAGTATAATATGTAGATGAAAAGGCCCGCTGTCAGCCTGCAAAACTTTGAAATTTTTGAAAATAATAAATGAACTTTGGATATAATTACTTAATTCTTTGATTACTAACCAGTACCGCTCTACATCAGCAGGTGATACATACCACATCGAAATCGAAATATAACCCAAAAACCAAGGGATGGTATTGGCATAAGTCGCTTAATGGGGACTTAAAATACACGTCCATTTTCTAGTAGTACCATCAGAAACCACACTATTACCGGGACTTGAAAAAGGTTGCTAGGGAGTCATGTGTTACCGTTTTATACGGGTGGTAGGAGAAAGTTAATACAGTACTACCAAAAATCATCATCAGGCTTATGTCAATGCTAAGCCAAAAACCACTAATTCAGCTAACCCAAACAAGTACAGATTCGTTTGTTCCGAGTTAGGTAACATCTTTCATGTGAACTAATCATATGACAATACGGGTCCCTTACTTCTTCAATTTTCAGTTAAAATACGAAATGTTCATAACTTTTGAACATGAACAAGTGATGGGACACCCCTTAATAATAAAAATTTGACATAAATTTACTAAAAAGAAGATAAATAAAACAATGAAGGACAAAACATATATTAACATACGATACATGTTTGAGACCCATAATCAAAACCCACTGCCCAGTAACAAAAACATCAATAAAACGAATGAATAAATAGATAAAAGAAGGGAAGGGTTAGAACTTGAAGCTTTAACAACAAAAGACATGAAGGAACCTGGAGTTGGGTGTCGTCAAAGAGGAGAGAGGTAGAGAAAGAAGCGCGTTGTTGATGGATATGGTGTCCTAGAAAAGCAACGTATAAAGACCTTGCTTTCACGAGTCTTTGCATGTTTAATAACATCAACTCCGTACTTCTACAGACCTTAAAATGATCCTAAGAGAGAGAGAGACTAGAGAGCGCGCGACAGAGAGAGATAGAGAGTGAGGCCTGTTTTAGCCACTGATACATATATATGGAGAGAGAGAGGAGGTTTTTTTTTTTTTTTGTTTTAGGGAGGTGGTGGGGTTGTGGGGGAAATGATTTGTTTTTCCTTGGGTGTAATTCATATTAACAACTATAAAAAAAATTATATAAATATAAATTACATAAATATCAATTTTAAATTGTATTAAAAAAATGTAGTAATAATATTTTAAAAAATCACATATATAAACTATGATTTTATGTATTTCATAAAACAAAAGAAAAAGTTATAAATTACCGTCTTAAAATTTCACGTAATTTATGTCTTATATGGCATGCAATTTTAACTTACATGAATATCATATATTAAACATGTGATTTCAAAAAATTGCATGATAGTAATTTTGTAATTTTTATATAATTAGATCTATAAATATAAAAAAAAAAGTCTAAAACTTGCATTATACTTAATTAATTTTTTTTCTTTTTTTTTTTGCCAATACTTAACTTTTTTCATATATGATAAAATAGAAGAAAAAAAAACAAAAAGTCATAAAAATAAAAATAATAGAATTCTACTTCCTGAGAAATCCAAAATGGAAATTTTATTTTAATTTTTTTTTAATCCCATTTTCTCCATTGCTAAAGTTTCCGCTTCTAGCGTGCCACTCTCGTTTTGTCAATATATGAAGGTATATTTAATTTATATCCTACATTTTGTCCTTTTATCCATTTGTATTTGATGAGTATACGCATGAACAAAGCACCATTTGTTATAAGAAAACTCTATCCTCTTTCATCCACTTTAAAATTGACAAAAAGTGATTGAAATAATCCATTTTCTTAGTTTAGCTTGAATTCAAACTATTTGAATTTTGATTAAAAAGAAAAAAAGAAAAAGCAACCACGTCTAAACTTTAACCCATTCAATTCGATAAATTTGCACACTTATTCGAACTTAAATTAAGTATATATCAAAATTTTATGAATATTAACTTCAATATAAATTCAATTTTAAGGTATTTATCTTTTTACTAAATACCTAAACTTTAACAAACTTAATCAAATTAAACTCAAACTTAACTAAGCTTGAACTCTATCGATAACATTTTAAGCCGAGCAAGAGCCATTTGACTTAGTCCAATCTTGATGTGCCTTCACCCTTTACGTTAATTAGTTATAAAGGGTTTTTTTTTTTTTTTTTTGTCAAGTCCCCAATCCAATCTCAAGCAAACTTGTACAATATGTTCAATAAGAAGGAAATAAACCAAAAAAAAATGTAGAAAAGGAAAAAAAAATAAATCAAATGGAAATTCAAGTTTAAATAGAAGAAAAAAAAATGAAGAGAAAAAAACGAAATTTGATTAAACTTAATATTATGCTGAAAATCAAAAAAGAGGCCAATCCACAGTATTTTTCCTATTTCAATAAGAACACGCGACTAACTTTAGCGCACTCAAGCCTTCGAGTCATTTGATCCAATACCTAAAATATAAAAGTCTTCAAATGTGATGAGTAAATGTCTAGAGAATAGCCTACTTTTATCAAGCACGTGTATAATAATTAGGAAAATTGAACAAGCATACTTAGGTCTAATGTAGATAGATAATTAGAAAAATAACTCATGCATTCTCACCATGTACGTGCATGCACACATGTAGACATAGATACATATAGAGGTATGCAAATGAGTTAAACAAGTCAATCTATTATAGTCCACTTTGGCCCGCGAGCTAAATAAATTGAGCTCATTTAGCTTACTTTTTTAGTAGGCTAAAAAACCTTAATCGAAACCCTTTTAAAAAGGGAGGTTAAATAAGTCGACTCATAAGCTAAAAGCATAAATGTATTAAACGAATTGGCCTAAACCAGTTTACTTTGACCTATGAGTTAAATGAGATGGCCTTATTTGGTTTGCTATTTAAACAAGTCATAAAACTTTAACCCTAACCCGTTTAAAAAGCGGGTTAAACAGGCTAATCCGTAAACCAAAATCTACTTACACACCTCTATATACACAATCACATATACATATGCATACACATACATACATATATGCATATATATAAACATATATATATATATATATATATTCTCTAGGGATGTAAAACCATGCAATTAAGGACTAAATTTAAAATCGAGCTAAAATTTATTTTATAAAATATATATAATAGCAAATTCCTCCTTTAATATTAATTTTTTTTACAAATTGGGAGGAAGGGGTGCTTAACGCCTTTTGATCCCCCCTTGAGGCCCGTCCTTGATATATTTAAAGTTAGATACTTCCTAAAGGGCTTGGGTCATAAATTAGCCACATCATCCCAAAGCAATAACTAGACAACCACTAGTATTACTAGTCTATTATAACAATCCATAAAGGTGTCTTATATCACTAATATGATCTAATTGTAGCTCCTTTCTAGCTCTATCCCAATAATCCCTTGTAAACAATATGCTAAACAATCAATATTTAACTAGTACTTCATTCCGATTTACCACTCTACTTAAGATGGTGCAATTATCAGTTAATAGATGCTTTAGCCAATCATTCGAGTCCCCATATCCCTTAGCTCAACTAAGCACAAGCAATACAACATTCATAGCCCATTCACCAAATGTAATAAACCTAAAATAACCTTCTTATTCATTAGAATTTAAATAGAGCTATAATAAGTTTAATACATTATTTAGTTGCATAAAAAGCACATAAGATTAGACTTGTACTAAAAAGTAATTTACTACATTACCTTCTCTTTCTCTCTCCTCCAAACATTTTGTATCTCACTCTCTTTAGTCATACCTCTCTCTCTCCAACTATTTATCCTCTAGCTCCTTTCTCCCTTTCTTCATGTACATGTCTCTCTAATCAATCTCTTTGCTCTTTGAATTGAAATAAAGGACCATGTTGGGATGATAGAGGTGATGGAGAGTTAGGGACAATGGAGACAATGGGAAAGTAGTTGGAGCTATGGTATAGTAAAGGGCAATAGTGGAATGTGACAATGAATAACTTATAATAGATATTCATAGGGTCTTAATTCGTAACAACTATTCGTTATGCAGTTGGATTTTTCACTCTACTAAATAATTACTACAATCAAGTAAATACAGTAATTAAGATAGCTTTATAGAATAAAGGGAGAATTACAATTCTACTCTCCCTTAATTCGATGAAGTGAATAGACTCTTAAAGCCAGATATAATTAAGTTCATTTAAATAACTAAACATAACTTTGGCCAAAAAAATAGAAAAGAAATCTAAACCTAACAAGCAAAGTCGTTAAGCAATAGTAAACTACTCAACTTGATTTGCTCATTATCCTTCTAATATCCCTTTTACCTTATTTCTTAACAACATATTGATTCACTTAAATTATATATATAAATTGCGAATACTCTAGCAAATATACTAGGTCGGAATCAAGTAATATAGAGCAAATAAGATTTATGATCCCTCGAGAACTAAGAAATTACTAATCCTATGTTAGTTCTTATCAATATTCAGACAATCAAAAGTAAATTAAGTAATCTAATAATTATCCTAAAACTATCGAAAAGAAAATAACTATAAAATATCTAAAACTAAGTAATCAATTGAAAATTGTAGAAAAATAGAATTCACCCTAGTTATGCAAATCAAATTGTTGTCATGTTATATAGATTAATAACTATATAGTAATTCAAGTAAAATTATTATTCATTAAAACTTAAGGACTTAACCCATAATTAATTAGTCAACTTTCGTATCTTTAATTAATAGTAGACTCTAAATTACAATCATACATCTCCCAATGCTATAATTGTCTAATGTCTTAAATCAATTATTCCTAATATCTTAGTGAATAATCAATTGCCAAACATCGTATTAATCTCTAGATAATTTCTAATTAATTTAATTAATGCTGCTTCCACATTAATCAATTAAATTAATCAAGAATTTCTAACAAACCCTATATTAACTACCGTATCAACAAGGTTTCTAACAATTATAATCAATTAAACAATTATAATCAATTAAACAACTATAATCAAAATCATAGAAACTTGCAATCATGAATCATCCATATATCTATCAATTCTATAACATGAACACAATTCTCATCTTAACTACTTAGGGTTTCATCAATTCCTACAAATAAACTTAGCCAGCCATGGAATTTGAAATGAAAGCACAATTACTAATTGAAATTACAAAGATGTTCATAATTGAAAGTAAGAATAAATCATAGAATTGCTTAAATATAAATAAAATAAATGTCATCAATTCTGTAATTGTAAAAGATAAACTTCAATTGCAACTCCAAAACTTGATCTCCACAATAAAGGCAAAATCTTCTCAACGATCCAAACAATTTTGCAAAAGAATTCTTCAAGAACTATATACTAACTATTCTAAGAATATCTAACTCTAAAGAAGACGTAAAGTTCTTTCAAATTCTAAAACTCATGTCTATTTATAGAGAAAACTAGGGTTGGCTTTCGAAAGGCAATTTTTTCATGAAGGCCGGCAGCATAAACTCTGAAGCCACCGGTATACAGTATAGGCTAGCTATTTTCGATTCTAATCGTACTATGGCTTGATTCAAGGTTCTTCATTTGTGTAAAATTCATCTAAATTGACCGTATTTTCACTCTAAATCCTCTAATACTTGAAACGTCTAAATGAAAATACTTAAGTACCAATTCTTAATGATTTCTATAAAATTAATAATAATTCTCTCTAATTCACTATTAAAATATGAATAAAATATGCCTTTATCACATATAAAAATTTAAATAATTAAGGCAAAACAAAATTTTATCTATAAAACCCGAATATTAAAATAAGAAAATGGGTTATAATAATGATATTGAGAGATAAGGGCCAAAGGTGTTTCTATCATTTTAAAAGTCCTAAAAACCTTACTCTTTTATAAAAACAAAAGGCAAAGTCAGCTCTTACTCTTTTCCTCTCCTCTTATGTATGTGACCTCTCTTGAACAATCTTCCCATACGATTTTGATCAAAAATGAGAAACAAGTTCATGAGATTGAAGGGAAGGGTCAAGGTAAGTCATGGACTTAATAGTTCTTGGTAAACTTCTCTAGCTTTGATACGAAAATGTCATTTTCATCTAAGGCTCGTTGAGAAATGAATTAAGGATCGATTTTCGTAGTCCAAAACGTTGGGAATCTGAAGGTGGTGTTAACTATCAATCCCCTATGCAAAGTTTTGATCAGAAATCCTTGTTTATTCGAGTTTTTAAGCATATTGATTCAAGATGTTGTTATGGGTTGATTATGTGCTGATTATGTGCAAGATGTGAAAGAATTTGTTTTGAATCTTGAAAAGTATTTTGGAGAGGTGTAAAGTGAGTTTTTGGTGTAAGAAAACCCTGGAAGTGGTGGTTTCGATCAGGTTGAAGTAGGGGTCAAAAAGGGGATGAATCGTGCACTATAGTTTGCAGAAATTTGTAGACTATAATATGACATCTGGACACCTTCCCTTTTAGCATCCAAACACTATATCCTATGGTATTTGCATGCCATGTGTTCAAACAACCATAGAAAGTTTCCCCTTCTTTTCTTAAAAGTTTTTGGGCCTCATTTCTAGTTCCTAAATCTTTTAAACTTGTTATAACACCAAAAATAGCCCTTTTAACATTTTTTCAAACAAGTTTAACTCCCATTCCTTATAGAAGTTGAGGGAAGAGTGTGAGTGCTTGGTAGTTAGGGTAAGAAGAGGTGAATAAGAGATGAGTGGTAGTTGAAAACTCTTGTTTATGTTACAAATAGGTTGTAGAGAGTCAACTTTAGTGTCTTATGAGCCCTTCAAGTTAGGTACAAAATATTGTTTGGTGTTTGCACTTATTAGGTTAGTAGATATAATCAGACTTTTCCATGACTTGATTTTTAATTAATGTGTAATACGTGTACTTGGCTGGGCTTAGGGGACTAGGAGGATTGGTGATCTTGAGGTGGCAACTTGATGATTAAACATGCGATGTTGTCTCAAGTAAAGTTCTACATAGAAATGATATGGATAATTATAATGTTTCTTGATTTCTAGGGTATTGGGGAAGACCCAACACCAATACTATATATTATTATGTATTACACGTCATGCCCCGAACAGAAGAAGTCATAACAGTCTCGCTATGTAAACTAACCTAAAATAGAAGTTGACCTCACAGTTACGACTGTAGATATAGTCAACACAAGGCGTATACGACTCAACCAACTTGAAGCATCCGTTCTAATACTTGTAAATAATCAAACATGTAATATAACTTTACAAAATATCTGTTCTATATAACCTGTTATCTCATAACATAACAGTACTTATATGAACATCTCATATCTAGAGTTATAATTTACAATTGAAGTTTACCAAAAACCACAAGTTTTGAAGTCTATTTATAATAAAATAGGAAACTAGTGAACATCCTAAGGAATTCCTAATTAGTTTCCTCAAAACTCAAAAAAAAAAAAGTCAAAAGCCCAGGTTTAGTGAATTCATTGTTCCTCGCTTTCCCAATCAACGGCACACTAACTTGGGGGTGGTGGTATTTGAACATCTCAGTCTTCACTCAATACCTGCAAAAGAGTCCACGAGAATATGAGCACAAATAACTTAGTAAGTAGGATGAAATTAAAAGAGTACCACACAATCATAAATAAGATTATTAATTATAATAAAATGCAATGCAATTAGTTATTTGAACATTACACAATATTATCCGATCCATTGTAAGGTCAAAGAAATTATACCCGCTCCAACCGGGATTAAGGAGTTTTATCACGACTCAAATCAAACTAAACCCGAGCTTATATAATGGAAAACACCCTCCTGTAACTATCTTCGAACCATGACCCCCACCCTTACCGTGATCTCCTTGCTTGTCACTTAGTTTGACTAAGGATGAGAAAATAATGACTTCAGCTATCTTCATCGAAGAAAGTCGGCATTTAGCCTGATATTCCTAATCATTTCCCCTAACTGGTGTTATGCATGTCCAGTTTCGTTATAATCAAATCATTATTAGTTGTAATTAAGGGTGATCAAATAAGTTCATTCAATATAGAAACAATACAATCATGCATAACAACACACTAAGTAGTTCAACTCTTGTTATAACTGAATACCAATTACATACATAACATACGCACAACTAACTAATTACAACTATAAATAGAAATACTCTTAAGTCTCTAAATACTTTAATACAGTATCCCAACAAATAGTAAAGTTACAATCCCAACTTACCTATTCAAATGCTCACTACTGGAGACTCAAGTTGTCAATGATCTAATCACTAGAGGATCCTATATACACAAAACCCGAATTTAGTTTTCGTAATAGTTTCGAAAACATTAGGATTTTATCTAAAACTGTTTTGTATATATATGTATGTATGTATATAGAGTATATTATCATTTTCTTATATAATCATATATAATTTTATTATATCAATCAAGTTAAGTTATCAATTATTAATAATATATGTAAATATACTTTTACGTATAATATATCGTTTCAATCGTATTGAAACGTACTTTTAATCGGTTAAATCACATTTCAATTATGGCAGGATTATTATAGTATGTAAATTCTCATAATATTATAAAGATATAAGTTATATTATCTAGGATTGTCTAATTTTAGTAAAAATAGTATCATTGGATTCATACAGACCTAGCAACACATATTACGAATCTTATTTTTAGAGATGACTTTTAACGGATAGTTTGAATTTCTAATACAATTATACGTATCTATATAAATATTATCATATTATTTGTATTTTATGTTGTTAAACTATATTTTACATAATTTATCAATATAACTTTATAATATGAATATTGTCTAACCCTAATATGCATATAACGTATCTCGATAGTCAAATTATCATTAAATATATACTTTTATCAAATCTAACCAATACACATATGGATAGGTTTTTATTTAATTATTTATCACATTGTAGCTTATTATTACTAAAAATGTGTCTCGGTTTATAATTTAAGTTGTTTTACTACATAAATTTATAATAAATAACTTGGGTTACTAAATAATTCGTCGAAAATTTCTATCAACTCCTAAAAATATAGACAATCCAGTCATCACTTAGTTTCATGTTACTGATTTATTGCCTATATACTCAAACTTACAATTTTTCCCCTAAATTTTACTTAATTACCCAAATATTATTCTTTTTATACAAAATTATTTTCGACTTATCCTAATATCACTATAATCCACTAGAAGTTAGTATAAGTCATTTCCATCAATTGTTTTCCTTAAACCTATTTATTTCATATTTTCACCCCAATTATAACTATTTTAGGGCTAAAAATTATAATAATTATTAAAAATATTCAAATAAAAAATTTGGCTACATAGCAATTTTCTATATATTATGTTTATTCTACACAAAAATTTTGAGCTAGAAACAACATTATTTGATACATTTATTTTGAAAGTCAAAATTTAGATAAATAGTAACTTTCTTAAGTAAGTATATTAAATATTCAAAATTTTACAAAAATAAAAATCACATGAAAGTATATCCAAAATAATCTGAATATAAATTTTTATAAAAATTTTTGAGTTAAATTAAAATTTTTGAGTTAAATTACTATTTTTTAAAAATAATTGAAAAATAGAGTAGAACTTTGACTTAGCAATTCATTAGAGCTCCAATGGCTAGCAGTGGATAGGAGGTTATCGAAGGGCTAAGACGCGGCGTAGACTAGTGGTAGCCAATTGGGTTCCATAACAGTTGGTGATGAGGCTAAGGAAGTGGTATGGGATGGTGTTTCCCCTGTTTTTCTTATTTTTTTCTATTTTTCTCACGAATTTTTCTTTAGGTGCTCTAATTTCTAAAGTGTTAAATGTGAGGTTCTAGATCCCTTTTATATTGTTTCATGTCATTCGATTTCTTCCTTCAATTTTTTAATAATTTTTCCTTGCTTTTTCCTCATTGTTTTCTAAGTTGGAGGTGGCCATTACATGGGGTTTTACTTTTGATTCAGCCCTTCCAACTCTCCTCAACATGCCACGGCAATTGTCTAAATTTTTCCTCAATAATTTGGATGCAATTAGATAGAGTTTGGTTGATTTTTTTTTCAATTTAATTAATAGTATTATATATACCATGGTGATATTTAGATATCCTATTAATATATGGGTATATATATCCTATGTGTATATTACGTGTAACATATATTTGTACTCATATAATTATATTTCTGCCATATCTTTTATTTTTAAGATATATTTCTTCTTTATTTTTATAAATTCAACGCATATTATATATAATTATGTAACTTAAGGTTAATTTACAAATATAATTATTATTTATACCAAATATACTCATAAAAATACGCTTACATTCATAGAGTAAATTATACTATATTATCTCGTTTTATAAGTTAACTAACTTATCTTTAAGTTTTCATCGTATTCCCAGCTCAATTTTAGGGGTTTCGAGCATTTTTTTACTATATTAAGTAATCATACTTCTAAGGACAAAATTAGGATTTTTTTGTAATTATTTTCAAAATCTAATTTTACCGAGTCATTTTAATTAATTTTTATATCTTAATCGTAAAATTTGAACTCAATCGGATAACTTTTTCCTAAAAGCCCTAAATTTAGACTCGATTGTCTTAAATACGATTTTATAAGCTTACATTGCATATATCAACGTCACGAGTTACTCAAAGTCTTAGGACACTGAGACTGTACCGGTTGCTCGATTAAATGAAGATGATTAATCAGTGCTCGTTGCATTTACAATTTTCTACATATATGTGTGTAGAAATGTTCTTAAGTACATATGTGCATTTATTCTCTATAATTGTACTAGGCTTTGCTCATCCTTTAGGGACTTTATTTATTTAGTTTTAGGTACAAATTATGTAGGCTATGGAGATTATTATTATGAGAATTATGACTATGCCTATGAAGATTCTACAAAGTTTTATGATTATTAATACTATGATGAACATGAAGTTATTTAGTTTTATTTATCTTATACATGTAACTAGAAAGTTGGATTTGTTATAAGTTTCTTTTCAGTTGATTAGTTGATATTGGGAGTTACTTAAGACTCTGCTTGTTAGACTATTTGAAGTTACTTTTGCTAGTTTAGTTTCGTTAAAAGAGAATTTTAAAGTTTCATTGATTTATTTGGACCGTTGGTTTTTACATAAGTCCATGAATGTTTTCTTACATTTGAAATAAAGTAAGTTGGTGGATTGAATCTTTACATTCAATTGTAGATAAGGTATCCCATATACATTCTTCAAATTATTGTATTTATTGGTAGTTGTAATGAATATTTTTACGAGAATTGTAAAGCAGGTTAAATCTATTATGCATGACGTATCAATAAACTATAAGAATACATAGCATGCCATGACACAAAGCATTGCATTATCAATTCTTGTTATACTTAACCTTAGTTATTTCTCTCCAATCCTCATTTCAAGTTCATGATATTCTTTGCAACAATTTTTGTTTAAGCATTTATTTTCATCATACAAAATCATAAAATTGTGTAAATGGGTGGTGTTCTTCCCTATGTCAATTGATTTTCATAAGGGTAACAACTAACTACCATATATTTTCCATAAGTAACTAACCTTCATAATTGGTTAACCACAGCTAAGCATAAGGAAGGTTTATAAAAATGGTTTTCCAATTTCTTTAACCCTTTCAAGGACACCTAATATCGATGTTTTATCTTAAGGCGAAAAAATTATTTAAATAGTTATCCTCATTGATTCCTAATCTATTCACATAGTTAAATTTTTGTCATGGATTAACAATTAATGATCCTATTTTATGAATCTAACTAGTTAGGATTTCAAAGTTTAGAAACAATTAAAATAAGGTTTTCTCAATCTATGTTTTTAAAACAAAATGAAGGATCCCAATCTTTCAATGGCCATACTAATTAGGGTTTGTTATCAAGGAAAACCTATAAGTACTAATCAAGAACTTGTACTTTAAATTAGATCCTTAAATCATTTCCAATTGAACCATTTTAGAGCTTTCAATCTCTTTAACAACAAAACAAGACTAGATTCTTAATTTTATGAATTCAAATGACTAAGGCTAATTATGATTTGAAAGCAAATTAAGAAGATTAGGTGCGTGAATTTTCCATTTAGTTTTCTAAATTATTGATTAGTAATAAAAAGTATGAACTATTTATTCCCTTTTTCGCAAAGTTTCTAAAACAAACTTTATAAAGATTAAAATTTAAACATGCCGTTGAAATTAGAAACTTCCTAGCAGTAGGTATAGAATTATCCCCTTTCTCTTTTTACAATAAGAAAACTTTTGGGTTAAATGGAAGAGGAAGGTTTTAAGTTATATTTATAAAATCATGGTTTAGTTTTTAGCATGTTCTAAACTATCATATTCTTTAGTTTTGTTTCTATTTTAAATTCACTTTTTTTTAATCCTAACTTCCTTCGTTAAAACTTAAGATATACGCAAACAACAAAAGTAAGAACTTAAAACCAGCTATTTACAAGCTACAGATAAAGCAGCAAGATTGTATAGCAAAATTTTGCACATAGACATCTCATGCAAAGCCTAAGTTCATAATATCCTAAGACAAAAAACTGAGCAAGTCTTCTAAAGGGTTATCTAAAGCAAATTCAATAGCATCTTCCTCCCAAACCTTAGCAGCAAGCCTATCAACTACAGAGTTTAATTCATGAGGAATCACCTTAAGCTCCATTATCTAAAGAGAAGAGAATTTTTCCCTACATGCAACAACAACATTAAAATACCTCAATTTAAAATTTTGATAGTGCATAAGTCAATTGAACAACTACTTTAGAATACGTACAAATTAAAAGCTTAGTAAAATTTTTTTTTTTTTGCAATGCTAGATGAACCTCCAATAAATCTCCCAAAGTTCAACAGATATAATATCAACTTTCCCCACTTGTTTGCCAAATCTACTGATCCAATTGAAATTCTCATCCCATATACGATCCGTATAAAGGGTGGTCTAACCTTTGTTTAACAAAGGGTGATACAAAGTGATAGTTTCTAACTCCTTTAAATTTTTGCCTAGTTAAATGCAAACCCAAAATATATTTTGATAGCATAAATTCCATTTATATTGTCATAATTTATTTTATTGAATTTAAACAAACATATGTAATTTATTTATTTCAACCATTGATTCATAAGCACTCTATCACTTGCTAATTTTATTTTCTATTTATGTAATGCTACACCTAGAAGCGGTAAAATCGTAACAATCTCGCTATGCAAATCATTCTAAGATATAAGCTAACTATACAACTACTATCTTAGATCCAATTTATATAAGATATTCACGACTAACCCGCTTTAAAGTAAATAGTTCACAAATTAAATAAATTATTTACCTAAGAAAGTATGACAATATATATATATATACTAGGATTCAAATATTTCAATTCATGTTTGCAGAGTTTCATTATACTATATTTTCTAAGTAATACATTATTCAAAAACAAAAGATTCTAAAATAAGAGCTAAGACCTTAAAAATATATATGTTCTTCAGATGTATTTCCTCACTTCCTAAGATCCAGTAGTTGCAAACTTCAAGGTAAATACAGGCTGTTTTTTAACTATCACCTGCAACAATCTCTATAGGGATGTAAGCAACCAATAATTTAGCAAGTTAGGATGAAAACTTAAAACTACACCTCAAATATAAACAGGATTATCAACCAAATTAGTTAGATGCAGTGATGTACAAGCAAATGCCATTGCATAACATTATCCGGCCCGTCGTAAGATTAGAGAAATTACACCCGCTCTAATCCAAGTTTAGAAGTTTCATTTAATACAACAGCTCACGACTAAACCCAAGCTTATGCAATGAAGACACCACTTTTCCTGCAACTACCTTTGAACCATTAACTTCACCCTTACTATGACCTCATTACCTGTCACTTAGTTTGATTAAGAATGAAGAAGGAATCAATTATACTATCCAGCACTATCCCTTTCAAAAGAATCGATATTTGACCGGGAAACCCTAATGCTTCCCCTAATTGGTTGCTATATAGGTCCAATTTAGATTTACAAGATATATATTTAGTTAAATCCGGTTTAAGGTGTTCAATTATTTCAAATAAATCACACAAATACAAGCTAAAACAGCAAATCGAAATCATATCATTAAACTTAAAAATAAGCACATACAAGCATGTATACAGTTAACTATCTAACAAACATAACTAAGTATAATTTCAAGCCTCCGAGTACTACAAATCAGTACTTTAAAATACAGTAATGTATTAATCCCAACTTACTTGGACTCTCCACTTACTTACTTAAGGTGTAACTCACACAAGTCATCGCCAATCATCCCTATAATACAAACATTGTTTCAATTTCCACACAACTACTATAGATTGATTTTATCCTATTACACTTATTATTATCTTTAGTTTAGGGTTTTAGTGTATTTAATTATTTATATTTTTAAGTCTCTTACAATTATTCCTAATTTAGGTTGGGTTCTGATTCAGTTTTAGAGTCTGTTTTTAAATTAGGTTTGAAGTTAGTTTTTAAATTATAGGAACCCCAAAAAATTGTTCCAAACCATAATATAAAATTATTCATATTATAATCAGGTATCCTAAATATGATATTTGGTCTTTAATTAGTATTTTTGTTTGCACAGTACACCCCAGTCTTCATTTTACTACCGAATTTACTCTTAATGTGAGAAAAATTTATATTTTTCATATAATTATATAAATTTATATTTAATATCAAATTTATTTTATATTTATATTATTATAATATTATCACTTTTGGTAAATATTTTCTACTCATTAATATCCTATGTTTACATATTATGCATTATTACATAATTCACCCTTAAATCACCTATTTAACACTTCTAACACTATATATATCATCATTCATCCTTCAATAACATATTGAATGTCTAATCACATCCTAAATTAGAAATTATATCTAATTAACCAAATTATAAAATTAACTTAAAATATATCATTTACATACATATTTAGTACATATTATGCATAATACATACAATTAATGCCTCAAAGTCCAATAAAGCTACAAAAAACATATTATGTATATCAAAAAACATATTATGTATAACTAACATAGTTATATATATATTATTCTTCGATATACCAATTTTAGGTTTGATTTTGCTAAAAATTAGCTTAAATTAGGTAAATGACCAAATAAAATTATAAGATTCAAATTGCATATTTCTAAAATCATAACTAAACTTTAGAAGTCATTACAAATCAAATTCATTAAGGAATTTAATTAAAAACCTATTATTTCTTTCATATGAGAAATAAGGTAGATTTAACAAAATAATTTTAATAAATATTAAACGTATAGTTTATCAAAAATCATTTTTATGTAAATTAAATATATTGTATAAATAATATGTACACCAAAAATTAGCTCAAAATAACATTTTTTGTTATTTTTGAAAATTCATACAAAATTCTTTGGAATCAAGCCTATTCTTAAAGAACCTATATAATCACTTTTAATTTTAAAAAAATGGTTTGATATTCTAATTCCAAATGCAAAAATACCTATGGAAACCAAATTTCATATTTTTTCATGCATATTTAATATTTTTACTAAATTAAACAAATTCAAAAGAAAAATCAAAACTCACCAATCGATTAGTTTGTAGCCACTAGTGGTGTCTCCACCGTTGTCTACAGCTCTAGACGTGGGGTCCACTGTCTATTGGTGGTGGCTGCTCCTCTCCAGGTGGTCGTTGGATATGGCTTTCCTTTATAAGCCTTAAATACATACTATTTTATCTAATTTTACTAAAATTGGTTTTTCCTCTCTTCTCTCCTCTTCCTAATTTTTTTTTAATGCTAAACTGATAAAATGAGGTTTTGGAAGTAGTTTCTGAATTTATAGTTGGGTTTGGGATTTTTCTTCCGATTTTTCTTTGCTAAGTGTCTCTTATCTCTTACTTTTTCACTTTTTATTTGGCTTAATTTTATTGGTTTACTTTTTCTTATTCAATTCCAACTTGCCATACCTCATTTTCTAAATTCTCGTCATTTTCCATATTTTTCTTAAATTTTATTTAATTATTTAGTATTATTTTAGCATATTTTGGGTATTTTAAGTAATTCATGTATTTTTACCTACATATAAATACATATATAGTACAAATAAATATTTTTAAATATTATTTAGGTTATTTTATGATTTTTAGTTTGCATATAATTTATTTCTATCAATTCATTAATTATCGGAACTCGTTTTATGCATTTTTAATAAATAACAGGAAATTTACATATAATTCAATATTATACTAATTAATTATTTTATTATTTATTTTTCTAAATCCAAACTCAGAGATCACTTTTACTAATATTCATAACTTCATCGTAAAATTTAGGCATCGTCAGACAATTTACTCAATCGTCTTAAATTTTACAGTTCGAATCTCGTACACCAGATTGCAGGACTTACGTGTAATTTAGAGAAATTCTACAATAATGATAAATCACAAATAAGTGTAGCAAATTGTATTATGAATGGTAAAATAAAAGTTATTGACAATTTTATTTTTACTATTGATGGTATAATTTACTAAAATACGATTAAAAAAAAACTATTAACAGTTTCCATTTTACTATTTATAGCATGATTTACTAAAATTTAGTTTAACCATATCATTATAGTACCGTGATGATTCCTTAGAAAGCCCTACGATTTACTTATTTTTTTTATTGCAAGTAGTTTTAATTTCCATATTACTTTATCTCATAATATCAATTTAAAGTTAATATTAAAATAGAAAATTAATTCAATAAGTATTACATGCCACGTATAACATACATGTGGTATATAAATATTAATAAGATGTTGCTAAGTATGACAAATGGAAATTATGAGTAGTGATTGATTTGAAAATTACCACTACAATTATTATATATATATCAATATCTTATTGATATTTACATATCATATGCACACAACATATAGTGTGTAATACCTAATAAATCTTTTTTCTATTAGAATAAGAAAAGATTCAATTGGTACTACATGCTACTTGTAATACATAAGTAGTGTATAAATACTAATAAGATGTTGCCAAATATGACGATTGCAAATAATATGAGGTAATTGATTTGAAAACTAACCATCCTAGAAAAGTTATCTTTCCTATTTAGATGCACATATAATGAGTTCATACGTGCCTAAACACCAACAGGTTAGCGCCAACCCCATGACATAATTTGATCTGATGAGACAAAAGACATAATAATCATCAAAAAGATTTTGATACGTACGGTTGATTTGATTGTCAAAATTTCTTTCATACCTTATCAGTGGTGTACATGGGATGACCGTCAATGGGGGTGTGTTGATCGTTCTTGGGTTGAACATCAATAGCTCCCACGTGAAGAGATTAAGACCCTGGTTTATCATTTGCTTCAAATTTAGTTAGTCGATTCATTAAAAAACGCCATAAGGTAAGGTTCCTTTTAACTCCTTATTTATATATGTAATGTGGTCGGCATGTTACATTGTAGTGGGAAGAGTATGGCATCGTGTTTCCTGTCTGTGCAAGCAGGCAACATTATTAGACCTGCAAGACTGCCAATGGAAGCCTGACTGACACGCTAAAGAAGGAATCCTAGCGATCGGAGGACGACGGACGACCCAACATGTGGGAGAAGACCTGTACATGTAATCAGGATGAGTTGGATTATCTCAACCTTACGGTTATGCATTCAATATACTTTTAATATTGATTACGCAATCAATAGAAATTTTGAAAGAAAATAAATAAATAAAAATTCTATAAAATACCTTGTATCCTATAAAATTTATGGAACACAAAATATAAATGTGCCACAGGATAGGTTTTTAAAAAAAAAAATAACTTAAAAATCCATATTTATTGGATATGACATAAATAAATCTTCTACCCTATCTACTCTACTCTGTATCCATTCACCTCCTACCGTTTATATTAACATATTCATCTGCTTGTCGTTCAGGCAAACTTTGCAATGTAATGATGGATGTATGCGGTATGCATGTGATGAAGTTTATGAGCAATGGATGGATTGAGGAGGAGGGGGCAAGCTCTATACATTCTAAGTAAAGCATCGGTTGTTTCTGGAGAATTCTAGAAAATCATTCAAATGTTGGTAAATTCATTGAAGTTCATAATTTTACTTTTTTACTTTCAAGTTTGTAAGGATGCTTTAGTTCGTAAAATCAACTAAAACTCGTAAGTTTAGCCGTTAGCGTAGTAAGGTAAGAAAAAAGTTCACAACCACAATTTAAAAGTTTGTAATTTTACCCAAATGCTGGTAAAATTATTAGATTGTTTGTTAGTTTTCATTATCTTGTCAAATTAGTTTAGATTTCGTAAATGTAACATAATTAGATCTTGGTAAAAGCTCCTAAAATGAGTGAATGGCATAAGATTTTATTTTGGAGTTCATAATTTTCTTTTTGGCTCATAAAAATACTTCAATTTCTAAAATAACTCAAAGACTGTATATTTAAAAGATTCATCACAAAACTGAAGAAGCATTGACATGACTTTCCTCACATGAGCAGATGTTACATTTCGTCATTTTGTAGAAATTCAGTCATCGCAATAGTTGTAGGTTTTGCTAAAACGGCTTATAAAATTGCTTTCAGGTTGTGTTTGTGCTTGTGTATCATCATTTTTAATTTTTTTCTAGATTGCATTTAAAGTATAACCATCCATAGTAACCATAATTCCTTAAAACCAATAATTTTGTATAGTTTTGTGAAATTGGTTTTAGATTATAATTTCGGTCAGAAAATCATGAAAATACATACGGTTTATAAACCTACCCTAGTTCGTATATTTTTAAAATACCTCAAAATTTTTATAAAATTTCCTATATGTTCATCAATCTACTCAAAATTTTAAAGTGACACTCCATAGTCCATAGAAGCCTTCAAGAATTCATGACTTCCTATTACTTTACTAACCACTTTAACTTTCCTAACTCTACTTATGATGCATAAATCTAGTAAGAAACTCATAAAATTAGTCATATTCTAACTATTAGTTCGTAAAACGACTCGATACCTTCATAAAGGGTTTATGATTCATTTCAAAGTTGTAAAGTTCCTACAAACTTCTTATCCTATAAATACTTAAAATTTGTAGATTCACTTGGGATTTTCCTACAACAAACATACCACCCAGTGCGTATATACCCTAAAGTTCGCAAAAGTACCCAAGATAAATATCTTCACATAAGTGCTCTATTAAATTTCTAACGAATATCGAAGCTATTTTACAAACTAGACCATTCCTGTAAATACACTACATGTCCCATTAAATCGATTAATATACATATAATTTCACTTGTAACACGCATAGGCATAGTTGGTAAAATGAAATCAGGTAGATATGAAATTGCAATTCTTACAGAACAAACTTGGGTGCTGATAATTATTATTTTACTTGGTTCCACTTAAATGATATATACTAGAAATATATGATGAATTTATTAAAAATACTAACACCATTACATTTACACTAATCCATAGCATAACCATTAGGCTAGGACTCATGGGCAAAACGTAATATATATGACATATACATATACATATACATATACATATACATATACATATACATATAGGAAAAGCTAAATCCTTTGATCCCATAAATTACTTCCTTATTTTGCAACAGAAACTCCGTGGAATATCATTCCACCCTATAAAGTACTAAGCATAAACTTCAAAGATTAATAGAAGTACTAAAATATTTCTGTAAAACGTTAGAAAAGTTAGCAAAATCACAGTAACTCGTAAATTTACGACTGAGTACGTAAAAATACACAGGATATACGAACCACTGTAAAGCTCATAACACGTCAACTGATTTTTAGAAGCTTCCACATATCACAACCAGTCTTCTTCGCATTTCAACCATAACTAGTCTATGATATAGCCTCAAGGACATACGTACGTACCAAATCACACGAGGAACCGACAGGTTTACAGTCGATTTATATCACCCAACGGGGAGTGCAAATATAAGAGACAAACAAGATATGATATTTATTGAAAAAAATGCATGAATTAGCATAAATTAAACATTTAGATATCTAATCTATTCAGATGAAGTTCCTAAAAAGGCTGAAGGTACATGCTCATAAATGCAGGAATGGCAAAAGAGGATGTCTTTTTCCCAAAAAACAGGAGAGATTGCACATTGGAATTGAAATTTTCAATGCAAAACTGTGCAATTCCACAGCAACAAAGTGCTGTAATGTACCTAAACTAAAGCAATAAAATCATTGTGCAAAAACTGCAATGCTAAAACTCCTTGAGGCAAATGGTGCAATGAGTAGGAGAAAAATGTTAAAAGCCCCTAACATGTAAATTAGTGCTGCAACTCAAACATATGGGACCAAACAAATTCACTCTTCAACGTGAAGTGGCCGAAAGAAAAACTCTACCCATGTAAAAATGTGTAGGGCAATCACAAGCAGAAGGTAAAGATCAAAAAGCCATTCTTCGGCTGAACAAGCATGTCAACACCAAGGAAGAAACCCCACTGGTTGCAGAAGAAAGTAGAAAGTAAGACTTTTCCACCCAGCCCATGCAGCATGCAGATAGGCAATAACTAGACAAGATATTGCTTGTAGACAGACTAATAATTTAAAGTACCAAATGTTCAATGATATCATGGAGAAATCAGAACAAGTAGCCATATGGTAATACTTGCTTTGTCTTTGCAGTGTTTGTGTGAATGGTTACACTTTCCTCTCAATTACACTGCAGTCCATGTATCTGATGGTTTTAAATGATTAAGTAATGCAAGATGTCAATTGGTAGGAGACAGCAAGAGTCCTGCCTCAGTCAGTAGCACTTACCATAAGGAACCAAAATAAACGATTACATTGGAGTAGACAGGAATTGGAAGAATCAAATGCGGATAAGTGTCATGTTGAGCGTACAACTAGAAGGAAGTGAATGCACAAGTTTTTTCTATAGATTAATTTAATTGGGTAGCAGCATTTACAGGCTACTTGCTTTCATCACAAAACACAAAACATAATTCAGGTTTCCTTCGTTCTTCAGGCTTATAGGGTAGTAAAACGCATTATCAATTGACTATACAAGTTACCAGCACAGGACCTGCAGATCTTGTAGAGATATGCGAGAGTGAAAAAAAACCTGTGCTACAAACTACTTTAATTAATATAATGTCTAGCTGGGCAATAGAACCTCAATCGAGTATGAACACATGATCCCTGCAACTCACCAATGAAAGAGGAGTTTTTAGCAGGAGCCAGGTTACTCTCAATCAGTTAGGTTCCAGCTAGCTCTTCTGCATACCTCATGCCGAATCAGAGTTGAAACCTGACATTACCAATCGTATGATGACTGAAGAAACCAATCCACCTATGTTGATACAAAGGACCCAAACTCTAAATTGGGTTGTGTAGCAAAGGTCTCTATGGACAAACTGCACTAGAACTCCTAATCAGAATCTGAGTCAATGGAGAGGTACAGGCGTGGTCTGACTGAGCGTTTTTGTCGAGGAAATGAGAAAGGGCTGTCTTCTGACCTCTGCCTACTTCCCTTCTCAGATCTATTATCATTCATGCCGAGAAGCAAAGAAGCTGCATTAGAAGGAAAATCGTTCCTTATGGTAAAATAATCTCAAATATTTTTCCATGCCAAAAGGGTTGCAAATTTCTCAGTTATAATCCCCCCAACACCCAAAGGATAAGAAGTTGTATTTGGACTTTAACCAAAAAAGAAAATAATAAATAAATCATCCACAAATCAATTACAACAGAAGATTTGAAAGTAGAAGTTAGGGTGTATTTTTTTCATGGAAAATGTATTCGGAATATTTCTCAAAGTTTGTCACAATCGATCTTTTGGAGTTACTCATCCAAAAAAAACAAAAAAAGTGTTTTGTAGTTTTCAAATATTATCCTAATAGGCTCAGGAGATTATATATACTAGTGGCTTGAAGCAATTAGGTGAAAGACACCAGTAATGGCCCGCCACTACTTGTGGCAGTTAACAACCATGAAAGTGATAAAAAAATATTCAAAAAAAGTTCAGCAAACACTTTCCACAAAACAAAAGCACCCTTAGTAGTCTATGTTATATTTGTGTATTTCAAGCATGAAGCTTCAACCCAAATGGAGAAGGTTGCAAACAATAAAGCAGAAGGCACAAACCTGTATCTGCCAAAGAATCCATACAACCATCTGCAGATGAAACTTGCTGTCTTTGATTTAACACTTTAGTAGACGGTGATTCACAATTACCAACTGTGGCATCTCCCCCAAGCCTAAGAGAGATCCAATCATCTGGGTGCGCATTTGATGTATTGTTTTGGTCTTGCATATCAGGCTGCAGATGTGCCCCTGAAGGTCTGGTTGGAAGAAATATTTGGAGGGAAGGATCATCTCTACCAATTGCCAAGGGATTGTCAACTAAATTCCCATTTATGTCAGTGTCAGATCGGCCAACTAAAGAATCTTGCATAAAAGTAGGCTGACTGGCTGATCCCATAGTAGTTTCTGGAGCTAAAGTATAGCCATTCATTGGATTAGTACAATTCAGTGGCCCTTGCTGCAAATCAACTAAAGCATCCGAGACATCAGCATCCGAAGTAAATAATTGAAAACCAGGGTTTCCTTGAGAAACCGGAGGCATCTGCCATAATGGCATTCCAACAATGTCATCATCATTAGAATTAAAGAAGTATGCATTTCCATTAGTTCCAAGCGCAGGATCTTCAAACGCATCAGGAATCCCAGTATGCATGGGAAAATTAATCCCACCAGGCTCGGTTTGATTGTTCTCATAAATATTCCTAGAAGATATTAATATATCATTCTCTTCATCTGAGTCACTAAGAACAATGATTTCAGCATCCCCTACTGGTACCAAAGGATTTTGATCAGCAAATGCAAATGTTGAACCAACATTTACAGGAATAGAGTCAAGTTCAACGCCATTATGAGCAGAGAAATCAAAATTCCCACCACCATCCTGATTTACACTAGGATCTTCACCTTCCCTACCACTTCCAGTGGCACTGCTGCTCATTGGGATAACTTTTGGCTCATGATCTCCAAATTTGTCATATAATCTATTGCTGGAAGACGTATTCATATCATCCAGTTTGCTCGCCTCCCACATTCCATTACGATTCTTCTTTATTCCAAGTTTCAAGCCAGTATGACCATCTGAAGCACCTTCCTGCTTTATCTGTTTTAACTCTGGCTTTGGTTCCACTTTATCCTCAGGTGGAACAGAAAGGGAACCATCAGGAGAATGCCATTGAGCTAGCTCACCCAGCTCCCGACGTTCGCTTTCAGTTTTGGACTTTACACGCCAAGAACCATCAGGTTTTAGTTCAATTTCCGTTACATCCTCTCCACAATGTCCCATCTGCACAATGAAAAAGGAAAGCATTACTCCTGGTGCATCCTATCTGACATTTAGAAGAACAGCAACATTGTCCAGCAAGGACGATACCATCGAAGTCACACGATTAAAATAAGGATCAATGATGATGTGCTCCAGCGAGTAATTCTTCAAACATATGGGACATTGCCACTGCAGCCAAAGATATACAGCTTCAGGAAGGAATGTTTTAAGATTCATATCTGAAACAGGGGGAACAGAAGAAAAAGAAAAAACTTTGAATCAATATGATAGCGGTCTACCTTCCTGGACCGCTGATTCATCTCTACAAACACTTCCAAATCAAAACAACCCATGTGAAGACAAGGCTTGAATCTACCAGCAACTTTCATTCTTGAACCACTCATCTAAAAAATCATATGCACAGAATCAGTTTCATCACTCGGGTTTTCACAGAAAATGCTTTTTCATGGGTTACTACATAGCATATGTTGTCCTGCTAACAGAAGCTAGATATTATGATCAAACGAACATATGAACCTCCTAGAGTAATTAGCTCTAATAATCTTTAAAAAACTCCACATTAAGCAGAATGACATCCTCAACCCATGATTTTCAAATTACTTTGTAGGGAATTTGAAGAACCATGAATACAAAATTCTGCATCCAACATGTGCACAAATAGAGAATAAACTGAACGGTCTCCTATATTTCCCTTTTTTTTTTTTTTTTTTTTTTGAAATGGGAGGGGGGGGGGTGGGGGGGGTTCATACCCACAGTTCTTCTGTGACATAATCTGGTCTCAGGTATCATACATCAACTGTTCAGTTTGGTAACACATATTAGAGGGTCTTCATCATGATATTTACACCATGTAAGAAATTAATTACAACACTAAAACCTAAAAATCGTAATACACAACTCTTTTTCAAAGGACCAAAGTTTTAGACTTGAGTTTTAAGCGTGCATGCCAAAAGAAAATTGTACGATCACAGCAATCACATCTCATATAATATCCTGAAATCTGATATCATGATTTTCAATCAGGGATAGGATCCAATATCCCTTGTTACATAAAAGTTAACAATATACAACTATTGTAAACACACTGTTGAAAAATTTTTATGATACTACTAAGACAAAAAAAAGTCAACATTAACTAAACAAGAATAAATGCAGTTGACAGATGTAACAAGAATGTCTGTACTGGTTCCAAGTCCTTCAACATGTAACCACAACCCACAACCCTAGTGCCAAAGAATCCTCAATAATTAGTGAAAAATACTGAAAATTCAATCCATGACTTCTGTGAGAAATCTGTCTCAAGTTCCTTTTAAAGACAGCACTATGATGTGACAAATGCCTTTCAGCCTCTCAATAGCAGTGCCATCAAGCTTTTGAGCTTTTCATAGTGCATGAAAACTGTGATCTAAATTACATCAGATAGTGGGCTAAAGCTTTTCTGACCTTTTAAAACCCACATGTTTATCCTCAATCTTACATCAGCTTATGATTTGAAATAGAAAATCCTGACGTCTCTTTCACTTTCTATGTGTACATTTTTTGAGACGCATCAAAATTTTGTGAGACATACTCAGGCATCAGTTCTTTATAGAACATCAAATTCACTTGACATGGTCCCGTTTCATTCATAGGAGTGTGAATGAACCAAATCAGTGGCAAGCTCAATAACATTAATGATCAGATTATATTCAAGTCAATCTTGAACTCAAGCAGCAGGAGCTGCTAGAGTTGAGCCCCAGCCTTTGCCTATTTAGTCAACAAGCACACAATCCTAATCTACCTTAATTTATCAAGCTTTACTGAGGTCCAAGTCAAATTCGAGTTCCAATGTAAATTAAATTAAAAGAGTACGTAAATTAAAATGTTGATCATTCAAATTCTTTCAATGACAGATCACAATTCAATATAGCTTCCAATCAAGCTCAAGCCCAATATAGTTCTACTCAGTTTGGTTTGCTTATAACTCTACCCATTGCCACCTTTAACTCTATTTTGGATATCTTTGCACCACCTAAGCACACCATCAAGATGTTTACCTTGAAAGGAGATTTTACTATGAATTACAGGGGCAGCTGCAGAACATAAAATTCAATGGAGAGACATGAAAAATCCTAACATCTTGTGATGTGAAAAACTAAAGGTAAAGAATAGAAGCTATAGTTCCACAAAAATTATCGTGTATATAACTTACAGGACAACGCAGGTTAACGGTAATAGAATCTGCAACAACTTCAATATCACTATCACTGTCAGCTTCTTCTGCACCTCCTCCAACACAACGACAAACACGAGCAAGAGCGTCTTCAAAACGTTCACCATCAGATTCCTTTGGAATCAGATTAAGAATCTACACATGAAACAAAATACACTATTAGAATAGTAAATGGACCAACAAATTCAAATATCCCAATTTTATTCCCCTTCCTCAATCTCCCAATAAGAAGCAAATACACAAAAAGCAAGCATAGCACATTGAGCTAATTTTATGGTGATATACCTCATCCAAATGGCAAGTTCAAAAACCATCTTCCACAACAGAACAAAAAGAAGCACATGATAACCTAATAACAATATATAATGAAATGGGCAGAAAAAACAATCAGCATAGACAATGAAAAGCGTAAACCAAAGCTCTCATTGAAACCTGATAAATAGTCACAGGCTGCTTCTGATTTGCATCCTTAAGATATTAAAGACTAAAGATATTCATCACAATACCAAGCATTATTTTCATAAAATAGAACTTAAATATAACTATGTCATGATGACAAAGACAATGACAAAGAAAGCAGCATAATCTTTACTAGTGTTCATTATAATTTGATATGTAAGAGATACTGTGAGAGGCATTAATTGAATTAAATTTCCCAATAGATTGTCACGTCACATAGAATTCCTGTGCATAATTTTTTGTACTGTAATTCAGGATAATAACTCTTTCATCACATCTTTCTAAAAGCTTTGATTAGCCAGCAGACTCACCAACATACAAATCATAACTCTCAACATATAGATCATCATGAGCTGCAATTTAACACCACAGCTTGGAAATATTATTAATGAAATTAAGACCTGTTATCCATGTCAAGATTTTCATTTTAAAATTTTTCCCTTCAATGTATACATAATAACATACATATTCTTGAAAACCATTACAGTTTTAGGGCAACTGACAGTCTTTAACACCTACAATCAAGTGCAGGGTCAATATTCTACAAAACATTTGGCATCGACCACATACATAGTCATGCTTTCTTCAATGCTACATTGTATCAATAGAGTCCACCATCAAGCCAGTATCTCAGGCTTCTTCTGCCTGATACCAAAGCAGAGGAGTAACTTATTCTGTTTGTCCCTACTATATGAAATTGGAAGAGATTGGACATCATGATACAAGTTCCAAACACAAAGTTTAAATGGGGAACATTACTGACTCGTTCTTGTTTTTTACCACCTAGATAACAATAAGATGGATAACAACCAAAAAGCCCATTAATATTAACCACAATCCATCCTGCTATTGGCTAAATATGCCAAACAGACACTAAATGATTTTTCACCTAGTAAAAAAGGAGAACAGGGAGACTAAGAAAAGGGGCAGAGAACGGAAACTTGGTAGTATAATCATAGCAAGAAATGACCAAGTTCCCCTTATTGTAAAGATTTCACATAAACAAATCGTGAAAATCACCTGCTGAACAGTGCGTCTTTTCACAATTCTAACCCCCAGACAGAAAATGCGAGCATCACATCCTGTTAAACTGATCTTATTGATTCCGTCTTTCGTACAAGGAGTTATCTGCCAAAAGAAAGGAGAAAATCAACTAAAATAACTAAGGGCTGATAGGACAAGGTAGATGAGATTTTGAGAAGCTGAAAGATTTAGAAAACCAAACATGTCAACAGACTCACTATTGGACCATCATCACGTCCATTGGCACCAAGCAGCTGTGAGCCAGGCCTATTGATTGCGCGGACAGGCATACCTGTTAAATTGTACAAATCCATGAAGCACATAGTAGAAAGCTCAACCAAAGTGCAACTACACTCTTCAGCAAATCATTGGGATACAATTAATTTTTTATGAACTTCGAAAAAACAGGAAGAAAAAAGCAATACAATTCATCTGAAAAGTACAAATTAAAGGTTCGCAGCAACCCAGCTTTCATACTATGATCCATAAAATTAAGCACAGCTTAAAAAATTTACCATTAACTTGCAGATCTGCATACTGTGGCCACTGCATCCTGAAAGGAACCTTGTCGTTCAAGAGCATGCACCAGGCCTGGAAAGATCAGGCAACTTCTAACTAACATAGGCAACATTGAATAGATGTATGCATCATAGTTCATATAGTCTTCTAACCTGAACATCATAGTCTGATTTCGTCAACATATCCTTATCAGCTCTTGTAAGTTGAAACGTCCTCTCTACACTCTGCACTGGATTTGTGCTGTATGTTTCATAAGGTGCATCAGATATCTCTCAAATTTGCTTCCACAAGCTCAATTACAAAAATAGACACAGGTAAAGTCATACAAAAACTGCACATACCAAATGCTACCGTAAAATACTCATTACCCGAGAAGGGAACAAAAAGACAGCTACTAGCAGTCAGCAAAGAAGAATTTCATACCTTGCAATTGCAAAATTTGCACATAAAGAACCAAATTACGCAATTGCCAAAATTTGCAGAATTTCATACCTTGCAATGACTAGACTTACAAATTAAAATTCCGCATGATAGCTAATGGAACTTCAGGAGAAACAACTACCTAGCATGATTTGAGATTCTAGACTTTGGAGGTAACAAAAATAAGGAAAGCATTTCTGAAAACAAACCCCACCAAACCATCCCCCCCCAACAAAAAACCCACCCACCCCAAAAAACCCAAAAAAATAAAAAAAAATGAAGCCAACCCCCCAACCAAAAAACAAACAACACAAAAAGACCTCCCTCCTCCTTTTCTCCCACCAATACTCTGTGCACTCGATAATAACAATGTAAATTGTAAGCAATGAAATTGTGGATACTGTCTAATCTTTCCGAATCAATCCTAAGTGAAGAATGTTCATCTCTTTCCTTCATATAACTATGTGCAGCCATATGTTTGTGTGAAAAATCTTATTACTAAAACTGTAATCAGCACTGACTTCAAACAGTGAAACAGTCATAATAAAAGTAAAAGCAAAATAACAAGTTACCCTGCTATCCATATAAAATAGCACATAGAGAATTGAAATTTTATGTTGACAATGCCTTTAAGATCTTGCACAATAGAAAACATTTTGTCCAGCTAAGCTGTAAATACAGATTTTCCTATACTTTGTTCATTCAATTATGGCAGATAACTAATTTCCCAAAGAAATTCCCATAGGCAAACACAAGAGGATTCGCTGTAAAGCATCATAAAAAAGCCAATCACATAAAAATTAACTGAATTGTGATCCACAAGGAATGGACCTAACCAGAAAAGGTCAGTGCCTTATTCATGTTGAAAGCCATGAGAAGGAAAAATTAGAGCTTCTACATATCACAGACAATTTTTAGTTTGTGTGTGCTTATGTGTTTGTGGTGTTTGGGTTGCGGTTTTGGAAGGAGGGGGAGGGAGGTGGGGTTGGGGGTGTCTGAAATATCACAGCTATTTTCCATAATCATTTCATAGGTGGTTGAAGTGGAACAAAATCTTTGATACGGGCAGAATAACTTGAAACAATTATAAGAGCCGGTCATGGAGCTCAATGACAAAGAAATTAATAAAAAAAAAAAAAAAAATCACATGTAGATGGAAAGTCTGCACTTGATCCAAAAGTAATTCAAGCATTGCAAACAAAGTATTTACTTCCCCATGAGAAACAACAATCAGTCTCTTTGACTCTGCACGACACTCACCCATCAGTTGGAATACTTGTAGTTGCCAGCTTGACAGGATGTAAAGGATGGGCAACCGAGACCCAAAACCTATACAGACAGCAGAAAAACCAACATGCATCAGAAAATTTTTCAGATATTGAAAAACAGACTACAGAACATCCATGCTTCACGTAACAACAGGCTTCAATCAAGGAAGAACAGGAAAGGTGTAGGGGAAAAAACAACTAGCATAATATCATCTCTTCCAATAACATCTTAAAAGTCTGAAATAGATCAGTTGCTTGTCCTATAATACAAACTGCTGGTGACCTCCTCATGCCTTATCCAAATTTCAGAAAACTGCAAAAGCTTTCACACAGCAGCGAGGTAGTCATGCCTTTATTATAAAAGAAGCCTGAGTAATTAGAGAGAAAAATGTCAAAAAAATATTAAAATAAAAATCTTAACAGTAAAAGTAAAGGAAGTAAGAGAAAAGGAAAACAAGGGCCCGTTTGTTTCAGGAAAATATTTTCTTCTGCTTGTGAGGCTAAAAGTAACCTTTTAAGTAGAAAATCATGGCAATTTCCACAAAAGCAACTTGCACTTTTTGAAACAGATAATCATTTTCCATATCAATCTCCACAAGTCCTTTTTTTTTTTTCAAAAAAAATCCTCAAAGCACTCGTTAGAAAAATTATAAATATAAGCTAGAGTGGTTGTAATTAAGAATATTAAAGCTCCACCCACTTTGATATTTTCACTTTTACATAAAATGTTTAGCACAATATACTTTTGGCAATATGTTGATGATACTTTAGTTAGGTTCATGTCAAATAGTGAAAAAATCTATTTAACACATCTTTATAAAAACAACCAAACACATGAAAACATGTCATTTTCAGAAAAATATTTTTGATGTTAACAAGTGGTCATTCTTGAAACAAACAGGGACAAAAAGATGAAAAGAAAGATAAATCCATGTGTATAGAAGGAATAACACATGAAATATCCAAATATATGTCAAGAAATCCACTCCATAATCACCAAAATCCACCAAATCATGACAAAAATGCCAGTAAGTCAATGAGTGAAACCAGGCCAGAGAAGCAGATCAAGGGAATGGATTGAGGCCAACCTTTCAGTTACCCAGAAAACTATATTACATGTAACATGGCGTAGTAATATTAAAAGATTTTATGTAAAAAATGAAAGTACATGAAATCATTTTATGAAGCTCAAATGGCATTCCATCAGAGCAAAACACAAGTAGCATCTGTCGCATTTTTTAACAAGCTCCTCCTTTCCATTGCATTTAAGTACAATAAAAATAAGAAACTGAATGCACAAGCAGTAGAGACTAGAAGCATAGGAAGCAAAGCATGGAGATATCTGTTGCAGCATTTATTGATGGACAAAATCATTCTAGTCGTTAATCATATAAAAGAGTACATACGGGTCAGCACGGCTTAGACGGCATAATTCACAGTAAAACAATTCTGGAATTGGTGGATTTCCATCCATTGGTTTTTCTGGGATTAAAACACATCCCAAATGTTGCCAGACGTGACACCTAGAATCTTCGCACTGCAACACATTAAACACGGAAAAAAATGTCAGAACAAAGGGGCAAACAAAAAGCATGCACTGCCTATTGGTCATTACATAAGTTTCTTTATCCGCAATAGATTACAGTACTCGGTAAAAATATAAATAAACAAGAATTCTAGAAGTAAAATCACCTCTACTTCAAGGAAATAATTCCGTTCTCTATCCTAGAAGACATGATACAGAAGCCACAAAGCAAGATCTCCAGGTCTAAAAAGTTATCTGTGCTTTTCTCACAATTTATCTTTTGGGTAACAATACCCAAGAGATCAACGAAAAATTTGGTGACTGGATCAATGTCCAAACCCCACCCTTTATCCTTCTCATAGATAATTGCAAAGGTCAATTCCTTGCAATGTACAGTACCTTTACGTCAATGGAAACTTAATTTGGGAGCCATTTCTGCTGTTCTTTCATCATATCATACTAAACATGTCACAATTTTTGATGTATTCACAAGGACTACTTTCAACCATTTGTTCTGCATAGCCAACACATAAAAACTACTACACATAATGAAAATTTATACTCTGCAGTAGCAGATACAGAAATACTGAAACTAAGAAGATTACCCTGATCATTGAGTCGGTCTCCAAAAAACTCCCACAAGGACATCTAACCTTTGTATCTCGGAAAAAGAGATTATCCGTTTCTCCTTTAATTTTCAGATTACTGCAATCTGAGGCACCCTGTTCCTTTGATGCTAAATCGGGGGCCCCAGATACTCGCATGTTCCTGGGAACACAAGAAACAAGATGCTAGAAGGGGGAAAAAGTAGGTGTATAAAAAGCGAAATTTGGGAATAAGTTTACAAAAATATTGAAAAGCTGAAAGTAGCAATCATAAATTATGGAATACCTGTAGATGCCATCTACTAATTTTGCAACCTCCTCCTTCCCAATACTCCTTTTTGACCACAACTTTGACACTGTAAATTAAAATATTACCATCTTATGAAAAGCAAGTAAATCTAGTATAATTTACAAAGCAAAGTTGGCATTTATATAAGCCAAGGTTAATTATCATACCAAAAAGAAAATTATATGTCTGATCATTACTTTGTTCTATCCATGGTAGTTGGTGCAAAAACCAAACAACACTTATTGCAAGATCTATCTTTTCAAGCAAAGATGAAGCCCAGAATTGAATAGGGAAAAAAAAAAATTAGAAATCCAAAAGCTAGAAAATTAATTTTCACTGATCCAAAAAGAGAAAAAAAGAAAACTAGTTGTCAACTCAAGTCACTGGAGACATTTTCTGTAATCTGTCTACTCCAGAGACACTGTACAGCATTACAAAGTAAGAAGTACAGATATGAATTAAAAAGAAAAAAGAAAAAGAGGGTTTTTTTTTTTTTTTTTTTTTGGTTTTGGGGGGAGTGTGGGGGTGTTGTTGCAAAGGGAAGCTTTACGCATTGGTCATATAAAAGTAAACAAAAAGGAGGAAAAGAAAAGGAACATTTTGCATGTTTTGGTGTTGTAACAAACTATATGACCAAAAAACACATGTTGAAATAAGTATTATATTGCTTAGCCCAAGAAAAAAAAAATCGTAACAAAATTTCAACAAATACACAAGCAAAAGAAAAATACAAGACCATTAATAATAGATTTCTCACCTTCATCATCGGAAAGAGTGGATAATATCCGGTCAACCAGATCCTATAAGACAAAAGTGTAAACAAAACATGAGATTCAGAGCTACTCAATCAAATAAAAGAAAAAATTGTAATCAATTCTAGCATAGATGCATATAACCAAATGGGTCAACTGGTGTAGTATATCGGATTCATATGCCATAATTATACTTAGTGTCACATGAGAAGTTGTTTCTATGCGACAACTAGACTGATCTAGAATCTGCAACTACATGAAATGAATGCTACAACAATCAAGGACCGTATGTCTAAAAGCCAGTTGCGTTTGTAGGTGTCAACGCACTTAAGAAGGCAGAACAGGTGAAGATTAAAAATATCAGACCCAAAAGGACAAAAAGAAAAAAAGAAAGAAAGAAAGAAAAGAAAGAGAGAGAGAGAGACTACTATAACTTGCAAAAGGAAAATCCTATTATCTCAACATGTTGAGATAACACCAGTTAAGAAATGAATTCCAATTAAATATAGAACAAGGGAAGATCAGAGGTGCTCAAAATGCAAATGCGAATGTGTGAACCAAGGAAAGGAAAAAAGAAGATGGGGGGCGAGTTCAGTCTAACACTGGGCAATAAAGAATATAAAGGAGTCGAAACCAAGAAATAAAAGAGTGAATATCTTTCTTTCTATTCTTGCCAGTGAGAAACAAAATTCTTTTATAACAGCAATGGACAAGCATGTGCATAGTCATGCAACAAAGAAAGCTCACAAAAGCTCGTGATGTGAACAAATGTAGACAATGTGCAAGTTACTCTCCATATCCTACCTGCTTCTTCCCCTGCTTTGATAGGCCTAATTTAGTCAAAACATCCTTGAGCTCTTTTATCCGAAAGTATGCCAACTTGTCCTGCATTGGAAATTGCTATCTAAGATATACTCCCTTATACAGCATAAGCATCACATAACAGTAGCTATGTCAAGAACCAAACCACCATCAATCAATGAACCAAGAGGGAAAGACTTCATTTTATAGGTAACCCAGGGAAGAGGATGATGCCCTGACCCTTTCTATGACTATGCCATTGCAACCTAAAGATGCTCCCAGATTGAATGAGGAACAGAAAATACTGGAAAAATCCTTCAACTCAGATATCCTCCATTAGTTTCAGAGGAAAAGCAGGAAGTCTGAGTGAGAGGCTGTTGTCCACAAAACAAAAGCATGCAAGAGCACAACATTTAAAGATGGGATAGCAAGTAGTTACAGCTTTGCACACAACACATATTTGTCACATTGATTCTACACTACTTTTTTGGGCATAAAAACAAATGGAACAGCAATGACAATTACCAAGATAACAGTTTTACTGTACATAGAAAAGGTGTTTAGTGGAAAATACCTGATACATCACTAATTACAAATCACAGAAAATGCCACATGAAACAATAACAGAAGGAGCTTTAGACTCCTATCTCCAAACAGCTAAAGAAATATGCTTGAGTTTCCACAACATACTATGAGAAATGCATCAATGACTATGCCCAACTCCCAAGTTTACTTAAATTACATTCACAAGAGAGGCCTAAACCTTGGCGAAATCATCTCAGCTATCATAGATTAATTATACGGTGTTTCCTACACATTTTATACTACAAAACTCTTTCTACTAAAATAACACAAAAATTCATTCAAACGAACAACACTAAACAATTTTCACATCAATACCGACAAGAAACCTTAAATTAGCTTCTAATTACATCATAAAACCGAAACTTAGTAATTCAAAGTAAAAGGCAGTAAAAATGTACAATACCTTGCAGGTAGCCACCAAATCCATCTCTTTCTTCAACACGAACCGCAATAATACACAATTTAAGCTGTTGCCACTTGGCTGACTTCGAATTCGATAAACTGACCAAAAACAACACGAAATCACCACAAAGTCAATCGAACAAGCACTACAACAGAAGGAACCAAGAGCAATCCGTTCGATCATCGAAATCACGTAACTAACATCCATAGCATCAAAAATTTCAAGATTGAAAAACTTACACGCACTAAAATCGATTAAAAATGGAGGAGATCATTGTCAATTAGGGTTTGCCATTAGTAATAATCGCCGTCTCTCTCTCTCTCTCTCCCTCCCCACACATATAAGATAGTTTATAATGGTCTTCGTGCAAGTATGAGATTTTCTCTCTCCTCTCCTCCCTTTTGTTTTGGGTTTCTTTTTGACTCGCAAACCACAATTCAGTATCAATCCTGCAGTAACAAGGTGTCGGACCTATCATCCATTATCAAATTCGGTTCATAAATGGATACGAATCCGGTTTTATTTCCGGTACGCTCGGGTGTATGCTAATACTTTTACTCTGCTTTTTAAGTTTTGTTTGTTGTGGGAAGATAAAAGGGTAATTCAAGTTGTGTACGCGTCTTAGGTGATGCTAATCTACGACTAAAACACGTGTATGCAAGACCAAAAGAGTCAATGTAGTACAGTCCACATATAAAAAGGTTCTAACACAACTTGCTCACAGAATTCGTATCACTTAAGGAAGTGCCAATCATGCATTATATTTTTAGTATCCACGTTGCGGCTACATCGTTCATTAGTTAGATATTAAATCTATATCAATTCAAAAAATTATAAATTTATATGGAGATCAAGAAATAATGTATCATACCATAATTATATTTGTCTGATTCGCAATTAGTTTTTATAATCATCATATTCCTTCGTATTATCATATTGCATTTAAATTTATCATTCCAATAATAATTAATGAATAAAACACAAATCACACATGTTAAAATAATTATTATAGATAAATAAAAAACTTATCGAATTTATATTTAGTTGTAATTATAACTAAATAAATAGTTGATATTAGAAATGTACAAATGGGTTAAATGGGCTAATTCGGCTTAACTCATTTTAGCCTATAGATTAAACAAGCTGACCTCAATTAACTTGCTTTTAAACAGATCAAAAAATTTTAACTTAATCCATTTAAAAAATAAGTTAAACAAATTGATTTACAAACTAAAAATATAAATATATTAAACGAACAGATCCAAACCGACCCATTTTGATTCGTGAGTTAAACGGATCGAATTTATTTAGTCTACTTTTAAATGGGCAAAAATAACTTTAATTCAAATCCTTTTGAAAAGTGAATTAAATAAATTGATCTACAAATTAAAACTCATTTATATATCTCTAATTAATATAATTTATCGTTTCAAAACTATTTCTCACATGTTTGGGACCCTTTATCGAGGCAAGAGGCATCTCTCAGTAGTTGTTAGCCATTACCCCTTCTCCTAAAAGGCAAGTTGCATCAAAATTACTTACCTGCTCATCGTCTTTAATGCAGTAATGCACTATATAAAAAACATGAAATAGGTGACTAACATTCTACACTAACCATAGTGCCCATAAAGTTGAAAAAGAAAATAAAAAAGTAAGGCATAAATAACTTACTGAACAATTGAAGAGACTTTTTGGTTTTTTTCCGTCAATCGAAGAGATTAATCACTGAAAATAAAATATTCGAAGGATATTCAGGGAGACAAGGTGATAAATGGGTGGAAAGCCCATCGACTCCAATAAGCAAGCCCAATATTCGGATAAGTCTAGGCAATAATTCTAGGTTCGACCAACGTGTGGTCAACAAATCTTAGATCCAACCTACTTTAATACATCATTTTAAAGACTTTTTTTCCTTGTGTTGTTGTTATACTTTTTTATTTAACTTTTTACGAAATAATATCTCTTCAAAAGAACCTTAAGTTGTTTCAGTTTTTTAAAATAATATTTATTTTTTAATCTATTCATTTTGAATTTAGCCATACCGCTTTAAAAAACAATATAAGTTGGTTCACTTTTTTATAACATTATTTCTAAAAAAAAAAATTTGTTTCGCTTCTTTTAATATAATATCCTTTGGGATTATACATTTTTGGTTTGATCTTACTTATCAACCTTTTCGGTAAATATTCGGACTTAGGAAGATTGGTCTGTTGCATGCTGTCATTCGTATCTTCGGTAACTTGCATCAACGGGAAATTTTTCAAAAAAAGTACCTCTTCGAAAAAACTAGCATAATTTCTTTCAATTTTTTTAAATGGTACCATCTGCATTCAAACATTTCTTTTTCGGTTTATACTCATACCTTTTCAAAATAAGCAATATATTTTATAAGATAGCTCTTTTCGTAGTTTTTGTTTAGTAAACATATCTTTTAATGCAAGTGATATAACTTTTAAAGTAATTGTAATTTTTGCATAAACTTTTAATGCAAGGAATATGACTTACAGAGTAATTGCAATGTTTACATAAATGCAAATAATGTAACTGTTCAAATTCCTAGGAAAATTTTATGATCTCGTTATTTATGACAGAACCGGTTGAATCCTTTATTACACTATTAATTTAATATCTATTAAATTTAAACGGTTAAAAATACAATCAATTTAATAATCTATATCTAATAGATATCAAATCAGGGATGGAATAAATGGCTAAACCGATTTCCTATAAAATAAAGACAAAATTGTAGAAAAATCTCAAATTCCTCACATTTAAACATGTATTTTCAATGAATATAACTTATTATATATAATGCATCATTTCATGAAAATTACCATGTAATCACATGAGACTTATATATATATATATATACATACATATATATATTATTTTTCTATATAATTAAAAGGTAGTACTTATTATATATTTTAAGAATATTTATTGTTGATATATTAATTATGATAATTGTTTAAGTAAATTGGTATTATTATTAATAAGTGTGTCTTAAAATCAATAACTGCGTGTAACACAAGGTTTTACCTAATGAAATTTTAAGAACAAGCCTAGACAATGAGAAGGAAAATGATTAATGGCCTACTAAATCCATCAATTAGGGGTAATTAGGTAAACGGTGGACTATACCTCACCTTAAACTTTTGGATTCAGTATCTATCTTATGACATTTTAAAACCATCTTATACCCTATGATATAGAATGTTTCATGGGATTTGTAATTCTTTTTTTAATTTTCCTTATAAATTCAATGTGGCCCTTAGGGAAACCTTTCCCTCCTAAATACATTCTCTCTTATGTTTCTTCTACAACCAAACAATGTAAAGTTTTTTAAAATTCTAGCATTCATTCCCTCTCCTATTCTTTCCTTCATTCCAAACATATAGTTAATAAAAGGAGTAGATGTTGATAAGTATTTTAATACATGAGCCTTAGGCCACCGATCGACTTAAGATCTGGTCTAAGCTCACTTCATAGAATAACCTAACTTCATCTTTTATTAGGAGATGAGCCCTCAAGTAAAGGACTTTTAGAGTCTCTTGCTCCCTCTCCTTTTCAATTGAGGTTTTTACTTGCTTGACTACTTCGCTAATTTAGGCATTGAAGTAAATTTGAAAGATAAATAAAATACCAAGTCATCAATAGTAAGAACCATAATTGTATTGAATAAAAATTGGATAATTTTCATTTCTTCTTCAAAATCAATTTTTCTTTGTTAGCTTTTTTTACTACTCAAAGCTTCGATACATTTTGAAATCAAGAAATTTCTTCCAAAGCAAGCCCTATTATTCTAATGGAGAGAAGAACTTATGATTATCTTTTCAAGAAATTTCCAAAATGATATTTTTGTCTATTCTTTTCCCTCTGAATTAAACTGTTCCTTGCCATTTCTATATGAAATGAACATACTGGTAGAAAGAATATCATGCTATATTTGAATTTCAAATAATTTCGCTTTAACCATATTAAAGGTACCACACTATTGGGGATTAGTAACTAATTCTAATTTGATACAAATTTATATTGTTTAAAGTGAAATTTTGTAACACATTTAGACATCCCATTAGTAAGCCGACCTCACATGAGGTTTGTAAATAAGTAATTGTCTAATAATGGTCTATAGTGTCATTGTAGTGAATTCCTATCTTGTTTTACAAATCGTTAGTTTTACAAAAATAAAATATAATAATAGATAAGGAAAAACATGACCAACCCCTAGATATTTGATGCTTTCATCGAAAAAAAATTGGTAAGGCCAAAGCCATTTTGAAAGAGCTAGAATTCTAACCTTGCGTCTAATAGACAAAGAAAAATAAGAGTTGAATGGGCCGTGAAATGATTCAAATTTAATCAAAGTAAATTCACAACCAAGCATTCTTCTTACGGCTAGATCTAATCTCTTAATCCCTGCGGCATGTTTTCCTTTGCAAAGAGCTCAAAATCAAGGAATCTCTATCAGCAAATTCACAGAGTGAAGATGAACCGTCAATATTGGTGCCATTTGTGAGAAGTTGTTTCATTCAGGACTAACAACCGTTTCACATTTTGAATCAAATTCCTTCATAAATTTCCAAATTTTGTATGCCGATCTTATTAGATCACCTTATAGCACCGTTTACTTTTTTCCACATTGATCTTCTTAGATTGGCTCTTGTTACGATCTATATTCAGGATTTCCTCTTTAGATTTAGTTAGATCCATGGTGGTTGATTAATTTTGTTCAACTTCATGCATTAGCCCATCCACAACTTTCCTGTTTGACATCCTTACGGTGAGGTACCAGAAAAGCCTACAAAGGCAAAGTCAATTGCTATATGGATAGGAGTAACAACTCCTTTGTCGGCTTCGGATCATCGAGGGATGCGTAAACAGCACGAAATCCCCCTCACCTCAATATTTCTCTTATCTTAAGTTTTCTACAATCGATAAAAATGAAGGTTTCCTGAAAAGCTTAACTCGAATTCCAACACCGAATCAGCAAACGTCTAGACAATAGAAAGCTACAATATTAAACAATTGAGACCGAGCTTGAAGTTATTCCCATGCTTCCCGACGCACAACTCCGAGCTACTTTCTACCAAGGTTCTCAAACCTGAGCAATAGCAGAGCCGATCCATGCTTAACGGCTCCGAACTTGCCAATGATAGATCCGATCTGCAAATATAACCCAAGATAGGAATTGAGCTGTAACGGACATGTGCTTGGACAAGACTGAGGAACGGACGGAGACTCCTGGCTGAGCCCGCCATAATCCGAGATTATCAAGTATCCGCTATCGAGCTAACAAGCCGAGCTAGGAGAAGCTCGGCAATATCCAACGCTGAACTATTTTCTTCCTTTTGCAACAGCAAGTCCAAGCTCTTTGCAGGTCCAAACCGATTAGCAACTCCTGTCACTACAGTAGATCTAAGATCTTATGTCCACTTCAAGTGTAGGTTGTAAACTCCCGAATATATTAATACATCAGTTTAAGAGTGTATTTGAATACAAAACTCCTTTTAGAGAAAAATATTACTTAATATCTTTGATATAAAAAGGGCACATGAGAAATATTTGTAAGATTTCAATCGGGCTTTAGTACAATAAGAAAAATTTCAAACTTAATAATGTAAACTTATTTTTAAGAAACATGAAATACAATGTCCATCAATAAACCAAGCCAGATTATAAATATCTCATGATGATAAAAATATATCACCTATTGTAAATTCACAATAATTTAGGTTTAAATGATAACAGAAATCTTAAATACTCAAAACACTAATATTCATAAAAGTATATTTGATAACTTAAAACATATCAAGAAATTTTTATGTAAACAATTACAAAAGTATGGATATTGAAGGAGAATTTTTAAAAGGATTCATACTAATATATACATGCTATTTTTTTTTTTTAATTTATAACTTATGCTGATAAAGTATTCTCGAAAGATTATATATCATTATATGCATTTATTTATCTTGTATATATATTTATTAAGAAAGATCATATAGTTTAACAAGATAAATATATTTATTTACTTTTGTTATTATAATAATAGTATTTGTTATGTGTATACACTTATCTATACATATGAGTTAATTATATTTATAATCTAATAGTTTTCTTTATGTATTATTGTATTAAAAAAATCAATATGTATATACTGGTATTATTTTGGAGTAAATTTGTTGTTATTACATAAATATATATACGTATATTTTTACAAAGAATATAAGTTTATTTTCTATTCAATGTAACCATTATTTTTTAATATTTTCATGATTACCTACCCAAATAAGTATTTATTCTATTTCATAAGTCAATAAACAAAATTTTATGTATAACTGATGCTTTTGTATGTAGTGCAACTGTCACACTCCGAATCGGTAGAGTCGTAACAGTTCCACCGTACAAATCAATCTAAGATAAAAACTAACCTTATAACCACTATTTTAGACTTAATTTACATAAGGTATCCATGACTAACCTGCTTTAAAATAAATAATTCATAAATTAAACATATTATTTAACTATATAATTATAAAAAAAAATACATATTTACACTAAATAATCTGAGTATGTTTACAAGATTCAATAGCATAATCATAATCTACTTGAGTAATATATAAATTAATACTAAAAGCCTTAAAGATAAAATCCAAACTTAAGAATGTATCTCATTTTCAGTTTTATATCCTTACTCTCTAAGATTTAACGATTTCTAACTTTAAGGTAGTTATATGGCCGCTTCTTAACTAGCCCCTGTAACGATATCTAAAGGGATGTGAATAGCTACAGCTTAGTAAGTTAGGATAAAAACTTAAAATTATACATAAAACACAAACAGGGTTACCGATCAAATTAGTTAGATGCAATGCATGTACAAGCAAATGTCATCGCACAACGTTACCTTACCCGTCGTAAAATTAGAGAAATTACACCCACTTTAATCCAAGTTGAGGAGTTTCCATGTAATGCAACAAGTCACGACCAAACCCAAACTTTTGCAATAGAGACACCGCTCCTTCCGCAATTATCTTCAAACTATTGACTTTATCATTATTGTGACCTCCTCACTTGTCACTTAATTCGACTAAAAATGAAGAATGAACTTATTATGCCATCCAGTGCTATCCTTTTCAAAGGAGTCAATATTTGACTGGAGAACCCTAGTGTTTCCCTTAATAGGTTGTTATGCAAGTTTGATTTAGAATTACAAGTCATATATTTAGTTAGATCTGGTTTAAAGTGTTCAATCATTTTAAACAAATCACACAAATACAAGCCAAAGTACTAAACTAGAATCATATCATCAAACTCAAAAATAAATACATGCAGGCATACGTACAGTCAACTATCTGACAATCACAACCAAGTATAATCTCAAGTCTCTGAGTACTACAAATTAGTACTCTGAAATACAGTAATATATTAATCCCAACTTACTTTGACTCCTTGTTTACTCACTTAAGGTGCAACTCGTATAAGCCATCGCTAATAACTCTTATAATACAAATATTATTTTAGGTTTCGCATAACTACCATAGATAGATTTTATTTTGAAATTATTATCATTATCTCCAGTTTGGGTTTTATTATACCTAATCATTCACAGTTTTAAGTCTTACAATTATTCTTAATTTAGGTTAGGTTCCGATTCAGTTTCCAAATCAATTTTTAAATTAGATTCTAATTCAGTTTCTGATTACAGGTTTTATATGTCAACCCTATAAACTTATTCTGATCCATTATGTGAAATTAATTACATCAGATTTGGGTATCTTTGTCACAACTCAAGGGGACTAGTTGCAGCAGTTGCTGTATACTATATAAAGGACTGTAAATTGATATCCTTTCAATTAACAACTCTTCATGCGATATATAAAGCTACTATTACAACTAACGACCTAGAATTAGACAAATGTAAGTAATATCATTGCATTATGATAATAATAATAATTTAATTATAGATAACACATATAGATATATATATGGAAATTTACAAATAAGAAGATGATAATAATTCATATTATAAACCGTTATCATATAATATTACATAATAAGGTTTCAAGTCTAAACACAACCTCATGAGTCCATTCATATCACTGATCTTACTCCTGCATCCACCTACTGGAATACTACTAACCTCGAGCATACAGCGGCCCAACTCCATAAATAACTCGACCTGCGAAAGTAGACTACAAGGGTATAAGTTAACTGACTTAGTGAGATAATTCTCTTAACTATAGAACAAATAAGTTATACAATAAATTAATTCAATCAAATGAATGTATGAACAATTAGTATACCATATAAATATGTTCAGGTAACTAGGTATGCAACTCAGATTTAACACACTCCAAAGTCAAAGTTGGAGAAACATCGGCAACAATTAGATCTAGGTATCATAATATAACTTATATAATAACAGAACTTCGCGTTTCGTATTCAAAATATAATGATATATCCACTTTCAGTTTTTTTTTTTTCAAAATATAATAGGTTCATGCAACCCTCACTCATCCCTAAACAAAATCTTCTAAACTCGACCCTTAGCTAAGTGGTTGGTGCTTCTAATGCCTAGTGATCCCGCGGGCCAAAGTAAGGTCATATTGTACGTATGCACCATACAAAATACTATAACAACAAATAATCAACCACATATGGCCTCTCACTACCTCCGTGTGATGTGACGGCTAAAATTAGTTATATAGTACATAATTATGTATGTTTCAATTTAGTTAATTGAAGTCGAATAAAGTTAAGTCCTCTTACTTAGTGATCAATAAAGTCACAAACAGATCAGTTGTTATCAAATTTATTATGCAACAAACAATATATTATTATATTTTAAAGTAAATTCATGATCAACAAACAGTATCATATACAAGTATAACCCAATTTCACACAACATTCAGTTATTAATCACAATTTATATTCACTAACTACATACACAAGCAAGTGTAGAATTATTAGGAAAAACTTACTTGGCCACGCTCAAGTTAAGGGTTATAGTAGTCGGATGGCAAATTAGGGTCAAAGTCGTGATCACTTGACAATAGGAAATATAAAAAGTAGTAAGTTTAAGAATTAAAAACTAAACTAGAATAGTAAGTCATACTATTTACTTAATTTAGCTATTGATTTGTGTGAAATTGTTGATTCGAGCTTTTTATCAAATCGCATATAACTTTTTCGATTTAGTTCGGATCTTTATGAACTTATAGTTCATTTCGATCTTTTTTTAGCGTACTTTCTCGTAGTATAGCCCATTTTGGACGTTGTAATTCGCAATTTTGACTATAATATAAAAATACCACAAAATTCATTATTTTAACTTAAAAAATTATAAAATATCAAATTAAGCTTTTCTTAATATAATTACGATTTAATAATTATTTGAATTGTATAATTTGTAATTTTCTTATTTTAAGCCTATTTTACTATATTTACTTATTTTTACCTATTTTTGGGGTTTAATATTTATTAGTTTGATTTTTTCTACTTAATTTATTAATTATTATGATTATTAATTTACGAAAATTACGTAATTTATATATAAGTGATGGCGTATGGAGTATGGAAGTACCACGTATCATATTTACGTAATTTTCATAATTTTCTATTATTTACCTATTTCCTGTATTTTACTGTATAAGTATATTTATATATAAATACTTATTATTATATTTTATTAAATTTTTTAATTTACTTAATTATTATCCTTTTTTCTAATTTACGGTACTCTTATATATATTTATTAAATTAATATTATAGTATATTGTATATATACTATTTAAATATACTCGTATTTTTATATATACGATACTATTTATATACATATATTTATACGTATATGTATACTATACTTTATGTATTAAATTATTCTAACTTTAATTTTATACTACATACCATATGTATGAGTATAATATACATGTATTTATACTCTATATACCTATGTATGTATCCGGTTGTATTATATATCTGTATATATACTAAAATATGAAATACTATTAATAATATACATACATATATACATCTAATATCACGTCCAGCCATATATATATACAAAATATATAAAGATTTTTATAAATTGAAAATACTAAGTATAAATATACATACATATATCTACTATTATACCCGTCCACATAAATATATCATATAATATAAAATACTATGTATACATATACCTAATCATAATCATGTCCACATATATATATACATAAGGAAAATACAAGATATAAACATATGTACATATGTATGAAAATACATAATACAAGTATATACATATCATATACTAAAATAAATACTATATACATACACATATGTAGCCATTTATATTTACATATTATATTCAAGAAAATACTACGTACATATACACACACACACACACATATATATATTCATGTGTACATACATAAACATAAGAAAATACATGGTATATATATAGTATATACACATACATGTACATACTATATACTATGTATTACATACATATATATTCATGTATACATACATAATAAAAAAATACCCAATAAACACGTACATACTATAGAGTATATATGTACAAAAATTAAATAAATAACTTACCTAACTATTTTAGTAATTTGAAAGCTTTGTAAAAAAAAATCAGATGAAGGTAATAGGATAAGAAAGAGAGGAAACATATCTAGGCTATCTTGTACATTTAATTGGATGGGACAAGGTCATCATGTTTCTTAATTTTTTTCTCTTTATTGAATCAACACTTAAAGGAGCAATTAATTACGTGGGCTGCTGTGTATGTATGCAAAAATTTAATGCCATAGTAAAGGAAAAATAGTAGGAAGAAAAGAAAAGAAAGAAAAAAGAAGAAAAAGGAAAATAAAAATAATTATATGTAATTTTTCTAAACATAAAAATCATAAAATTAATATTTATAAATTAATTTTGAGATTTTATGAAAATTTATTAATTTAATCGGTATTCGTTACGTTGATAATATTGACGAGTTATTTTTACATGTTCGTTAAAAGTTTTACACAATTTAGTCGATAATTACAATCAATTATGGTTATATCACTATTAAGTCATATTTATCTATTTTATAAATTTAAAGTTATAGTTTTAGGGTTTTAGTTAAGTTCGGGTTCGATTTCAAGTATTTATATGTACATCTGATTTAGGGTTTTTGTACGCAATTTAAGTTTCAATCGATTTTCTAGAATTTTTATTCTCTATACTATATTTGGTTTCTTAATTTAGAAAAATTTTATTTTTCCTAGCACTTAAGGTATCGTCTACGATACTTGGACTTAAATCAGGATTTATACTACCGATTGTGCAGAGTTTACAATCTTAAATCTCGTATTTAGCTTTTAACTGACATTATAATTCATACAGTACACTATAATTGTAATTTAACTTTTGATGTGAGAAAATTTTATATTTTTTATATAATTATATAATTATATCGGATTTATTTTATATTAATCTTATTAAAATATTGTCGATTTTGACATAATATTTTTTACTCATCAATTTCCTATATTTACATATTATGTGTTATTACATAATTCACTCTCAAATCACTTATTTAATACTTTTAACACTACATATATCATCCTACATCATTCAATAACATGTTAAGATGTCTAATTATATTCTAAATTAGAATTTATACCTAATTAATCCTAAATCACAAGTTTAACTTAAATATATCCTTTTACCTACATATTTAGTACATATTATGCACAAACTCTAGGTAAATGTATAATAATTAGTGTCTAAGCTCCATTAAAGATGTGAAAAATATATTATACTCAGTAAATTATAGTTCTTATATTATGATCATGAAAAGTACTAAGATATTTTAATATATATTATTTTCTAGTATATTGATTTTAGGTCCAATTTTGCTAAAATTTAGCTTAAATTAAGTAAATAACCAAATAAAATTATAATATTCAAACTAAATATTCATAAAATCATAACTAAGCTTTAGAAGTCATTATAAATCAGATTCATTAAGGAATTTAATTAAAAACCTATTATTTCTTTCATATGAAAAACATGACAAATTCGATAAAATAATTTTAATTAATACTAAATGTATATTTTATCAAAAATTATTTTTATTTAAATTAAATATATCATATGAGGAATATGTACACCAAAAATTAGCTTAAAATAACATTATTTACTATTTTTAAAATTTATACAAAATTTGTTAGAATTAAGCCTATACATTTATAAAAGCTTATAATTTAAAAAATCTGGTTTGATATTCTAATTTTACATGCAAAAATACCTAAGTAACCAAATTTCATAAATTTCTATGTATGTTTGATATTTTTACTAAATTAAACAAATTTGGAAGGAAAATTAGAACTTACCAATCAATAAGCTTCCAACCACTAATGGTAACTTCACTATTATCTACAGCTCTAGGAGTGGGATCTACTATCTAGTGGTGGTGGTCGTTTCTCTTTAAGTGGTCATTGAATATGGGTTCTTTTTATAAGCCTTAATTATACTATAATTTGTTAATTTTTAGTAAAATTATTTTTTCTCCACTTTTCATCTCTCCTTAAATTTTTCTGAACTCTAAACTAACTAAAATGAATTTTGGAAGAAGGTTTGGAATTTATAGAAGAGATTTAGGGCTTTTCTTGCAATTTAATATGGACAAGTGTTTTTATCTCTTATCTTTTTCACTTTTCATTTGGCTCAATTTTATTGGTTATTGTTTTATCTTTAATTCCTAGCATGTTACGCCCCTATTCTAGATATTTCCACACTTTTTGTAATTTTTCTTGATTTTTTCTTAATTATTTATGAATTTTATTTTATTTAGCATTAATTTAATATATTTTGGCCATTTTAAGTAATTTCATATATTTTTACCTATATGTAAATACATATATAGTACAATTAAATAATCATAAATATTATTTATGTTATTTTATGATTTTTAGTATATATATAATTTATCTATATCGATTTGTTAATCATCAAAACTCATTTTACGCGTTTTTGATAAATAACGAAAAATTTACATATAATTCAATATTATAATAATTAATTATTTTATTATTTATTTTCCTAAATCAAAACTCACGAGATCACTTTTACTAATATTCCTAATTTCATTATAAAATTTACGCCAGATCAAATAACTTACCCAACCATCCTAAATTTCATAGGCTGAATCTCGAACCTCGATTACGGGGCCTATAATAACTACTCTTAAAAAAACTCATCTATGTATAAATTGTAATTTATAGAGTATTTATATAGCTATATTAGAATACATGAATTGGAATATATTAAAGTTCATATCTTCTCGCTATGTCACTGGTATAAGTATCATTGATAGTGGTCAATTTATAAATAATGAAGGACTTATATGAACAAATACAACAAAATTGCATAAGCACTATGAAATACCAAAATAATACTAAAAGTGATTAGGAAACACAACGAATCTTTATATAATGACTTCATAGCAATATAATTACTAAACCTTCAAAGTACAAGATGTTATGTAAAAATAGATTTATCAAAGAATTGCTAAATAATAAAAATTTCTAATTCAGTAAATTAAATAAGTCGTATATGAAATTTTACTAAAAAATATCATGAAAACCATATTAAAGATACGTGAATAATCCTATCTTAATACATATAATGGTATCGTGAATTTTCTAGATTATTATGATGACCTATTGGACATCATTTTGATTATAACATATGATACATACGTGAATTTTTGTGTATATATAGTTTATAGGTTTAACTTGTATCCTCTAGTTAGTAACATTACTGACAAGTACATAATGATATTTTTTTCGGTAAAGAATTACATAATGATATTACAAGTGACATAGACTTATTCCTCTATAATTACCAACTTTTCATTAAATCTGCTTTCTTTTATTTATCTTCTTCTTATATAATCTCTCTCATTACAAACTAATCATCCTTTTAAATTTCAACAAGACCAAAATACCATATCTCTTCTTCAATTCCAAAAATATCACACAAATTCTCGTAAAAACCATCGAGTAAAACAATATCCAACAAAAATCTATATGCCTTTCTTTCTCCTCTATTGCAAATCTCTCTTGGATCTCGATCTCTCTCCTTCCCTCTCACCTTGACCCATACAGCTCTCTTCCTCTCTTCTCTTCCTCCCTCTTTTCTCTTCCAATTTCTTGTCGGCCGTCCCCAGCCTTCCCATTCATTTCAAGACCAGGCTAATCTTCTTCAACTTCGTCTCACCTTTCATCAATGTTAAGTCCTCACTTCACAACCTCCATCACATCGATCATTTAAGCTTTTTCACTACTTCTCCCCAAAACGAACCGGTCTTACCTCTTTACATCTTTGATTTGTGCATCCTTTCTCAACAACAAGTATGGCGAGTGCATTATATTTACAGATTATAAACTCTTTATCTTGACAAAGATACAACATTATTCCTTCTTTCACCTCCACTACCGAAACTTTAATCAGATTGTTATGGCTCGAATAGGAAGTGTCACCTTCAATTCCTTTCTTGTTGACGCCGGAGAAGATGAAATAGTTGCAACAAAGGTTTAACTTTTTGGTGAACTTAAATGAATCTTTGATTTCATCTACCTATCTCTTATCATTATGCATTGTCAATATTTTCTTTTAACACTTCCTTTTGATTTTGAAGTCATCTACATCTTCGACACTAAGGAGTTCCAGTCAAGATGTATTGTTGCTCAACATCTTGTTGTATATTGTAGAGATCGGTATGTGTCTCGTTTCCTCCATTCTTGTGAAACTTAGCTATCCAACAACATTCAGGCAAAAATGCCATATCTCCCTTATCCACTCTAATTTAAGCAATTCATATTCCTTCCCTCCTCTTATTTTTAATTAATTTGCAGTACATTAGCAATTTAACATGTACATTATTTGTTTAATTATTATAAATTATTATTTGATTTTATTGACACATGTTACTTAAATCACTAATCTAGAAGCAGTATATGTGAAAAATGTTCTCTAAGTAGCTAACCTTTGCTTTATTCTATTTATTTTATTATTTATCTTTTTCCCTTTCCTTTTTCTTGCTTCCCTTGATATTCATCTTCTTGTTTTCTGCGACCTTGACAAATTTTGACGATGTAAGGTTAAAATGCAAATGGGGAACGAGTTATGAAAAGGAAAAGTAGTGCTAAATGTTAGTTTAGTTATCTCCTGTGTGATTGTGTTAATAGCATAATAATAATAATAATAATAATACAAGAAGAAGAAGACAATGGTGGTAATAGTAGTGTTATAAATAATAATAAATATATAAACATACAAGTGATGTCACTTACAATTATTAGGACACATAAGAGTAATTATGAATACATATATGCATACTTCTATACTTATACAAAATTTTAAGATCTATATACATATGTGTGTGTGTGTGTGTATGCATGCATAGCAAATAGGTACATGTAATAAATTGGATATTAAGTGTATTCCATATTGATACAATTACATACATTAAATTATTTGGAAAAGCGTATTTCTATTTATATATATAATGCATGCAAAAATATATGTATTTGGCATAGAAACACATATATATAGATGTAAGTTTGTATGTATATATATCGGTATTTTCCCAAAAATAATCATGTATCTTAATTTAGAATATATAGACATATGTTTTGCATTATTTTTGGAAAAAAAGTATATATAAATACACGTAGGATGCCTATGTACTTATGGCTCAATCATTTTAAGGTATGTATCCATATATACACGTGGATATATCTATAAATGTATGGTAGTAACAATATAGCAATAGTAATAATGATGGCAAAAATATAGGTTTTCAAATATATAAAATCTATAACACCTATATATATCTTTATACGTATATACATGTATACTCATTTTGTTATATTATTATAGTAACAAGGTTTACTTCTTAAGAAATAACTATGTATACTTATTACGACTTTAATACAACATTATTGTGTTATATACATGTATTATGAAATGCATGGAGCAATAGTTTTAAGAAATGGGCATATTGAACTAAACTTATTAAATTCGAGTTTCAACTATAAAAAAATGGTTATGATATCTAATTTATATAATAGTTGAAAAGGAAGTTTTGTTTCATAGGAAAATTATAACTTATATGACGTTTATTAAAACAAATAAAACAATAAATAAAAAGAAAATTTATGTATATGTTAATTGTAGAGTAATAATATGTCAATACCATATTAAGAAATATTTTAAATAGCTAATATTGTGTAAAATTATGTATTACGAAACTACTCCACATATTGAAAAATGCATCTTATATTTATCATAAAGTCAACAAATAACACCTTTCTTAATTTTTATTTATTTATTTTTTCATTTGATCCATGTTGTAGTTATAAAGACCATGCTATAACATTAAAGAAAAAGTAAAAGGTAATGTAAAAGCTTTATTGAAAAGTAGAAGGTAAACTAGGAGCTAATACATAAGAAGCAAACGATAAAATAGAAGTTAAGTTGAAAAAAGTATAGGGAAATGTAAAAGGTACCATCTAAACTCCACTACTATGAGCTAAGTTTGGAAAAGAGTAACTTAATTTACGAATAATAATCTAAGTCATTTAATAATTGAATAGATGTTTAAATAAGATTTTGAAGCTAATCAGCAACAAATATGAAATAATTAGTGTCGAACAAACAACTCTTAAAATTTTGCTTCAACACTATGATACCAACTTTAAAATTACAAAATCTAATTTAAGCCAAGCAATCTTTAAATAAAATATTGAAAATGGGTTATAAGTGGGGACTAGGTGAATTACAATCGACATCTAACTTATTCCAGTAACAGTCTTTTCCCAAAATACTCATTTAAGTCTTATTATTTCTTTGGGTAATTTGATTCCTTAAACTCGACATATTCCAAGAACTATGCCAAGTGAGCAATCGTACCTAAGTGAAAAAAATTCTAATAATCTACTATCTACTTGATGCTTATGTGCTGCTTGTTGTTGATATTGATTCTCTATTAAATGACTAATTGTTTTGTATACTATTATCCATGTGGTCACCAAAATAAGCGGAGATATAAATTATTAGGCTAAATAATTGAATATATTTATCGCATATGCTTGATCCTGTATGTATATAAGTGGGAGCATCCAAACTTTGTCAATTTTTGTAGATTGTTCACAAAACACTTTTTTGGAAATGTTTTTCTAGTGAGTAATGGTTTTATAAAACTTTGAACATGGCTTGAAAAAGTTGATTTTTCTAAAATCTCTCATGAGTTTTCAAAAACCACTTTTTTATAAAACCTTTGTTTGTACTCTTAAGAAGCCATTAATGAAATTTTTTAGGCAAAGCAAATGGATTACTATTAGATAATTGATGGTAGATAGCCTAAGTCCAGGTCTATTTGGTTTGGATTTATGGCATTATAGATTGGATATCGGTTGGATGGCTTAAGTCAGGTTTCATTCAATTTGGCCTTATGGCATTAGTAATTATGAAATGAAAGTGGATACCTGGGTCTACCCGGTATGCGTATGTCCTAAGTCAGGTTCGCGAGGTGAATGTCACGAGTCGGAGTTCACCTGTAGGCGTGATGTTTTGAGTTAGGGGCACTTGACACCTAAATGCAAGTGTAAATAATATGTAGGCAACATAACTCTATACCTTCCATGGTTTTAGACTCTCATAAATGTGTTGCTTGCATTCACTATGCATGCATTCATTTTGCATATAGATAGATTATATAATTATGCTATTAATGTTACGCCCCGAAATCTTAGAGTTATAATAGTCTCGTCGTGTAAATTAACTTATAATAGCAGTCCTATTATGTAAACTAACCTATAATAGTAACCGACCCCATAATCACCATCACATATATAATTTACACAAGGCGTTCATGATTCCTCACTTTGAAGTAAACAACTCAATTAATGTAAACAACTTAATTAAAGCAAATGCAAAAAAATTTACATTAAAAGCCAAAAAACTTAAGTCATATATATAACTATATTCATATTGTCTTATAATCCTAAGAAATTATATATGCTACAATAGTTTGTTAATTAACATATCACAATACTAGTTCATAAACCTAAAAGTACTAATAAAATACTAAAGGACTTGATTGTACAACCGGTTGATTCTCACTCCCCCATAGTACTTGAAAAAGAAACTGACATTAGGATAATCATATCGCAGCATATCAGTCAATGCCTATAAGAAAATTTATAAGAGTATGAGCAATTAATAACTCAATAAGTTAGGATGAAGACTTAAGAAAGAATAACAAACATAAACGTGGTTTTCAAACAATTAATTATATGTAATGCAATAAGCAAATGCCATCACACAGTATGGTTCAATCCGTTGTGAAATCAGAGTAATTTCATATACTTTAATCCAAGTCGAGGAGTTTTCATGTTTATGCAATAGCTTACAACTAAACCAAGGTTTATGCAATGGTGAAATCGTTCCCTTTATGACTATCCTTTGAACTATTGTTCTCATCCTTATCACGATCTCCTCTCTTATCACTTAGTTCGGTTAAGGATAAAAAAATACCATTATGCTATTCAACATTATCTTTTTTGAAGGTATCAGTGTTTGGTTGAAGAATCCTAACAGTCCCTTAATGGGTTGCAATGGTGTTTAGGTAAATTATAATTAGATTTGGTTCACGATGACCAAACAATTTCACATCGCTCAATTCATAACATATCACCTACACATCACTATTCAGCCAATAATAAAAAATACACAAGTACATGCATGTATATCTATTTACAAGTACAATCATATACAATCCTAAACTTTTGAGTACTTTAATATAATATTTCAAAATATAATAAAGTATTAAACTCAATTTACCTAAAGTTCTCAGTTAGCTCACTTGATTGGTCGCAAGTCATTTGTCTCTGTATAAATGCTTTTTTAGTATTTATATCCTTATGATATATAAACTTTATGCCATGATTTGACTTGATTTTCCATATATACGTATTATTTATTATCGATTCATGCTAGGTTAGTTTTAAAATCAATTTCCAAATCCGGTTCCAATTTGAGTTCAACTACGGGTATTGTACATAGTTCCTAAAAATGCGTTCTGAATCATAATATAAAATTAATCACATTATGCTTGGGTATCATAAATATCATTTTTAGTCCCTAACCAGTGTTCTAGTTTGTGTAGTATATCATAATCTTAATTTAACTATTGAATTTACTTTTGATATGAGAAAATTTTACATTTTTCATATAATTATCTTAATTTAAGTTTCCTACCAGATTTATTACATAATTCTATTATTATTATATTATCAATTTTATCCTAATATTTTCTATTTATCATAATTTCAATTCCACATATTATTAAAATTCCATATATTTACTATATAATACTTATAAGAATTACATCTAACACCCTAAATGCTACAATTATTATACCACATTAGATATTAACATCCTTAAACACCTAATTATATACTAAATAAGTAATTATCCATTTAATTACCTAATTAGCCCAAAATCACTTATTTTATACATCATTTTAAGGCCTAAAAATCATCTAAAATTTTTGAAAGTCCAATTTTGAAAAATCTCTTCATAGCACTATTTTACATCATCTAAATAGTCTATATAAAAATTTTGAGCTTAAAATTACATTTCTAAAGTCATTTATTTCTAAATCGAACAAAACTCAGGTTTGTGGAATTTCTTAAGGACAGTATATTATCGGACATAAATTCATCAAAATAAAAATTTTCCTTAAGCCTAAATACACAAAAACCTTGGAAATCTAAATTTCATAATTTTCTAAGTACATTTGACATTTTTACGAAATTAAACAAAATCGGGTCGAAATCGAATTTACCTATCCAATCAACTTCCAACCACTACTAACGACTACAAGTGTATAGGGTATGGTGGTGGTGGTGGTGATGGTCTGTTTCTACATGGCCATGGTTTATAGGTTTGCTTTACAAGTTCTAATTACACGATTTTTTTTTTCTCATTTTTGTAAAAAACCCTAATCCTCTCTTCTTGAGTTCTCTTAAATTTTCCTAGATTACTAACTACCTAAATGTGCTCCAATCGAACATTAGGGTATTTAAAGAGCTGCCTTGATTTTTTTTCTTCCAATTTTTAGTTGACAAATGACTTTATCCTCTTTCAAATTTGCTTTCTATTTATTCCATTCTAATTTGTTAATTTTTTTTCTTTCTCCTTCAACATGCTATCACTTGATTTTAGATAAATCCTTGCTTTTTCCTCGATTTTTTTAAAATTTTCTTTAATTATTTGATATTATTTTAGTATATTCGTATATTTTAAATAATTTCATATATTTTTACCTATATGTAAATACATATGGAGTATAAGTAAATACTTATAAATATTAATTACGTTATTCTATGATTTTTATTGTGCATATAATTTATTTTTAGCGATTCATCAGTTATTAAAACTCATTTTATGTATTTTTGATAAATAATAAGTAATTTACTTATAATTTAATATTATAATATTTTATTATGTTATTACTTATTTTCCTAAATTCAAACTTACGGAGTCAATTTTATTAATACTTTTAGCTTCATTGTATGATTTAGGCTCAATTGGATACTTTATTCAATCGCTCTAAATTTCACATATTAAATCCGTTCTTCTAATTGCAGGGCTTACATTTCTACCCCCTTCGAAAAAGTTTTGTCCTTAAAACTTCTGTATATATATATTGCACTTAAATAACCATAAACAATACTCACATACTTTTACTAACCTAGAAGTTAGAAAAGTTATGAATACCACTTCATCACTACTACTTTCAGCTTTAGTTATGAATACCACTTCATCACTGCTACTTTCAGCTCCCAAGTAATCTCTAAGTTTGGACCTTCGTTCCATTGTACCTTTACATATTCCATATCTCAATTCCTTAACTTTTGAACCTGATTATCTAGTATTTTTATGGATTGCTTCGCCACTTAAAAATTCCTCTTTAACTTTACTGACTTTATTTCCACAATTGCATTTAGGTTCTTAACAAACTTTTTCAACATGGAAACATGGAATACATCATGATAGCCTGACAAACTGGGAGGTGAGGCTATTCTATTTTCTCCAGTACTTCAAATGAACCAATATATTGTAGGCTCAACTTTCCTTTCGAGCTAAATTGTTTAAGTCCTTTAAATGGGCTTGTCTTAACATAAACATGATCTCCGACTTCAAATTCCAATGGTCTTCTCTTTAAATCTACCCATCTCTTATAATAGTCTTAAGCTTCCTTCATTTGTTGTTGTATAATTTTAACTTTCTCACTTATTCGGTTGATTATGTCAGGTCTAATCATTGCATATTCCTCACAATTCCAACACAGTGGCAATCTACATTTTCTCTCATATAATGCTTCATAAGATGTCATTTGTATAGTTGCATAATAAATATTGTTGTAAGCAAACTCTATCAATGGCAAATATCTATCCCAATCACCTCCAAAATCTAGTACACAAGCCCATAACATATCTTCTAGGGTCTAAATTATTTGCTCAGATTGTCCATCTATTTGTAGGTGATAAGCTGTACCAAATTACAACTTTGTACCCAAAGCTCTATGTAAGCTCTCCTAGAATTTGGATACAAATTAACAATCTTGATCAGAAACAATACTTTTAAGCACACTATGTAATCTTACTATCCTTTGGATATATAGCCTAACTATCTTTTCCATTGAATCACCTATCCAATAGGGTAAAAAGTGTGTACTCTTTATTAATCTATCTATGATTACCCAGATTAAGTCATAACCAACTTGAGTTCTAGGTAATGCTACCATAAAATCCTTCGTGATGTGATCCCACTTCCATCTCAGTACTTCCAAAGGTTGTAATAGTCCACTTGGTTTCTAATGTTCTACTTTAACTTGTTGGTACGTAATGCATTCTACCACATACTATGCCACATTTCTTTTCATTCCATTTTACCAAAATGTCAATTTTAAATCTTGATACATTTTATTTCTTCCTAAGTATACAGTATAACCTATATTGTGTGCTTTATCCAAAATTCCCTTCCTTATGTCGGGATCTTACGGCACACATATTCATCCTCTAAACTTTAATATGCCTCTTCCATCCGGTTTGAAGTTAAAATCATTTCCTTTGCTTAATTTCTCTTTTATTTCCATCAGATCTTTATCTTCTTTTTGCTTTGTTTAACTCTCTTCAATAAAGTAGGTTGCTACTTCGAATTCATTATCTGACTATTAGGTTCACACCAGTCAAAACAAATTTTCAACTTTTCAAATTCATGCATTAATTCATGTTAGGAAGTTAACAATAATGCAACTTGCTCATAATTCTTCAGACTCAAAGCATTTGCCACCAGATTGGCTTTTTTAGGATGATAATTTATATTCAAATCATAATCCATAATTAGCTCTAACCATCGCCTCTATCTTAAATTCAACTCTTTCTAAGTAAAGAAATACTTCAAACTCTTGTAATCAATGTATATTTCACATCATTGTCCATATAAGTAATGTCTCCAAATTTTAAAAGCAAACACTACAACTGCTAATTCCAAATCATAGGTTAGATAATTCCTTTCATGTGGCCTCCTCAATTGTCTTAATGCATATGCAATAACTTTTTTATCTTACATGAGTACACAACCTAATCCATTTTGAGAAGCATTATTATACACACTATAAGGTTTATCTAGGTTAGGTAATGTTAACACTAATGCTATAAGTAGTCGTTTTTTCAACTCTTGAAAACTCAACTCACAATCCACATCCCATTCAAATTTTACATCCTTCTAGGTCAATCGAGTCAATGGCTTGGTAATTTTAGAAAAATCCTTTATAAATCGTCGGTAGTATCCGACTATACCTAGAAAACTCCTCATCTTTGAAACAGTGGTTGGTTGCTTACAATCCATTATTGCTTTCACCTTGTTAGGGTCTATATAGATTCCTTCACCAGATACAATGTGACCCATAAACATAAAAGAAATTTTTTCTAACCAGAAATCACATTTACTCAACTTAGCATACAACTTATTCTCCCTCAACTTTTGTAATGCTAGTCGTAAATGCTCTATATGCTCCTCCTTAGTTTTCGAATAGATTAAAATGTCATCAATAAATACCATGACAAATTTATCTTAATATGGTTGATATATGCAATTCATCAAATCTATAAATACAGCTGGGACATTTGTCAAATCAAAAGGCATCACCCAAAATTCGTAATGATCATATCGTGTTCTAAATGTAGTTTTAGGCACATCTTCCGGCTTAACTCGTAATTGATAATATCCTGATTTCAAATCAATTCTAAAAAACATAGTTACACCTTGTAGTCGATCAAACAAATCATCAACATGAGGTAACAGATACCTATTCTTAATGGTAACCTTATTTATTTCTCGATAATCTATGCACAATCTCATGGTACCGTTTATTGGTGCTTCCTATGGTAAAACACTTAGATGAATAAATCCTTTATCTAACAACCTTTGAAGTTGCTTCTTTAACTCTTGAAGTTCCATGGGTATCATCCAATATAGAGCTTTAGAAATAGGCTCAGTTTTAGGAACTAATTCGATAATGAATTCCAACTCTCAATGTGAAGCTAAACTTGGTAAATCCTTTAAAAATACATCTAAAAATTCACACATTACCGGTATGTCTACTACTTTGAGTGCCTCTTTCTTTACTTTCATGGCAAACACCCAACAAAATCTCCAATCATTCTCTTCTACCTTTGTTTCATACAATTCATCACATATCACTATCATAGCTAAGTTCAATTTGCTTCCACCAGCCTTTTCTTGAAATACAATTTCTCCATTATTAAGAATAATAAGTTTACTTCTACATTCTACAATTGCTTTATGCTTAGACAACCAATCTATTCCCATTATTATATCATAACCCTATATAGGTAATATTATAAGACTTATAGGGTATTTCTTCTCTTGAATCTTAATTCTATCATTGGTTACCACTTCTTGAGTCATTACCTTCTCTTCAGTAGGAGTTTTAACTCTATAAGCTGTATTAATCTTAACCATACTAATCTCCTTTTCATTTACGAATTTCTAACTTACAAAGGAATGAGATGCATTAATATCGAATAATGCAAAAGCAAGTTGTTTATTTATAAGCACATTTTTTGAAATGTACTAATACTATGATTACTAACTAAACTTGCATTCATAAATCTCAAAATTTAAACACTTCAATTTAACTTACACTTAAATTATTATCAAAATAAATAATTTGAGTATGTACTTATCATAAGTCCATCGTTTTCTTCTTCAACTCCCATAATCTCCTCAACATCATCATGGTAGTACTCTTCCTTCTAATATGTAAAATCTTCATCCTCCTCAATTCTCATATCCTCCATGGCAAAGATACGAGTAGATGCGGTCGTGTTATCAGAACCTCCAATCCTCTTAGGTCCTTATCCAAATTGTGGATAATATCTAGAGAAATGCCCATTTCTACCACATTTTTTACACTTCATAAGTTTCATTCTAGGGCATACTTCTCCACATATAAAACATTTTCCTTTAAGTTGAGCATGGTTTCTTAGAAAATGATTTGCGCCATACTTCTAGCACTTAACATTACCATCCTTATCATAAAACTTCAAACCAATATTAACTATGCTGGGTTACTAGCTAAAGTTGCCAATTTCATTCTTTTCTATCCAAAACTACTAGTTGCTCCAGGAGATGATCTCTTAAATGACAAACTAGGTGGATAACTGTAAGCCCCACAACCAATTACTCAAGGTTTCGATCGGCTGAAAGATCCGATCAAGCCTAAATTATAAACTATTGAGAGAAATATTAGTAAAAATGACCCCGTAAAGGTGAATTTAAGAAAATAAGTAATAAAATAGGAGATTATAAAATTTTCAAATTTTAAGTATAATAATTGCTAATTACTGAAAAGGCAAAAAGTATAATCTAATAACTAATAAATTACTAGAGATAAATTATATATATACTAAAAATAATAGAATGACCTAAATAATATTTATGAATATTTATTTGTACTATATATGAATTTACATGTAAGTATAAATACGCGTAATTTCTTAAAATACGCAAAATGTGCTAAAATAATACTAAATACTTAAATAAAATTCATAATTAATTAAGAAAAAATCAAGAAAAATCATGAATGATCCAGAATTGGGTCGTGGCAGCTGGGAAAAATAAGAAAAAATTTGGCTAATTAAATTAAGACAACATAAAAGCCAAAAATCAAGGGATAAGACAATTGTCTTGTCCTATTTAATACACAATAATTACACTAAAGCTCTATAAATAGCAAGAAAATTTCAAAAGCTCATTTGGACACATAAAAATTAGAAAAAATTAGGGAGAGGCAAAAATTGAGAGAAAAATTCAATTTAGAAAAAAATTAGAAAAAACTGTGCAATTAGGGCTTTCAAAGGGAACCCACACCAGACGAACAGCTAGGAGTGGACGGCCACCACCACCACACGGTGGTGGTAGCACCCAGGCCGGCCGACAAGGCCATGGCGGCTAGCGGTGGCCGGAGCCACCCAAATCGATGAGTCTAATTTCCAGCCCGATTATTATGTAATTTTGTAAAAATAGTAAATATTATTAGAAAATTATGAATTTTGTTATTATGAAATATTTTTGTATGTAGTTTATAGGAAAAATATTATTTTGATAAAAATATGTCTCGTGATATAGGGTCCGTAAGAAATCATGCAAAACCGAGCATGTTTCGGTTTAGAAATAAATGATCTTAGGAGTGTAGTTTTGAGCCCAAAATTTTTGTGTAGATTACTTAGACGATATAAAATAGTGCTATGAAGCCCGTTTTCAAAAATTAATTTTTGAAAATTTTAGATAATTTTTAGGCCCTAAAATGAGGCATAAAATGGATAATTTAGGGTTAATTAAGTAATTAAATGATTAATTACTGATTTAGTGAATAATTATATGTTATAGGATGTTGAAATCTGATGGAATATGATACTTGTAGCATTTAGGGTGTTAGATGTAATTATTAGGTTAATTATGTAGTAAATGATTAATAGGAAAAAAAATAGTTAATTTTGTAAATTAGGATAATTATGAGTAAAATCTGATTTAGGATGAATTTAGATATTTTGAAATGATAATTGATGTTTATAGATGATAATTAGAGTGATAGAAATATTAGAAGTATATTATATACATAAAATGTAATAATACATAATAGGTAATTATTGGAAATATAATAAATAGAAAATATTATAATAAAAATTGATATTTTGATAATAATAAAAATGTACAATAAATCTGATAGGAAACTTGAATTTATATAATTATATGAAAAATATAAAAATTTCTCACATTAGGAGTGAATTCGGTACATTAATATGGATTTAAGTGTATCGGGTAAAATAAATACCGACTAGGGGTAATGATGGTATTTAGGAGATCGGGAAGTAATGTGATTAATTTCACATTATGGGTTGAAACAGATTTCTAGGGTTGGAATCTAAAACATTACTTAGAAATCGAATTAAAACCTAATTTAAAAATCGATGCGAAAACCGAACCCGAACCTAACCTTAAACTTAGAATAATTGTAAAAAGCTTAAGACCTAGATAATTGGGTATATTAAACCCTAAATAAAACATAACAATAAGCATTATAGGAGAAAATGAACCTATAATAGTTATATAAAACACTGAAACCACGTTTGTATTATAGGGATGATCGGTGATGGCCTGAGTAAATCGGACCGCGAGCGAGCGAGCGAGGAGTCGAGGTAAGTTGGGATTAATACGATGCTATATTTTGGAGGCTTAAGATTATGCTTAGTTGTGCTTGTTAGATAGTTGAATGTGTGCATGTGTTTGATTATGGGTGATGCTATGATTCTGTTTGTTGCTTTAGCACGTATTGTACGATTTATATGAAAGGATTGATCACCCTAAACTGGACTTAATCAAATATCCGACCAGTAATCATAATTGGACATGCATGGCAACCCGTTAGGGGAACTTAGGACTCTCCGGCCAAATACCGACCCTTTCAGAAGAGATAACGCAGGATTGTAAAATGGTCCCTTCTTCATCCTCAGTCAAACTAAGTGACAGGAGAGGAGGTTGCGACGAGGGTGAAGACAGTAGTTCGAAGGTAGTCCCGGGAGGAGCAAGGTCTCCATTACACAAGCCTGGGTTTGGTCGTGAGCTGTTGCATTAACGGCAACTCCTCAACCCGGATTAGAGCGGGCACAATTTCTCTAATCTTACGACGGGCTGGACAACGTCGTGCGATGGCATTTGCTTGCACATGCATTGCATTTAATAAGTGATTGAAAACCTTATTGTGTTTTTGGTATAGTTTTAAGTCCTCCATCCTAACTTACTGAGCTGTGGTTGCTCACATCCCTATAGACGTCGTGCAGATGCTGGCTAAGAAGCGGCAAACCACTACTCTGAAGCTAGCAACTGCTGGATCCTAGGGTGTGAGGAAAAACATGTGAAGAATAAACATATATTTTTAAGGTTTAAGCTTTTACTTTAGAATTTTTCATTTCTGAATACTGTAATAACTAGAAAATATATTATAGAGAAATATTGTAAACTTTAATTACAATAGCTGAATTATAGCATATATATATTTCCTCACTTTCTTAGATTAATGATTTATTTAAATTACAAACTGTTTACTTCAAAGCGGGTTAGTTATTGACGCCTTGTGTAGATCAGGTCTAAGATAGTGGTTGTAAGGCCAACTTCTATTTTGGGATGGTTTATACGGCGGGGCTGTTACGACTCTGCCCGTTTGGGGCAAAACAATAACCCTTTTTAATCTTTTGACTCCATATTGCTTGCACTTGACACAATTATTTTCTAGTTGTCTTGCCTTATATACCACTTCATTATAAGTAGAGAAACTATAGTCTTTTAACTTACAACACATTGTAAGATCGAATCCAGTAAGGAGCAAATCCTTCTTTAATTTAGCATTATCTCGATTTAAGTTAGGTGAATATTGCATTAGTCTATTAAACTCAGTTTCATACTGAGTCACACTCATACCTCCTTTCTTTAGTTCAAACAAATCTCTCCCATCTTATTTTGAATGCTATGATAGAAGTATTCTTTCTTAAATTTCTCTTTAAACCTCTGCCAAGTAATATTATTTCCCAATTGTGTCGCTTTCGAATTGCACCAAACTCGAGTAGCTAACTTTAACATAAAAGTGCCATATGATAACTTTGGGGATTCAAGGACTCCAAAAGCCTCAAAACTCAGTTCAATTTGGGTAACTAATCGTCAGCTAATGTCGGCTTACCTATTTCTCCCTCAAAGTAACAATTGGCTTTTATAAACTCAGGAAGCTTATTTATCTCTTGTGGTCATTTCATTCTTTGTTTAGCCTCTTGTGGTCTCCTGTTTTCTATATTTTTGCCAGTCATAAGATGTCGAATCAACATTCCTTGCTGTCTCATCATCGTATGCATACTAGCAAGTATTTGCCCAATAAGTATATTCTCTTGAGGAGGTAGGGCTATATCCTATTTGTTTTGTTCCCTTAGGGGTGATGGTACTAAAGGTAGAGGGTTTTTATTTCCTTCAATTCCTCCATTTCGACTTTTATTTCCAACTTCAGCCATACTCACTTAATATTTATAACTTATAAACCTGCATACATATCTATCTATAAGTTAGCTACTTCTTTAGTTTTATAAATATTTCAGAAATTACTAAATTCTTGTAATTTGTGCTTATATAAAATAGTAATAACAATATCTTTCCAATCAATATACATAATGAATATAACTTTCACTATTAACTTAATCCTTGCTTTACATCATTATAGTTGATTACAACTTTGGGAACTAAAAGCTATAACTTGATGACCCTTGAATGTATACATAACATTTGCAACTCGATTACATTACTATGTACATGATCCAGTACATACTCGATATTTACAATTGTATAATACAAAAGATTACATTAGACTCAGTTTCAACATCTAAACTTGATCCAGAAGCTACAAAATACATTAAAAGATACATCCGTTTCAACCAAAATTGCAACTAAATCATACCTAAAGATCTAACTAAACAAGTCAGTCAACTATATCTAATCTTTGCTGGAGTTATCTGTAGCAGCTACCTGATCAAAGGGAACCCACTCAGTTTCTCCACCTACTATGTTACCTTCCTCCTCACTTAAAGATTCAGAACTTATTGATACTATTTCTAAACTCTCAGGAATCACAATCACCTCATATATCTCATCATACTCAGACTCAAGGGCATCACCATTTCCTATTCTCTCAGGTTTTACTTCTTCTTGTCCTCCTGGTTTATTTCCTATTTCAGCATTAACTATAGTTTACATAACTATAGCATGCATATCCACATCAAGTTCATTATCACTTTCCATTTCTTGTTTCTCCTCTTTAGGTTTTTCCTCCTCATGATCCTCTTCAATATTAGCCCTATTCTCTTGATGATTATTCTTTGTATCTGAATGGGTTGCTTCTTGTAGTTTTGCGGGTGGTGTATTCTCTTATAGTGGTCCTTACATCATAGGCTCCGGTTTAGGTTCTAGGGGTATCTTTATTCTTGCTTCAGTTGGTTCGGGATAATAAAGGAACCAATCAATAATCCCTGGTGTATAATGTTTAGGAATATATGGAATGTCAACAGGAATATAGGTGATGCTAGCTGGGTAAGGTCTCCTCTCTTGAAACCTAGCTAGAAAGTATCTCAAAGGCATCATCAAAGTTATAATTCCTTCTTTCTCTAACCACCTATGCTCAAAGGTAACTATGGCAGTATACCTATTATACTTAGGCCCTAAACTCATCTCAATCTATGCCTACTGATCCTATCAACTCTAACATATTTCATCATGAAATTTATCAATGATCTTATCAACGGTCTTAAATATATTCCAATCAGCCAACTCTAATAGCAACTATTGCATCTTAAACTTATAGTTGATAGGGGACTCATCTCCATTCCAACTAAATAGTACCTAACTAAGTATTAACTCTCCCCTTCAACCCTGTAATTAAACTTAGGATAAATTAACATTCAATATAATAAATATTATACTTATTTCTATATTAGTATACTTAATACAACATATATGTATCACTTACTTAATACTATCAACTTTTAATGTGTTCCTATGAGATCTATTTCTTTTAAATTATGATGCTTCAAAGCGAGTTTACTAGAATTACGCTATGATACTAATCGAGAACTGTTATACCTGAAGTTGTAGAGTTATAATAATCTCACCATATAAACTAACCTATAATAGTGACTGACCTTATAATTACAATCATAGATATAATTTATATAAGGCGTCCATGACTCTTCACTTTGAAGTAAACAACACAATTAAAGTAAATGCTAAAAATTTACATTAAAAGCCAGAAAACTTAAGTTATATATACATAATTATATTCATATTGTCTTATGATCCTAGGAAATTATACATGCTATGGTAGTCTGTTAATTAACATATCACAATAATAGTTTATAAACCTAAAAGTATTAACAAAACACTGAAGGACTTAATCATATAGCCGGTTGATTCTCACTCCCCCATAGTGCTTCAAAAAGAAACTAATCTCAGGATAATTATATTGTAGCACATCAGTCAATGCCTACAAAAAAATCTATAAAGGTATGAGCAATCGACAGCTCCGTAGGTTCGAATGGAGACTTAATAATGCATAACAAACACAAACATGGTTTTCAAACAATTAATTATATGCAATATAACAAACAAATGTCATCACATAACGTGGTCCGGTTTGTTGTGAAATCAAAATAATTTCACTCTCCCTAATTCGGGTTAAGGAGTTTCCATGTTTATACAATACAGCCAAATCCAAGTTTGTGCAATGGAGACACTGCTCTCCCTATGACTATCCTTCGAACTATTGTTTCTATCCTTATCACGACCTCCTCTCCTATCACTTAATTCGACTAAGGATAAAAAAAAGACCATTATGTTATCTAGCGTTATCTTTTTCGAAGGTGTTGGTGTTTGATTGGAGAATCCTAACAGCTCCTAATGGGTTACAATGGATGTCTAATTAAGGTATTTAGGTAAATTATAATTAGATTCAGTTTAGGGTGACCAAACGGTTACATACCACTTAATTCACAACATATCACCTACACATCACTATTTGTCCAACAATTAGAGATACACAAGCACATGCACGTATAGCTATTTACAAGTACAATCATATACAATCTTAAGTGTCTAAGTATTTTAATATAGCACTCCAAAATATAATAAAGTATTAAACTCAACTTACTTAAAGTTCTCAGTTCGCTTAATTAACTAGTTGCAGGTCACTTGTCTCCATGTATCTTATAATATAAATACCTTTTTAGTATTTATATCTTTATGATATATAAACTTTATGCCATGATTTGACTCGATTTTCCATATATACATATTACTTATTACCAATTCATTTTAAGTTAGTTTTGGAATCGGTTTTCAAATTCGATTCTAATTTAGGTTCAACTACGGGCATTATACATAAATTCTAAGAATGTGTTCTGAAACATAATATGAAATCAATTATATTCTGCTCAGGTATCCTAAATATCACTTTTAGTCTCTAACTAGTGTTTTAGTTCGTACGGTATATCCTAATCCTAATTTAATTATCAAATTTACTTCCAATATAAGAAAATTTTATATTTTTCATATAATTACCCTAATTTAAGTTTCCTACTAAATTTATTACATAATTCTATTATTATTATATCATCAATTTTATCATAATATTTTCTATTTATTATAATTTCAATTCCACATATTATTAAAATTACATATATTTACTACATAATACTCATAATAATACATCTGACACCTTAAATGCTATAATTATCATACCACATCAGATATTGACATCCTTAAACACCTAATTACATACTAAATCAGTAATTATCTATTTAATTACCTAATTAGCCCAAAATCACCTATTTTATACATCATTTTAAGGCCTAAAAATTATCTAAAAATTTCTAAAATCCAATTGTTTTACATTATCTAAATAGTTTACACAAAAATTTTAAGTTTAAAACTATACTCTTAAGGTTGTTTATTTCTAAATCGAACAAAACTCGGGTTTGTAAAATTTCTTAAGGATAGTATATTTCCAGACATAAATTCATCAAAATAAAAAAATTTCCCTAAATCTACATACACAAAAACCTCAAAATTCTAAATTTCATAATTTTCTAAGTATAGTTAATATATTTACAAAATTAAACAAAATCGGGTTGAAATTGAACTTACTTGTCCAATCAGCTCTTAGCCACTAGGGTTGCAAGTGTGTAGGGTGTGGTGTTGTTTCCAAATGGTCATTGGTTATGGGTTTGCTCTACAAGCCCTAATTGCACATTTTTTTTTTTAATTTTTATAAAAAACCCTAATCCTCTCTTCTTGACTTCTCTCATATTTTCCTTGATTCCTAACTGCCTAAATGAGCTCCAATCGAAAACTGGGGCATTCATAGAGCTACCTTGATTTTTTTCTCCCAATTTTTAGTTGACAAATGACATTATTTTCTTTCAATTTTGCTTTCTATTTACCCCATTCTAATTTGTTAATTTTTTTTCTTTCTCCCTCAACATGCTACAACTTGATTTTGGACAAATCCTTGCTTTTTCCTTGATTTTTTTTTTTGTAATTTTCTTCAATTATTTGACATTATTTTTGTATATTTTAGGCATTTTAATTAATTTCGTATATTTTTACCTACACATAAATACATATGAAGTATAAATAAATACTCCTAAATATTAATTATGTTATTCTATGATTTTTATTGTGTATATAATTTATTTCTAGCGACTCGTTAGTTATTGAAACACGTTTTACTAATTTTAATAAATAACAGGTAATTTACTTATAATTTGATATTATAATATCTTATTATTTTATTATTTATTTTTTTAAATTCAAACTTACAGTGTCACTTTTACTAATAATTCTAGTTTCATCATATAATTTAAGTTCCAATGGACATTTTATTCGATCGCCCTAAATTTTACATATTGAATTCGAACTTCCAGTTGTAGGGCTTACAATTAATGCTTGATAATTTGCTTAAATGGTAATAATGTCACTGAGTCGTAATTTTGCTGAACTGCGAATAATATTTCTTGTAGGTTATATCAAAGGTGGGAATGAGCTAGGAGCTAAGTGACAAGTGTACGGGACTTAGGTAGTATTTGATTGTAAGGATTGGATAGGACAAAGAGAATTGAACAGGATAAGTATAAGAAGGATTAAATAGTACAAGTTTATTGTACTATGTTTAGTTTACACAATACTGGATACATAATTTATATTAAAAAATTAATTATTTATATTACAAAATAAATAATTTTTTGTAATATAAAAATAATATTCATTAACTTAATATTATAACATGAAGGAGTATTTTTAGGAATGTAAAATATTTTTTATTTTTATATAGTGAATTTCATTTTTGTATTGTAGTATAGATGGGATAAAATTTAAGCATTTTATTTAGTTTATTAACCTAATTTTTGTCTAGTCACCAAGTAAATTTACAAATCAAACATGGGACAAAATTTTTTATCTGGTCTAGTATCACAAAAATTGTATAACCAAATGCTACCTTAGACTATAAGGGATAGGTATAAGATAGAACATTATTTGTACTAAACTTAGATTGTGTAAGGGTGAATATTAAAGCACACGTTCTTTTATTTTCAAAATCTCTATTCCTCTAACTTATCTTGAATTAATATCCTTTAAGAAGTTTTTACTACCCAATATCATTATTTGGTAAGTGATTCTGATTCTCTACAGTTCTAATAAATAGTAGAATATCGATTTCCATATAAATTTTCATATAAACACACTATATATATATATATATATATATATAGAGAGAGAGAGAGAGAGAGAGAGAGAGAGAGAGAGATTATGATTAAAGTAACAAGTGAATATTTAATTACAATCTTGCAATTTCTAACTTATAAGATGGTCTTCATGTTGCGGGTGCACGCGTAATATGATGATTCCAGGATAATTCTACTATGCTCCCTTTAGGATCGTTATAAGGTTACGATTCCTCAAGCACATGAGGACCGAGCATGTTAATGGCATATTTGAACCATCTATAGATTGTTAAAGAAATTCAATATGCTGCAACTGACCTTCGAGCTTTTTGCTTACTTATCGAATCGATATCAACTTATAACCATGTTTAATTGAATTTCTCTTTTCTTGCATGTTGAGGAATTAACTCAAGAGATTAACTTACATAAATGGAAACATAAGCTCCTTTTATGTAGATAATGAACACTTGTAGCATGGCTGATGGCTTGGTCGGCCATGATTAATAACTAATAAGTGGCCAAAGCTGAAGAACACGAGCCTCGGCACGAGTTTTGGCTTAAGATTCAGTATGATCAATAGCCCGAGCTATAATGCAAGTTACGACCTAAGCTTTACGTAATGAGTGGATATAGAATGATGCAATAACAAGCTTAGGCCTCAATGCTGAGCTCTCATGAATTATGGACAACTAATAGGAATCAAACCACTAAACCTCTAACCTGAACCCGAGCTCGAAGGCTTAAGAGTATGGCTAAGTGGGTTCTTTCTTTCTAACCAGTGCCTGAAGGGTTCAAGTTGCTCCAATTTACTAACCTGTTGCCTTGTTTGAGTTGAACTCTCTTGTACCTATCGATAGTCTACGAGTGTCAACCTGAGGAGCATACTATAGACAGCTTAGCTCGTCATCCAACAATTTGGTCGAGTTAGCTCCAAGTTGCTTAAAGCATGTCTCGGTTGAATTTACCTTAGACGAATCTTCAAATCAACATGGCATAAGCTAGAACGACTGTACAAATTTATTTGTTTCTACTTGCGAACTACCAATGCCAACCAACCATGTGTTCAAGCACCCCATGTGATAGGATTTGCTACCAAATCGCCTTTTTCCTTGATTTCACTTTTATACCTTTTTTGTATTCCTTGTATTTTACTACTTTTAAGCAATACGCTTTTAGGTTTTTTCCATTTGTAGAAGGTTGCCCTAATTTTCTAGGTATAAATACCTTTTTGTACATTGTAGTTGAATCATCTTTTAGACATTATTATGGAATATACTAAGTTTTTCTCCAACTTGCTTGTAAACATCCCTTTTTGTTTGCTTACTAGCTTATCTTACTCTTATCTTAACCCCTAAGTAAGGCTAGATGACAAGTACCCTCTTTAGATTAGCTCATGCGTTGTATCAAATCGATGTATGTCATATCAAGTCGATTTGTGAGTCGTCGATAGTTCCTTGATGCGTCATATCTTAGTAGTTGATCGTGGGTTTTGCTTATCTATGTGTATTCCACCTTTAATCTTTTGGGCTTTCAATGAGATTAGACCCATTTTCTGGATATGGCTGCCTTTATTCGTTCTTAGCACGACCTATCATCTTGATATAAGGGTTGAGGTTCGTTTGGGTAAGTTATATTTAAACTTTGTTATTGCTATGTTGTGAGTAATGCTGGTTGTAATAGTATGTTGTGGTTGTATAAGAGTTAGCTACAGTATTTAAATAAGTAGCTGAAATAGTGTTGCTCTACAGTAGATATTATGAGATACTCTATTTTACTTTGTTTTGAGTTGTGAGAAACAGAGCAAGCTTTAACCAAGTTCTATTGTCTTTTGAAGTAATTGTTGTGTTAGTGAACGAGGAAGTGCAAGGGTGAGTTGTTTCATTTAAAGATAGTGTTTATTATTTTTGAGATTTTGAGTTTGTTGCTGAGTTTGACAAGAGTATGAGATTGTGTGAGAGAATGACTGATTTAAGTGTCAACGCTAATATTAGAGATGATAATAGTAGTGTTAACCACAATGGCCAACAACTCTAAAACAGTCCTAGAAGCACTAATGAGTGATTTGATGAAATGGGTATAACTTGATAGCTGACCTAATTAGAGTTGTTCATCTATTGGCCTTCCGACCTACCGAGGTTGCCCAGCATACTCCCCAAGTTGCTCTAGAAATTGGAAGAGCTCCCCAAGGTATCCGACCTATGAGAGAACAAATCCCAACTTAGTAATATTGAGGTAAAGGAGTAAATGAACACATGTAAAGGAGAATTGACTTAGGAGAAGTGGTTGAAGAGAACGAACAAGAGTATATTGAAGAAGAAGAGTGAGCTTAAACACCCTAAGCTTCCAACCATGTAAAGCTTTAAATTCCGAGTTTTAACGGTTTAGGAGATGTCTATGACTACCTTGATTGGGAAGAGAAGGTGGAGCGAATCTTTGACTATTATCAATATGAGGATCGCAGGAAGGTAATGATTGCTACTGTAGAATTATCAATATATGCTGCATTATGATGAAGGAATTTCTAAACCATGAGGAGGTGAGAAGGATTCAGAGAGGTTAGCACTTGGCTCGAGATGAAGAGAGTCTTTAGAAATAGATTTATATTGGATACTTATTTGTAGGATACCTTTGCTCGACTCTAAGAAAATGATTCAATATGAAGTCAATGAGCCTTTAGCCTAAACAGTACCAAGTTCCTTACTAGGTTGAGATATGAAGTCTAAGATATAGTGGAGCTTCAACACTTTACTACATTAAACGGGGTTATAAGGACCGGCCAATGAGTGGAGAGGCAGAGTACAAATAGGCTTATCTAGCCTCAAGCTAGTCGACCTACTTAAAGTAATTGACTTACTCAAGGTGACAACCGATCCCCATAAAGTAATAACTTTAAAAGGAAAGCTGAAGTTGTAACTAAGCAGAAGAGTCATACTATTGACCAGAAATTTCTGAAGAGAACTCATGAGAAAGGACAAGGGTTTAGACGAAGGACGAGCTAGATCAAGTGTTTTAAATGTTAAGGATTTGGGTACATGATTGCCTAATGTTAGAATAGAAGAACCATGATCATCAAAGGAGATGCCTCAAAGATTGAAATAGATAACACTAATGAAGAATCTGATGAGGAGGTTGAACTAGTAGAGGATGTCTTAGAAAACCATGGGCTTATTGAAGAGGATGTGTTTGTTGAAGATTTGGACAAGTTGACTTTAGTTATTCAATGAGTGATGAGCATTGATGCATCTGTTGAGGAGAAGCAATGAGAGAATTTATTTTACATCACCTACAAGGTAAATGAGCAAGTGCACGGTGGAAGTTGCACTAATGTCACTTATGCCGACCTAATTCAAAAGCTCAACTTGCTGAACTTATCACATCTTAAACCTTGTAAATTGCATAGGCTAAATGAGAAGGGAGTATTACATGTCACCCAACAAGTACTATTAATGATCTCAATTGGAAACCATTATGATGAGATTCTCTATGATGTGTTACTTATGTGTGCATCCCATGTCCTATTAAGATGACCCTGATTACTTGATAGTAGAGTAATCCATGATAGGTTCAGGAATACATATGTTTTTGAAAAGGATGAGAGGAAGATCACTTTGAACCTTATGACTCCAAACTAAGTAAGTAAACTATAAGTCAAGTTAACTTGATGATCAAAGAAGGCTTTGGTTCTGAGCTGAGTCGAGCTCCTTGAAGCCATCAAGTCTGACATGCTGACCTTCCTATTGATAAGAAAGATATTGGAGTTGAAGGAGTAAACTATGCTACCCAAGAAGATCCAAGAGCTGCTGGAAGAATATTTCAACTTATTTCCTGAGCAGTTGCCGCTTGAGAAGCCATCAAGGCATTGAATACTACATCGACTTAATATTCGGTGCCACTCTACCTAACAAGTCCACTTATCGGATGAATCCTGAGCAAACAGTTGAGCTCCAAGGGTAAGTCAATGAATTGATGGAGAAGGGATATATAAGAGAAAGTCTCATCCCTCATGTTGTACTTGCAATACTAGTTTTGAAGAAGGATGTTACATGACGAATGCGTGTAGATAACAAAGCTATGAATAAGATTACGATCAAGTACAGGTACCCCATTCCTAGGCTAAATGATACTTTGGACAAACTGAGTGGTTCTAGAATATTTGTTAGGATTAACCTAAAGTAAAGATACCATTGGATTTGTATAAGGCAAGGTGATGAATGGAAAACTACCTTCAAGACTCAACATGGTTTGTATGAGTGGATAATGATGCCTTTTGGGCTATCAAACGCCTAAAGAACTTTTATACGATTGATGAACCATTTTTTAAGAGACCTGATTAGAAGATGTGTTATGGTTTAATTCAACAACATCCTTATATACAGTATTGACCTAGCAAGTCATATTTAACCATCTTTGAGATGTTTTTTATGTTCTCTAAGCAGAGAAATTGTTTAGAAATCTGAAGAAATGCAGTTTCTGTTAAGAAGAGGTGATCTTCCTAAGATACGTGATTAGTGGAGGAGAATTGAGAGTTGATGAAGAGAAAGTATGAGCCATTATTGAGTGGCCAACCCTATCTTCTTGTGCTGAGGTGAGGAGCTTCTGTAGATTGGTCTTCTTTTACCAACAATTCATTTAAGGCTTCAGTTTAGTAGTTGCACCCCTAATCAAGCTAACTAAGAAAAATGCAGAATTCGAATAGAGAGAGAAAGAGGATAAAAGTTTCACCGAGGTAAAAGCAAGGTTGACTTTTGCCTTAATATTAGCTTTTCCCAACTTTGAGAAAGTATTTGAGCTTGAATGTGATGCATCAAGTGTTGGCATTAGAGTTGTAGTGATGCAAAAGGCTAACCTGCTGCCTGTCATAGTAAGAAGATTAGAGGGGCACAACTGAACTACTTTATGTATGGCAAAAAACTCTTAGCACTGATCTAAGCCCTTTATGTATGGCAACATTATCTTCTACCAAAGGAATTTATCATATACAACGATCATGAATCATTAAAGTATCTATGGAGTCAATCTAAGCTCCCAAAGAGACAAGCCCAACGATCAAGTTCTTGGAAGGAGTCGATTTTGTAATAAAGTATAAGCAAGGTAAGAACAATGTGGCAGCCGATGCTCTGCCTAGAAGACATGTTCTTCTCACCGAACTGCAGACTGGACTTTTAGAGTTTTCTAGCATTAAGGAGTAATATCAACATGACCTTCATTTTGGCCTTATATATAAACATTATGGAGAAGGGAGTACAATTGATAAGTATCATGTAAGATGTGATGTACATCATGTGATTGAAGATTGCGCAACCGCAAGAAGGCAAAGAGGCGAGTTGAATAAGGGGAAGCGATGCCTCTATCATCTCGGCTGGACCATTGACTGATTTAAACATGGACTTTATCGTCAAGGCTCGAGGCAAAGATTCTATAATGGCTGTCATGAATAAGTTCAATAAGATGGCACACTTTATGCCTTGTACCAAGACTAACAATGCTTCTGCCATTGCTTCTTTATTTTTGTAGAAAATAGTTTGCTTGCACGAAATGCCGAAAAGTATGGTGTCAGATAGAGATCCAAAGTTCTTAAACCATTTTTGGAGAACTCTTTGGTGTCGAGTGGGGATAAAGTTACTTTTCAGCACATCTTGCCATCCCCAAATCGATGGACAAACAGAGATTATCAACCGTACTCTAGAATCACTACTCCAAGTTGTAGTAGGGAAGAACTTAGCCGATTAGAACATCTGTTTGCCTGTAGTGGAATTTACTTACAACAAGATAGTATACGTTACCATTGGGTATTTACCATTCGAGGTCATTTATGGTTTCAACCCTGAGCTACCTCTCAATCACACCCTAACGCCAACCTTTGACCTATAAGACTTACAAGCAAGAACTAGAGCTCAGTCCCTCTAGTAGATCTACTAGTTTGTTATTCAGCACATTGACCAAATTGCTAAGAAATTGAAGGAGAAAGTTAAAGGAAGGAAAACCAAACAGATTCAGCTTGGCAATCAAGTGTGGCTGCACTTAAGAAATGAGAGATTTCCTAATAAGAGGAAGATCAAACTGTTTACCTAAGTTGCAGGACCATTCAGGGTACTCTAGAAGATAAACGACAATGCACGCCAATTAGAGCTAAAAAAAACTTTAGAGTATAAGACATATTTAACATTGCTAACCTCATCCATTATCAATCTAAAGAAGAACTAAGTAAGGACCAACTGAATTTGATCTTAAATCCCAATCAACCTAATATGGATGATAAGAATCAAACCACCGAATCTCTAACTCTAGCTTGAGCTCAAGGGCTTGAGAGTATGGCTAAGCGAGTTCTTTCTTTCCGACTTATGCTTAAAGAGTTCAAGTTGCTCACTTTACTGACCTGCTACCTTGTTTGAACCGAATTCTCCTGTACTTATCAATAGTCTATGAGTATCAACCTAAGGAGCACACCATAGACAGCTCAGCTCATCATTCCACCAATTCAGCTAAGCTAGCTTCAAGCTGCTTAAAGCATGTTTAAGTTGAATTCACCTTTGAAGAATCTTCAGATTAGCTTAGCATAGGGCAAAATGATTGTATAAATTTGTCTCTTTCTACCTGCAAACTACTAATGCCAACCAACCACATGTCCAGGCGTCTTATGTGAGAGGATCTGCTACCAAGTTACCTTTTTCTTTAATTTCTCTTTTGTACCCTTTTGTATTCTTTGTATTTTAATACTTTTAGGCAATACCCTTTTAAGTCTTTTCCATTTACCCTAATTTCTGGTTATAAATACCCTTTTATACATTATAGCTGAATCATATTTCATACATTATTACGGAATACACTACGTTTTCTCCCGTTTGCTTGTAAACATCCCTTTTTGTTTGTTTGCTTACTAGCTAGCTTATCTTACTCTTATCTTAACCCTTAAACAAAGCTAACTGGCGAGTACCCTTATTGGATTAGCTCATATGTCGTATTGAGTTGATATGTGAGTCTTTGATAGTTCCTTGGTGCATCATATTTTAGGAGCCAATGGTTGGTTTTGCTTATCTACATACATTCTACATTTCATTTTTCGGGCTTTCAGTGAACTCGGATCTATTTTCTAGATACGATTGCCCTTGTCCGTTCTTAGCGCAGCTTATCAACAATGGTGGTAAGACCCTAACTTTGATGAAGCTTCTCCTCTCAATAACAACTCTTGGAATTAAAGATGAACGCTTATCTAAGCTCGTTCGAGCAACAACAGCTCTAGCCAATCTAATTTAACCGAGTTGCAAAATAAGAGGCAAGCTTTCTTGAGCTATTCATTTCATGTCGAAACAAGTAGCCATTTAACCAATAGTGTAGATTCAACCTTAGCACTAAAAATAATGATCGGTGCATGGTAAGTGGGTTTAACCCTCAACTCTAATCAATGTATGGTTACTTAGTTGGTAATTTATTTTTCGAGCTACTATATTGGGATCCAAGCATTACTATTGCAATATTGAAAGTTTGAGCTCCATGCTTTAAGAAAGTTAGACAGTTGAAACCGACCTCGATCTAAACAAACATGGACCTTCAAGTCCTAGTTGTCCACTCTACTTAATTGAGCTATTTTGGCTGTCCATGGCCAACTTAAGGATAGCTAAGCAATAGTTGAAGTTGAGTTGTCCGATTAAGCAACTCATAACAACAAGACCAATATGCTAAGCAACGGCCATGACTTATAAGCTACTACAATGAAGTGGAATCCAAGCTTTGATAGCACGAAAAAGAAGGATGTAGTCAAGCATACATTATAGCCAGACTTCAATTGAGCTATATAGGGATGTCATGCTCGAGCTCCTAATTATAAGTGCGAGTAAGAGAAGCACGTCACTTTTAATTTTATGTACCATAGTAACTGTACAAGCTAAGCTTAATTCTAAGTTCTTGTCAACCTAGTCGAGCTTTATATGTCTCAAGCAATGAGTGTGAACTCCTGATTTTGGTCTAATAACAACTCCAAACTTTGAACTCTTCTTTACCTTTCATGACTAAGCTCTAAACAAACAAATTAACTAGAGCTTCCATGCGGTTTGCAATTCAAGCTTTAGATGAAGGCTAACTTGAGTGAGACATAATAGAGGCCAAATTCTATCCTTGTTTACGACAACATACTGAGTCACTTATGACATTAATTGTAGAGTTTAATTAGGGATGGATATCAAAGTGCTTTAAGTCGTTAATTGTGTGGAAGGCTTCCACGTGTGATGACTGAGCTAAACACTTGAAAAGAATAATGGCTTTATCAAATTCTCTGTAATCCTTTGGAAGTCGAATTCTACAGGCTATTTCCTCTTATCATACGAGGCTTTGGAAGTCAAATTTTATAAGTTGTTTTCTCTTGTTTCACGAAACTCATCTTCCTTTATAAAGAGAGCAATTTATACAAGGAACTTCATTTGCTAACTTACATTGCCCACACTTCAACAATGAGAGTGGGGTGACAAGTAAGGTTTGCTTAGATAATCTTATCGACATAAAAGTTCAAGAAAAATTCAATACGCTTATACAAATAATCCTATGGTATTTGATAAGAATCAACCCTCCGGATTGATTACACGCAGTTGAGTTAGAGGACTCTAAGGACTTACAAGGAGAATAATAACTTGATTCGAGACAAGAATTCATATTCTAGCCTCCATGATTTACTCTACTGCCGACTTAAGTACTTAGCTTTCTTATACACCAACATTGTCTTTAGAGTTGCCAAGTTGACATGCTAATACTCCGAACAGGCATGCTTACCAGCTAAATAGCCATACTATAATCCTGACAATATTTAAGCATACCAGCCTTAATAACTGTCCGAAGTTGAGCTCTCGAATCAACTAGGATCCAACCCAGTCTAAGGCAAATATTCATTAATGATTGATTGGTTGGGGACCAACTTGACCTAGATCAAGTCAGCTTTAATCACATGCCTTCTTTTTCCTCATTTTGTCTAAATTGTACTATATTTCAGAGCGACTAGCAACTATGCAACATGTATTTTTTAACACAACATTCTAGAATGAGTTTTTACTTTTTTCGTATTAAATATCATTTATCTTTTTTTGCCCCTTTTAGTATGTTTCATATATTCCAATTGTAAATTATCCTTTTTTGTCATTTCATACGTACTTGTAATCCTAATGAGGTTAGTATATAAACCCTATTCTTTTTAGATGTTGGAATCAATCAATCACTTCATTATCAAAATTAATACAAGTTTTGTTTTGTAAGCAATTTTAGTGTTCTTATTATTTTTTCAACTCTTATCTATTCTTTTTAGTAGAGACTAATGGTGAGTAACCCTATAGTTTGAACCGGTGAGTTATATCTGACAGATTGTAGGTTGAGTAGGATCGATTAGTGCATCATGTCCAGTTGATAGTTGCTCGGATTTTACTAGTTTTCTTTTATTTTTTTTCAGTTCTCTTCATTGTGATGCTCTTCCATATGTTCAACCCTAGATATGCACAAACTTCGCTGGTATTAGAGCACAATTTCAAGAGGGAGTGTGTGAAGTTGCAGTGAAGTTTTGGTTTATGTTTGCTATTTGTGGTTGCTGTGTTCCCTCTGTAGCTGCTTTAGTGTGTTCACTTGAAGTAAGTTCTAAAGTTTTGAGTTGTATAGTGAAGATTTGTGTGTTGGTAAGTGTAGTTCCATTGTTATTCTGTTTTACTCTGTTTTTCACTACGAAAACAAAGCAAGTTCATTGTTTTAGTGTTTGAGTAATCGTTGGGAGTTGAAGTTGTTAGAATGGGTGAGTAAGGTTTTGGGAAGTAAATGTAAGCCCTAAATATAAGCTTTATAATTATAGGATCAGGCTTAGTATGTAAGGTTTAGGACGATGGCTAAATGATCTAATCAAGTATAAATTAAAAATTAAAGTTAGAAATATTAGTAAAAATGACTCTTTAAGTTTGAATTTAAGAAAATAAATAATAAAATAAGAGAATATAAAATTTTCAAAATTTAAGTATATTACTCGTTATTTATCGGAAATACGTAAAATGCATTCTAATAACTAATAAACTGTTAGAGATAAATTATATGTATACTAAAATTATAGAATAACCTAAATAATATTTAAAAGTATTTACTTATAGTCTATATGTATTTACATGTAGGTAGAAATACGTGAAATTACCTAAATTGATCAAAATTTGTTATAGAAAATTGTTAAATGATTAAAGAAAATTATAAAAAAAATAAAGAAAAATTAGAACAAAAATCAAGGAAATAGGGAATGATCTAGATCAAGTTGTGGTAGTTGGGGGAAGAAGAAAAAAAATTGACTAATGAAAATCAAGCAACAAAAAAAGGTAAAAAGATTGGAAGAAAATGGGCTTGTCTTGTTTAATTACTACATAGAATTTACTTTACACCTCTATAAATAGCAAGAAAATTACAAAAGCTAAGTTGTTTAGTTTGTAACTTCAAAAAATTAGCAAGAGTCGAAAATAAGAAGAAAATTAGGGTTACAAAAAAATTACCTAAATTTGTGCAATAGAAGTTAGTGAACCAAACTCATGCATCACCACCACCACCCCACTCTAAACCGAGCGTTTGAACTGACCGACACATCCTGAATCGGTGTTGGTGGCCAAAAGTTCAAGAACTAAGTGAGTCTCAAATTTCATCCGATTTTGCAAAATTTATTAAAATTATTGATTTTGCCTAAAAAATTATAAATTTTGTTATTTTAATGTTTTATTGTATGTAGATTTAGGAAAAAATAGTAATTAAGTTTAATTACATTTGCAAATATAGGGTGTTTAAGAAATTAAATAAAATCGAACATGTTTAGAATTAGAAATAAATAAGCTTAAGAATGTAATTTTGAGCTCAATTTTTTTTTAGACTACTTAAGTGATATAAAATAGTACTATGAAGCCATTTTTTTTAAAATTAATTTTTGAAAAATTTAAGTAATTTTTTAGCCCTAAAATGATGAGAAAAATGAGTAATTTTGGACTAATTAAGTAATTAAATGACTAATTATTGATTTAGAAAGTAATTAGATGTTAAGGGTTGTTATTCTTTGATGAGGTAACATAATCTTAGCATTTAGAGTATTAATTGCAATTAATATGAGAATTATATAGTAAATGCAAGTAATTTAGTAATATGTGAAGTTGGAATTTTAATAAATATAAAATAATAGGTTAAATTGGATAATGTAATAATAATATCAGTACATATTAAATCTGGCACAAAAATTAATTTTAGGTAATTATACAAAAAATGTAAAATTTTTCTTATATCGAGAGTAAATCTGATACACTAATCAGGATTAGAGTGTACCGAGTGGGTTAGAATACTGAAATAAGATCTAGTATGATATTAAAATACTTGAGCTTAATGTGATTAATTTCACATTAGGATTTGAAACGTATTTAGGATTACTTATAGTTGAAATCGAAGTAGAGCTTGAATTAAAATCTCATTTAGAAACCGAACCTCGAACTAACGTAGAATTAATCGTTAGTAAATAATAGGTATATAAGGAGAATTTAGTTAAATCATAACCTATAATATATATCTTCAAAGTATAAATACTAAAAAAAGAGTATTTATCTTATAGAATACACGGAGACAAGCTAACTTGCAACTGAGTGATTGAGTGACTGAGAATTTTAAGTAAGTTGGGTTTAATATTTCATCGTATTTGGAGTACTGTTTTAGAGTACTCGGAGACATAGGTTTGTGTATGATTGTGATTATAAGTAGTCTTATGCATGTGCTTGTATATCTGATTTCGTATTGAAATCTGTGTTATGTGTGATGACTGTTGTGATTGGAGTGATGTGAAAGTGTCTAGTCATCCTAAACCAAACTTAATCTTAATCGACCTAAATACCCTAAAGAGACATGCATTGCAACTCTATAGGGGATCATTAGGATTCTCTAACTAAACACCGATACCTTTGAAAAAGATAGCGCTGAATAGCAAATTAGTCTTTTCCTTATCCTTAGCCAAACTAAGTGACAAGAGATGAGGTCACAGTGAGGATGAGGGCATTAATTTGAAGGATAGTTTTAGGAGGAGCAGTGTCTCTATTGCACAAACCTAGGTTTGGTTATAAGTTGTTGCATAACATGAAAACTTCTCAACCTAGATTAGAGCAGGTGAAATTACTTTGATTTCACAATGGACCAGACTATGTTGTATGATAGCATTTGTTTGTTGCAGTTCATGATAATTATTGCTTGATTACCCTGATTGTGCTTGTATATATTCATGAGTCTCCAATTCAACTTACTAAGTTGCAGTCGCTAATACTCGTATAGATTCTTTTACAGGTCCTAACTTCTGATTATTTTAACTATTATGCCCGTTACAACTATCTGGAGGTTAGTTCTCTTTTGAAGCTCTAGGGAGTAAGGATCAACTGGTCAATGATCAAGTTTCATTTAAGGTCTTACTAGTATCTTTAGGATAAAGAATTGACATATGATATATAAATTAGTTGACTGTTATGTTATAATGTAGAATCTTTTGGGATGATAATCTGAATGTCATTATATATCTATAAATGATAATTCTAACTTTTTATGTAAATTTTAGTTTAAATTTTAATTGAATTGTTTACTTCAAAGTGAGGAGTCGTTGACGCCTTGTGTAAATCATATCTATGATAAGCACTGTAAGGTCAGTTACTGTCATAGGTAGGTTTATACAGCAGTACTGTTACAACTTTGCGACTTCAGGGAGTAACATTAAGTAGAAGTGTTTACAGTTTTATTTTGTTGTTATCTTGCTAAGAAAATACTAGCCCATGTCGAATTCGAGTGTTCAAGATGTTATTAGTAACCAGAGTATTAGTGCTTAACCTGGTCATGGTCACAATAATAGTAGCAATCTTGGGTTAGTGGATAATAAACTTGATAGATTCACTAATCTTATTGAGAGCTTAGTCACTATGATGCAAGTTAATAGACAACAACCTTATGGCATGTTGCACCATAATCTACCTGAAAATGTTCCAGAGATGTAGCTGAGCCAATTACCTAATTCGACCCCTTTAATTTGGAGGAGTAGCAGACTAAGTTGCTAGAGGAAGGTTCGAGTTAGAAGAGATTGAGGAAGATGATGAAGAGATAGATGTTGAAGAGAATGAAGAGAAAGATGTTGAAGAGAATGAAGAGAAAGAAGAAGAGGCTGATTATTATTGAGCACAAGAGCGAGGACGCCGAGTTCCTCGAGGATTAGAAAATGTCAAGGTCTAAATCTCACCCCTCAGTGGAAATGAAGATGCTGATTAATATTTAGAGTGGGAAGAGAAGATAAAGTGTTCGATTGTTATGGATATACAGATGTTGCTCAAGGGTGACTTGATGCACTTAAGTTTTCTAGATATGCTACTATGTAGCGGAAGAATTTAAATGCAATTAGAGCATGGGATGGAAGACAAAGAGTAAAAACTTGGGATGAGATGAAGAGATTATTGAGGGATAGATTTGTGCTTGAAACTTACTTGTAGGACACATTTGCTAAACTATATGAACTTTGCCAATGAAGCTGATCTGCTGATGACTATGTAAGAGAATTCTAAATGCTGATGATTCAAGCTGACATGGATGAACCTAGGGCTCGTACAGTGTTGAGGTTCATTTCTGGACTTAAATATAACATTAGTAATATTATAGAAGTATAAAGGTTTTATACTTTAGAAGAGGCCATTAAGGTAGCACAAGGGGTTGAAAAACAAAGAAGAAATGCCTTGAGCCAACCTAAGCTAACATTTTCCCGAACCCCTGTTCTACATCGACCAGCTCAATTTGAGCTGAGGAAAGAAATGATTGGCTTGATGATATTCGAATAGGCCAGCTGATGTGTCTCCAGGGTTTGACACATAGAGAGGCACTACAATGAACCAAAAATAAGAAAATAAAATGGGGGGTTTAGCGAATCCGTGAGCTATCAAGTTAGATATGATGTACTAATACAATCCAACATGGCCTAAGACTTATCAAATGTGACGTACCGTCAGAGTAATAGGGTTGCTCGCTATAATCTTTACTAAAAAGATTAATAAGAGCAGATAAAAGAGAGTTTTTTAAGAGAAAAGTCTCAAGGGTTTTTCATTAAAATGTTAAGTTTGGCTAAAACCCTATGCATGTGCTCTATTTATACATAATAGCAAACTTGTAAATAAAATGACTAAAAGGATACTCTGGTGTTATTGTTGTAAATACAAAATAAATATAAGGGTAATTTAGGAAAAATATAATAAAAAGGAAGTCTAAATAATATAAGCAGAAATAAGTAATAAAAAGAGATGTCTACATAAGAAGTGGGCGAGTTTGGCTTCGGCATTTAGTCGGATCAGTATCTCGAATCCTATCATTATCCCCCTCTTGAAAGAGTTTCGACCCTAAAACTTAACAAGTGATTACTCTAACTTCCACTTAATCTACAACAGCTTAGCTCAGTTGATTAAAGTAAATACAGCTCGTTGCTATTTCTACTCATCATGGGCGTAATCAACCATGCTCTTCATTAGATACCCTTCCTTCCACCCATCATGTACCCTATCAATTATTCCTAAGTGATTCTAGCAGCTAGCAATCATATGGAATGACATAACTTTAGGCTCAAATAGGACATGAGCTTGAGGAGTCTGAATATGTAAGAGCTCAAACTGCTTCACTCCCTCAACTATTCTTAGAGTTTCATACTCTTCCAATATTAGCTCCACAACCTCATTTTCAGTAGTTATTACCTCATCTGCTTCCTCACAACTCCACTCTTCTCTCCTCCATCTGTATACTTCAAATTCTTCCAATGTAAGGGAACTAAGAATAAGAACAACATAACCCAAATAGGAATATTCATTACCATGACCTCGGAAAGCACTAATAAATAGCCTATAGCATCTCACAGGCACAACATTACTACAATACATATCATCTCCAGATAGCTTTATCAGTGAATCAAAATAAAAGAATCTGACAAGTGGATGGCTAATATAGTAGTACCTATGATAATCAATATCACCAAGTGTCAATGGTATTGGAATTACGTTGGGGATATGGGTGTTAAGTTGCAACTTGTCTTGTCCCTCCTTATCATCCTCAACTCTTCCTTCCTTTCCCCTAAATTTCTTCTCTTCAATATTCTCTGGTTGAGATTTTTTTTTTTTTTTTTTATGTCTTAGGTCATCTTTGATCTCTTTAAGCCCAGCAAGTAGAATTTGCAATTGTTCTAACAAGTATGGGGAAGTAGGATTTATGGCTTGGCAAGAAGATGTCGTCCTTAAGCTTTGTACACTTTGTCTATGTAGAGCTCTAGTGGTCATGTTGAATAGATTTCAATTCAATAATGTTGAAATAAAATCATGAGTTAGATAAGAACCAATGTTTTCGATCCACTTTAACACGTACGTAATGGCTTATGAATCTATATGGCTTCAACACTTCAAGAATTCACTGTTTAAATTTACTTTAGACAGTATAAATAGAAGTATCAAATAGTTTAAATACACTGTTACACTTAGCACACACACTTGCTTCGTATACTGCACTTAGTGGCTTGGTAGTTTCCTGAAAAGGTTGGTATCGTAGATTCAAGTAGCAGTCAATAATCAGCTTAGTAAGTCTTCATACCAACATGACAGCATAACACTTCGTACAATACAGCAGCTTGGATATGGACACTTCTTTGCTGATCTTAGACTTTGAATATGCACACAACCTGCTCGGACACAAGGTACAATTGTACTCAGATACGCATAACTGCAATATCCCTTCCTTATACGTGTATAATTTCTTTGCAGCAGCTCGGTTGTCCCTTTACTTGGACAGCACATACAAGCTACAAAACTATAGCTGTACCTTAGTCTAGATAGGCACTTTTCGGAGTACAGTAGCTCGGATTCCTTAAGCTCAGTGTGGAAACTTGACAATTGAATTGGAAAGAGCAGCTCGGTACTACTGTAATCTCAATTACTTAGTCATTCTTTATCGTATTCACAACAGCACGGTAATGCTCAACAGGCAGCTCGACACTTGGATCACACACACTTTGCCATAGTTCAGGTACAAGTATTCTTTTCGATCGAAGTTGAAACAGCACGCATTCTGTTCGGAGCACTTTATTAAATCGGACACTAAATAGGACTGCTTGGCATCAGCTACTCTAATGCGGCAGTGCACTTAACTTGGCTCCTTGCCAACACTTGGTTCTATTTGGCACAACAGCTACTACGATCGCAGCTCCACGTAATAGTTTAGTAAAGTCACTTAGCTAAGAAGTAGAGTTCAGTTCAGCAATTCACGAAACAGCTCAGATTTACACAGAAGGCTTAGCAAATAAGGATTTAATTAGCTCGGCACAATTACGCTGACTAAGTTAGTTCGGCAACATGAAACAGTGGTTTGGATGCATGCACAGCTCGGACCTTCCACTTCACTTCGGTACTTCTACCAAGTTCACACCGTCATTGCTTGACAGCTTCAGTTTGGCACTTTACTTGTAGTTCCGCTCGGAATAGTTCACTTCGGCAGTTTGGATACCACAACAATTTAGCTTGGCAAGCTAATGATCAAAACAGTACAACAAGCACTTGGTCATAGTAGCTCGGCAAAAGTTCAGTTTGGTGCATAAATTAACAACAGTTCGGTAATCCTTCACTGTCAAGTCCTCGGCTTGGACACAACAGTAGCTTGGTTCACACACTCCAAATCGCACTCACGCTCACTGAAGCTCAGACGAAACTAGTTGAGAGCTCGACACATGAATTGTGATAGCTCAGCCCAGACACAGTAGCCAGTTTGGTAACTTTCAAGTGGCACTCCACAACTTGGAAATAAATCAGCTCGACTAACTTTAGGATAGCTCGATACTCTTCTTCACCTCTGCACTTCAACCGAGAGCTCAGATATGCACTAAGTAGCTCAGCAATTAAGTTCAATCAGCTCAGCGCTTCGGATTGGAACAACTCGAAGCTTGGACACAGTTCGGCTCGGATGAGTAAGCTCGGCCTCACTAAGTTCACTTTGGACTTCACTCTAAACAGCTCATCATTTAATTCTTCAGCTCGGCAACTTGGAGACACTTTAGCTCAGTCAACAATTGTGATAACTCGGACACACACAAAGAAAGCTCAGCAGTCATTAAATAGATCACCTCATCCTTGTTTCAGTAGTTCGGCGGGTAAACAAAACAGCTCGGATATAACTCCACAAAGACACTTGGTGCTGCAATTGCACCACTTGGCAAGCCACACGAACCTACCAACGCAACTCCGGCGATGGCCACAACCAAACCTACAGACCTACTCAAGCTACGCATTGAACTCCACTGTAATAACAAACCCATACGACTCCACACTCTTATGCTTGGTGACATAAACAACAGACACCATGGTTCACCAGACAATGTACTCACACGAATTTTGATGCAAGTTAAATAAGCACATAGACCCATACAAACACCAACGACCACTACCGTCACGAGAGCACTCAAATAAAACCCAAGCCACTTTTCGCACGAGGGATTACCACAACTGTTACAAACCCTATGGATTCAATTAGTCTTATGGCATACTCTGAAATCACCAATTGAGTAATCAATCCCCTCAATTGAATACCATTTGCCGCAATAGTAACTCACCCAACAAACCCTAATGAGCACTTCCTTGGATTTATACAGCTGCTATACCAAGAGAGTGAGAAAGTCACTTTCAATTCAACTTCGATGGCTAATACTTGCAAACTTGTAATCCTAAGCTATCAAGCTTCAGTTCTCCTTCGAAAGGGCAAGACCCAACTTTGAAATCTCACGGAAACAACTATATGGAAAGGATAACAACTAAGTTTCTCCATTTTGATATTGTAGTCTCGGTATCTAGTATATTGAATAATAGGTTCATTCTTTGGTCAATAAATTCTTGTCAACAACACATAAGCTAGCGAACTGGCAGCTTCTCAAATATGAAACAATAACTCTAACACACTCACTGTGGTAGCCACGAGATGAATACAGTAACCACCAATAATACATGAATAAAAACTTCATAGAACCTAACATACTCTCTTGTCGAAACTCTGCTATGATACCAGCGAAGCTAATGCATCTTTAGGGTCGAACACAAAGAGAGGCACTGCAACAAATTAAAAACAAGAAAATACAATGGGGGTTTACCGAATTTGTGAGGTATTTAGCTGGATATGACGTACCAACAAGATCCAACATGGCCTAAGACTTGCCGAATGTGATGCATTGGTTTGAGTAATAGGGTTACTTACCACAATCCTTGCTTTGCTAAAGGGATTGATAAGAGTGGATAGATGAGAGTTTTCTAAAAGAAAAATCTCAAGGGTTTTTCATTAAAATGTCAAGTCTGGTTAAAACCCTACACATGTGCTTTATTTATACACAATGATAAACTTATAAATAAAATGACTAAAAAAATACCCTGGTGGTATTCTTGTAAATTCAAAATAAACCTAAGGGTAATTTAGGAAAGATACAATAAAAAGGAGTCTAAATAACATAAGCAGAAATAAGTAATCAAAAGAGATGTCCACGTGAGAAGTAAGCAAGTTCGACTTCAGCATTTAGTGGGATTGGTACCTCGAATCCTATCACTAGCTATATCACTAGCCGAGTCGAACTGAGGTTAGGTCAACCTTGAGGACATATAAAGATGATAGACATCAGGATGTAAGACCAATGAGGTGAAGTATTTTAAATATTTGGGCTTCAGGCACAAGGCCGATGAGTATCCAAATCGACATGTCATGGTACTCCGGGGAGATGTAGTAGATAGGATCGATAAGAGCGAGCTCGAGGAAGAGAAGAATGATGGAAGGATTGAAGTCGAGGAGGAAGAGAAGACTTGTGTCTACGCCGACCAAGGAAAAGTAATGACCTTAGTGTTGAGACAAGTACTGAGTTCCTTGCTGAACTTTGAGGAAGATTGAAGAGAGAATTTATTTCATATGAAGTGTACCATCAAAGGATAACTTTGTACCATCATAGTAGACGGAGGAAGTTGTACTAACGTCGTCATACAGTCCTTCGTGTAGAGGTTAGGACTGTTGACCTCTAAGCATTCTTAACCTTACAAATTATATTGGCTTCATGATAAGGGTGTTTTGTACGTGATGAAACAAGTAACTGTACCCTTCAATATTGGGAATGTGTATAAAGACGAAGTAGTGTATGATGTCATCCCCATAGGAGCTTCACATCTGTTACTTGAAAGACCTTGATTGTTTGACCAACATGTTATTCATGACGGATACAAAAACACTTATACCTTTGTTAAGGATGTGAAGAAGATTGTGCTGTAACCTATGACACTGACCCAAGTGAACAAGACCCATAATCAGCTTACTCGAGCTAATAAAAAGAAAGCCCTAATGATAAGCCGAAGTGAACTCTAAGCTACTAAGAAGGCCAATGATCCTATGTTTCTATTGATTAGAAGATTGGTTGAGATGATAGATCTAAAAGAAGTACTTGAATAGATCAGAAGATTGATCGACAAGTTTTCTAACTTATTTCTTGAAGAGTTGTCTAAAGGACTACCCCCAGTTTGAGGCATTGAACATCGTATTGATTTGTAGCTAAGCGTCACCTTACCAAACTGACCAGCCTATGGGATGAACCTTAAGCAGGCTGCCGAACTTAAAAGACAAGTAGATGAGCTCATAGAAAGAGGATATGTGAGGAAGAGCATGAGATCTTACGTTATACCAACCTTGCTCCTCTTAAAGAAGGATGGTTTATGGTACATATACATCGATAGTCAAGTAATCAACCGAATTACTATCAAGTATAGATACCTAATACTAGGTCTCGATGACATGTTAGATGAGCTTTGTCACGCCCCGAACAAAAAGAGTCATAACAGTCCCGCCGTGTAAACTAATCTAAGATAGAAGCTGACCTCACAGCTGCTATCGTAGACGCAGTTTACACAAGGCGTACAACTCAACCAGCTTGAAACGTCTATTCTGACATCTGTTAATATCCAAACCTGTGGTAGAGTTTTTATAAAATACTTGTTCTATACAATCTGTTGTTTAGTACTACAACAGTAATTATACAAACATTTCACGTCCAAGGGTATAGATTACAATCAGAGTTTATTAAAAACCACAGGTTTTACGATTTATATACAATAAGTTAGAAAACTAGTAGGCTCCTAGGGAATTCCCATTCAGTTTTCTTCAAAACTTAAAGACAAAACAAAAGCTTAGGTTCAGTTAAATTCCTCGATCCTCACTTTCCCACACAGCAGCACACTAACCTGAGAACGGTGGTACCTGAACATCTTTGCCTTTACTCAGCACCTGCAAAAGAGTCTGTAGGGGTGTGAGCACAACTAGCTCAATAAGTGGGGCGGAGTCAGAAGAGTACTATACAATCACAAATAAGGTTAATGATTATGATGAAATGCAATGTAATCACTCAAATGAAAACATCGCACAGTGTTAACCGGTCCACTGCGAGGTTAGAGAAATTTCATCCGCTCCAACTTGGATTGAGGAGTTTCATCGCGACTCAAGTTAGACCAAACCCGGGCTTGTACAATGGAGAACACCCCCCTCCCAAGATCGCCTTCGAACCATGGCCCCTAACCTTGCCGCGACCTCCTCGCCTATCACTTAGTTCGACTAAGGATGGGGAAAGGACCATTTCAGCTATCCTCATCGAAGGAAGTCGGTGTTTGGCTTAACACTCTTAATCGTTTCCCCTAACGGGTGAATATGCATGACCAATTACACTTTAATCAAATAATCATTAGTGATAATCAGGGATGACCAATAAGTTCACACAATACAGAATCCATGCAAATATGCAGAATAGCACACTAAGGAGTTGAACTCCTGTCACAACAGAGTATCATTCACATACATAGCATGCGCATAATCATCTAACTACAAACACAACCAGAAGTACTCTTGGGTCTCCGGATACTTTTAAATAGTACCCAAACAGCGGCGAAGCTACCATCCCAACTTACTTGTTTAGATGTTCGCTATTTCTGACTTGAATTGTCAACCGTCTTTGGAAGGTCCTAATTACATAAAAGCTCCAAATTTAGTTTTCGTAATAATTACGAAAACATTAGGGTTTAATCTAAAATGGTTATATATATATATTATTTCCATAATATGCAGTCATGTTATTACTATATATCGAATTAAATTATTAATTATTGATATTGTACATCATATATACTATTACGTATTATATATCGTTTTGATCGTATCGAAACATACTTTTTATTTATTAATTCACGTTTTGATTCCGGTAAGGTTACCGAAATGTGTATATTCTTGAATATGTTATAGCTATAGGCTAGATTGCTTAAGGTTATCCGATTTCAACAAAACTAGTGTCGTTGAGTTCGTATAGACTTAACGACACATTTTACGAGTCCTGTTCCTAGAGATGGATTTTAACGGGTAGCTTGGATTTTTAATACAATTATACATAATTATATAAAATGATCGTATTATGCGAAATTTACAGATTTAAATTATATTCTATCTAATTTATCTTTATATTGTAACAATATAAGTATTATTCAATTCTAATACACCTAAAGTACATCCCGATCAGAAAATATTAATAATTATAATAAAAATCTCCATTTAACCCAATTCGATCAGCAATCCTATATATAGGTTTTATTTAACTATTTAACTCATTTTAGTCTATTAATATTACAAATACACCCCGACTTGTAATTTAAGCTATTTTACTTAATAAATTCGTAATAAATAGTTCGGATTACCCAATAATTCCTCGAAAATTTCTATGGACTTCTAAAAATATAGGGAATTCAATTATCACTTGGTTTCAAGTTTTCGACCTATTACTTATATTTTCGTATTGACGATTTTACTTCTAAATTTGATAAATTATCCAATTATAATTCTTTTAGCATCCAATTTATTTCAATCTGACTCAATACCATTATTATTTATTATAGATCAGTACATGTCCATTTCATCAATTAATTTCATAATTTCCTATTAAATTCATAATTTCAGCCTATTTTCGAACCAATTTCAGGCCTAAAAATTCAATAAATATTAAAATTATTCAAATAAAAATTTGGGCTACGTAGCAATTACCCATATATCATACACATCCTATACAAAAATTTTCAGCTAGAAACAACATCATATAGTACATTTATTTCACTATTATATATTCGGATGAATTACAAATTTCTTAATAAAGTATATTAAATATTACGAATTTTTCAAAAATAAAAATATCACATGAAAGCATGTATAAAATAACCTAAGTGTAATTTTTTTCATAATTTTCTAGGTAGATTTACTAATTTTTAGAAATTATTGAAAAACAGGGCAGAAATCTGACCTTGGTATTCTTGGGTGCTCCGGTGGCCGGCAGCGGCTGGGCGGTTATCGGACGGCCTGCGCGGTGGGTGGACCATGTGGGGTTGGCTGGGTTTCACAGCAAATCTACTCTAGGTTAGGATTCCACACTTTCATTAATTTTTCTGTTTTTTTCTAAATTTGTTTTTTTTTTCTACGATTTTTTCTAATTTTTCTTTCTGATTTTCTCTGATTCCAAATTGCTAAAACTATCATATCTGATGATCTTGGCTTTTTATAGTGCCTCAAAGTCAGTTTAAGGATTTTTCCTTTAATTAATTCATATTTTCTTTTCCAATTTTTTTTTTTTTTTTATGCATGAGGTGTCCAAATATTATAACTGCACCTTTTGAATCAGCAATTGCAATTCCATCCTCCTGCCACGCCTCCTTCCATTGTTATTTAATTAATTTTTCTTTTTCTTTTATTAAACAATTACTTAAATATAGATATTATATGTTAGAATTAATTATTTTAATTAATATACAAGGTTATACCCTATGTAATAACATGTGAAATATATAACTTTACTCATATAATTAAGTTTCTAACATATCTTTTATTTTTAGGATACATTCTAAGGTTAATTTCATGAATTCAACACAATATATATATAATTACTCAATTTTAAGTTAATTTACGAGTATAATTATTATTTGTACCGAGTATACTAAAAAATTACGTGTATTTTTTTATAGTAAATTATACTACATTATCTCATTTTATAGCTCAATTAACTTATTTCTAAGTTCTCGTTGCAATCTAAGTTCAATTTTAGGAGTTCTGAACATTTTAGGGCTTTAGTAAATATTCCAATTTCTAAGGGAAAAATTAGAATTTCGGGTCATTATTACTAAAAGCTAACTTCACTGTAATATCTCAACTAACTTTTTCATTCTAGTCACGAAGTTTGGGCTCAATTGAATAAGTTACCCTAAAAGCCCTAAATCTGAGCTCGGTTATCCTAAACTCAATTTTGGAAGCTTACAAGTTTCATGGAGCCAAGGTATTTTCGAAGATTGATATGCAAAGTGGTTACCGCCAAATTCACATGAGACCAGGTAATGAATGGAAAATTGTCTTCAAGACGAGGCATGGTCTCTACGAATGGTTAGATATACCGTTCAAACTTACCAATGTGCCAAGCACATTTATGAGGCTTATGAACCATGTGATGCGCCCTCTGATCAAACAATGTGTGGTCGTATACTTTGACTATATATTGGTGTATAGTACTGACCTGAATAACTATGTTCAACATCTTCGAGTTGTTTTTTATATTTTATAAGTTGAGAAGTTATATAGGAATTTGAAGAAGTGTACATTTTGTTAAGGTGAAGTAATTTTTCTTGAATATGTAGTATTAGGAGAAGGACTTTGAGCTGATGAGGAAAAGATTTGTAGTATATTAGAGTGGTCAACGTTGATGAATGTTATTAAGGTTCGAAGTTTCCATGGCCTTGCTTTTTTTTTTTTTCTATAAGCGATTCATTAAGAATTTCAATACCATTACAGACCCCTTAACCATGCTAACAAAGAAGAGTGATGGATTTCAATGGAATAATCGAGTTGAATAGAGCTTCAAGGAGATTGAGGAGAAGCTTACCCTTGCCCCTGTCCTGTCATTACTAGATTTTGACAAGTCCTTTGAACTAGAATGTGATGTGTCAAGCATTGGAATTGGTATTTTCCTGATGTAAGAATGACAACTAATTGCCTACCATAATGAGGAGCTTAATGGTGCTGCATTGAACTATTTTGTGTACGAGAAAGAGTTGTATTCTCTTTTTCGAGCTCTCACTATCTAGCATCAATATTTATTGCTATGAGAGTTTATTATCGACACTAACCATGAGTTATTAAAGTATCTTGGGAGTTAGAACAAACCTTCGAAGAAGTAAGCCAAGTGGCTAGAATTTATGGAAAGTATTTCCTATGTGATTCGTCATAAGAAAGGAAGCGCCAATGTGGTCATCAATACTTTATTACATCAGCAAACCTTGCCGTTTACCTTGTAGACGAAATTACTGGGATTTTTGCTAATCACTAAGCAGTATGCTCATGAGCCCCATTTTGGTCCTATTCTTGAACAATATAGAGAAGGAGTTGCCATTGGAGGATACTACCTCAAAGATGACTATCTATTGGAGGATCGAAGGTTGTGTATACCGAGCTGCTTTACCCATGAGTTGTTGGTTAAGGAAGCTCATAGTAATGGTTTATTTGGTTATTTTGGAGAGACCAAAACAATTAATTTATTGAAAGAAAATTTTTACTTGCTTGGTTTGGTTAAGCATGTCCATAAGGTAGTTAGTGGTTGTAAAGTGTACAAGAGAGTTAAGGGGAAAAGAGAGCCCCATGGAAAGTATATGCCCTAACCAACACCAACCTTATCTTAGGCCGACCTTAGTATGGAATTTGTCCTAGGGTTGCCTTGGACATCTAGGGGAAAGGATTCAATCTTTGTTGTAGTGGACCGCTTTAGCAAAATGATACTCTTCATCCTGTACCATCGAACTAATGATGCTTTATACATTGTTGATTTGTTTTTGTAGGAAGTTGTCTGACTACATGGAGCATCATAGACTATTATTTCAGATTGAGACACAAAACTCTTGAGCTATTTTTAGAAGACTATTTGGATAAGACTTGAAATTAAACTTGTATTCAGCTTTAGTAGCCACCCTTAAATTGATGGCTAGACTGAAGTGGTGAATAAGATGTTAGGTAATTTACTTAGAGTTGTTGTGGGAAAGAACTTGAAGGATTGAGATTTATGTCTACCAGTTGTGGAGTTCCCATACAATCAAATTGTCCATAGCACAACTAGGAAGATTCCATTTGAGGTCGTTTATGGCCTTAATCCCACTATTCTACTAGATTTGATCGGTCCCTTGTAGTTGCTAAAGAGAGTCAATTTGAAGTCGACCAAACCCAAGAATTGCAAAAATTACAGCAGTCTATGACAAGAAAGATTGCTAAGTTTAACCAGAGACAACAAGAGATTGATAGTCGAGGTTGATGAGATATTTCTTTTAGACAAAGAGACTTAGTATGGATTTACTTTAGCCAAGAGCAATTTCTGCATCTAAGACAAAGTAAGCTATCTCCACGAGCTAATGGCCCATTCAGGGTCTTGAAGAAGATCAACTGCAATGCTTACCAAACTAAACTGCCTAAGAACTATGATATTTCCTTTACTTTCAATGTATCCGACCTAATTCCCTACCGACTAGAAGAAGAAGATCTCGTAAGTGACCCAAAAGAACAAGAACTAGAGACTACATTAGATTTGAGGTCAAATTTTTTTTACCCTCAAGTAGATGATAGGAATCAACCCTCCAAACTGATCACACATAGTCAAGTTAGATGACTCCAAGGATTCATGAAGAGAATAATAGCTTGCAGCCCCATCTAGGACAAGAATTCCTATTTCAACCTCTTTGATTCACTCTATTGCTGACTGGAGTATCGAGCTCTCTTTTGCACCAACATTGTCTCCAAAGTTGTCAAGCGGACGTGTCGACTCTCCGAGCAGGCATGCCTACCTGTTAAGTAGTTGTATCATAATCTTAACAACATTCAAGTATACTAGCCTCAACGATTGTTTGAAAACAAGCTCTCAAACTGACTAGGATTCGACTACAGTCTGAAGCGAATATTCATTAGTGATTGATTGGCTGAAGATTTACTTGATCCAGATCAGGTCGGCTATGACCGCATACAATCTTTTTTTCCCTCTTTTCGTTTAAATTGTACTATATTTCAGAGTGACCAGCCACCATACGACAAGTGTCTTTTGGCATGACATTCCATAAGGATTCTTTATTTTTTTTTGTACTGAATATGCTTTGTCTCTTTTACCCCTTTTAGTATATTTGATATATTCCAATTGTAAATTACCCTTTTTTGTCTTTTCATACGTGCTTGTAACCCTAATGGGGCTAGTATATAAACCCCAATCTTTGTGTATACTAAAATCAATCAATCAATCAATCAATCACTTCATTATTGGAATTAATATAAGTTTCCTTTTGTGAGCAACCCTAGTGTTCTTATTATTCCTTCAACTCTTATCTATTCCTTTTAGTAAGAAATAACAATGAATGGCCCTATAATTCAAATTGGTGAGTCATATCCAGTGGATTGTAGATTGAGTAGGACTGATTGTTGTATCATATCCAATTAACAGCTGCATGGACTTTGCTAGTTTTCTTTTGCTTTCTTTCGGTTTTCTTCGTTATGGTTCTCTTCTGTGTGTTTGACACCGGTGACACATCAGTATTTGTGTCATAGAAAAATTCGACACCATTAATTTTAAGATATCCAGGTGTAGTAGTAACTTCGAAGGCAACGAAACCTGAAGTGAATCACGGAACAAAGGCACTTAAGGCTGATTATGAAATGCCCAAGCATAAAATTAAAACACTTAGGGCATCGTAAAAACTCCATAGGCAAATAAGCTTGAGGCAAATCATGGGACTGTGACCCTTGAGCTTAGTTATTAAATGTTAAAGTGTAGCTCAACAATTTATTAACTTATCCCCAAATAAAAAATATGAAGTTGGTAAGCTTGAATGTAATCAAGTAACTCAAGGCAACAAATGCTCGGATCCTCAGGTATCATAGTTAAGGAAATTCCGTTGCTACAAAAGCTCAAAAGAACCATAGTGAAGGCATTGAAAGTGAATACCACCTAATGCTTAGCAAACTTGTTTCCTCGGATAATCTCGTGGTACTTGTGCGAGGGAAAAATTCGATTCTCATAGATAATTCTATAATACTCATGCTTGGGAGAAATCCGACTTGCATGAATAATCTTATGGCACACACACTAAAAAAAAATTAGATAACCTTCTTCAAATAATCTTGTTGACTCATAAAAGCATGAGAAAAATCTAAACTGCTTCCTTTGATCTCCTCATATATTAAACCTTGACATTCAAAGTAGAAGTGGGAATGGATGGAAATGGAACGAGTGGACAAATGAAAGCTTTTAAGCTTAAATGGTTTCTCTGAAATGAATGAAAAATAGTGTATAATTATAAAATAATCTCTATAAGTCAAATAATTCCATTCCCTTCCATTTTCCTTTTCACCATGTCAACCAAACAATTGAAAGTAAACATCTATTTCGACAGTCCATGGTTAACCTAGGGACAGCTTGGTAATATCCCAAGCTGAGATGTCCAATTAAGCAAATCATAACAACAAGACCAATATGCCAAGCAACAACTATGACTCATAAGCGCTACTATAACGAGGTAAAGTCTGAGCTTTGATCACATGAATAAGAAGGATGTAGTCAAGCACACACTCTAGCTAGGCTTTAGTTGAGCTATATAAGAACGTCATGCTCGAACTCTGAGTTACAAGCTTCTAGCAAGAGAAGCACGACACTTTTAATTTCGCGTAATGTAGTAGCTCTACAAGCTAGGCTTAATTCTAAGTTCTTGTTAACCTGGCTTAGCTTTATATGTCTTAGCTCGAGTTATGAGTGCGAACTCTTGATTCCGACCAAGCAACAACTTCAAACTTCGAACCCTTCTTTACCTCACATGACTAAGCTCTAAAAAAATGAATTCACCCAAGCTTCCATGCGGTTTGCAATTTGAGCTTTAGATGAAGGCCAACCTGAGTGAGACATGATAGAGGTCGAATTCTATTCTTGTCCATGAAAACACACCGAGTCGCTTATGACATCAATTGAATAACAAATTTGATTAAGGTTAGATATCAAAATGCTTTAAGTCATTAATTGTAGAAGGCTTCTACATGTTATGATTGAGATAAACACTTTGAAAAGAATAATGGCTTTACCAAATTCACTCCAATGCAATCCTTTGGAAGTAGGCTATTTCAACTTGTCATACAAGGCTTTAGAAGTCAAATTTTATAAGTTGTTTTGTCTTGTTTCACAAAGATTATCTTCCTTTAAAAAGAGAGCAATTTATACAGGGACCTTTATGTGTTAACTTACATTGCCTACACCTTAATAATGAGAGTAGGGTGACAAGTAAGATTTGCTTGGATAATCTCACCGACATAAAAGCTCGAGAAAAATCCAATATGCTTATTCGGATAATCTTGCAGTATTCAGTTGGGAAAAAATTCGATATGCTTAATTTTCAGATACCTAGGCAACATAATAACTCCGAAGGCAACAAAACTTGGGGAAAATCACGGAACCGAGGCACTTAAGCTTAGTTATGAAATGTTAAGCACAAAATTAAAACACTTAGGTGTCGTAATAACTCCATAGGCAAAGAATCTCGAGGCAAATCACAAGACTGTAATCTTTAAGCTCAATTACTGAATGCTAAAGTGTAGGTCGACAATTTATGAAGTTATGATCAAATAAAAAATCCAACAACTTGCGCTACATTACTCACCTTAAGTCAATACTCTATCTAACCAAATCATGGGTCTTACCCAGGAAATGGCCATAAGAAGCTCCCTCGCAATGCAACAACTTAGCTTAGGACCTTGAGAACCCATATAAGCACTCAGTCTCCTTGTCGAATGCATCACCAAATTAAATTGGGATGGAGGGCATGAGGGGAGAGTAAGAAAGGGAGTGTTGATAAGTATTTTAGTACATGAACCTCTAGGCCTAAACCGATTAGTCCAAGATGTGGACCAAGCCTACTTAGTAAAGGACTTTTGGGATCTCTCACTCTCTCTCTCTTCAATTAGGGTTTTTCCTTCCTTGACTACATCATTGAGTTTAAGTATAGTATTAGAGTAGTGGTACTAGAGTAAACTTCGATGTCCCACTAATCGTATTTTCTTTTGTAAATAAGCTCAAAACCTATAAATCTCTATCTATGAACTGTTAATAGATGCCACGATGGTTTCAACTAATTAAATTACTCTGGTCTGAACCAATAAGAGGCTTATGGAGTGAGATAAAAAGAAGCACATAATAAATTATTAAGGGACTAGGAATAGTGCATAATCCTGCCATGGTTTGAACTAATTAACTTACTAAGAGGCTTGTGGAGAGAAAAATTCCTAGTCCCTTAATAATTTATTATGTGCTTCTTTTTGACATCAAGATGGGTCAAACCAATCTTACCGAATCCCTTCCTAGAGCAATTACGGTTTTCGGAATTGGATCATATTGCTAATCAAGGTAACAACCTTATGAATGATTGGTCCAAGCCCATTTAACATATTTAATGCTTTATAAGTTATAAATCACAAGGCCTGCAATGCGCAGAAATAGAAATGAAAGGAAATAAATGAAAATATATATTAGGTCTTGACATTCAAAGTAGAAGTGGGAATGGACGGAAATGAGAGAAGTGGACGGAAACGATGTGAAACATTTTGAACTTTTAAGCTTAAATGGTTTCTCCGAAATGAATGAAAAACAGTGTATAATTACAAAATAATCTCTCTAAGTCGAATCATTTCATTCCCTTCCGTTTTCCCTTTTACCATGTCGACCAAACAACTGAAAGTGAACATCTCTTTATTAATTTTCTTTCAATCCTGCGTTATCTAGAAAAAGAAAGGTATATAATACGTTTGCGTTCGATTCTTGACAAAGTTTAATATCGATATTCAGCTAATTGTGAAAAACTGATATTCTCTGGATCATCACCTTAAGTTTGAAGTTTGGCTCTCCAAGGAGGGCTCTCTGTTTCTATTCGTCTCCCAAACTCATCAAACAAAGGAAACAACTTAAGTAAGAAACAAATGACAAAACGAAAACTAAGCAGTCTAAAGCTAAAGCCGTGAAGTTCGTTCATAAATTCCTAGGCAGCCTCTAGAAATTTGAATTCTTATTCATTTTGGACACCCTGCTTTCCCTTCAAAAATCAGTCATCATATCTGCAAAAGACTCCGCATTCTTTCGGTTTTTGTGGTGATGGCGATGATGGTGGTGGTGGCGGTGGTGGTGATTCTCAATTTCATCCGGTGGTGCTGCCGATGGTGTGGGCAATATAACAGCCTCTCTTTGAGCATTAAGGAAGCTTCTCATCCTTTCATCAGTCATGCCAAAGGAAGCTGCAAGTTCAGGTCCCATAAGGGCATGGAGTACGGAGTTTTGTCCTGCCAGGAATTGTGGCCTGTTCCTGTGTGCTGAGGTAGTGAACCCGAAGAACTCGAAGGGGCCGGTTCGAGATGCGATTTGGCAGAATGGGAAATACCTTGGCACCCAAAAGACATCACCCTCTCTCACTTTGGCATTCATTGCAGCAGACCCATTTGGATAGCCGATTTGAATGGTTCCTGATCCGCTCAACACGATTCCGTACTCCGTTGCCGTTGGATTGACATGAGGTGCCATCATAGATCCCTAATTGATAAAAAGCATGATAAAGATCAATATTAAGTGATAGACCTTGATATAAAGTAAATGTGAAAACTGCATTCGATATATTCGATTTCAGGAATAATGACAGGAGATTGACTAAGCATCTAAGTGGATTACCGCGGTCAGATTGACAAGGTAGACACCAATGCCGGAGTGTTTGAGAGGTCTATACTCTCTGCCATCAAGGGCCACACTCCAACCGTAGTTATTCCTGAAATCGGGTTTTCGATCATAGAGGTTATAGGAGTCAGGTGCATCTCCTCTTTGCCGGCCCCAGTCTCTGTTCTTCCCATCCTCCATCGAGAAGATGGAAGGCAAGAAGAACCTTATCCATGACCTTGTCGCTTGTCCTTCATCATCTTCAGGATCTTCCTCGAAGGCCGCCATTCTGTTGAGATACTTCCTTCTATCTTGTCCCTTCCATTTCAAGAATTCTGCCCAAGCGCTCGGCTCATGACTACCGTCACCAATGTGTACGATTGGACCTTCTCGCTGCGTGGTGAACATCTCTCGCAATTCTTCCCTTGTGACCTGCCATTCATATCAGCAGTGTTAGTGGAAACCAAGATCGCACGGTGCGATTGCTAGCAACAATTCATGAACTACTGAGATGTTTTGCGGTGTGCTCACATTGAATGCTGTGGCAAGTGTTTCGGGGTCGAAACCGGTTAGTACAGATGTTGGACTGGTTCCTCCACCAATGAAGAAAGACTGGAGATATAAAAGAAACCAAAATAACCAGTCATCACTAACAAACTCATCCAAAAGCTCAAGCGTTGCAGTGAATTTATCCCCAGAAAACAACTCATTTATAAAGCCAAATAAAGACAACCTGAAAATGTCTTAGTCCCAAGCTCTCCGAAGTGTCGATGCTGCATATGACATGAAGTCTCTGAGTGTCTCCGGTGTTCACCAAGTAAAATGCTGATCCAGCAGGTATTCTGTATACATCTCCAATCCTCAATTGCCTCTCCACAAAATTATCTTTATAGATAGCTCCAAGTCTTGCTTCCCCTGCATTAAGGGCTTGTTATCAGTACGTGTTTCTATATCTATACTGTATCCGTTAAGCGTATTTGTCAAATTATATCATGAAGACCTGAACTTAAATTGGTGCCAAAAAGATAGAGCCTAAGCAAAGTATGCTTTATATATCTTATGTCGATTGTCTTACTTGTGTGCCACATCATTAAGTATCAATGTCATTCGCAAGTCGAAGTCAATTCTACTTTAGCGACTGCATAACATAAACAGTGCAGTTTTAAATTTTGCATGCAGATTATCGTTTCGATCATAAATGATCACAATCTAGATAAGATGCAAAAAAAACCAACATGCAGATGTATGATCCACCAAAATGCGATGTCCATTCCCACATTAAACACTCCAATACGATTGCATTTAATTATTTCAACGTAATAGAGAATAAATAAAAAAAAAAAAAAAACCACATCGATATCCATACCCCGGCGAATGACGATGATGAGATTGGAATCAACATATTGAGGAATGAAGAGGGTCTTAGGCTCCATAGTAATAAAACCAATATGCATAGGCCTATCCACCATTCTCCCACCGAAACTCCTAACAATCCTCATCTCTCCAGCCTCAGTTTGAATCACCCTCTTGGAGTCTTGCAAAAGGAAGAAATCTCGTCCTCCTCTCTCAAACTCGCTTTCTCCCCTTCCTCTTCTCTCATCATATTCTTCTCTTGATCTTCCTCCTGGCCTCCATGTCCCCTCCTCCTCTTCTTCTTCCTCATTGCCATGATATTCCGCAGCGACTCTCGTTAAAACTCCATTAAGAAGGATAGCAAGCAAGAGGAGAATAGCAAGTTTACTAGAACTCATGATGGGGCAGAGTCGAAAACCACGGTTACTTGACAGTTTCCTCAATATGGGTTTTGTTTTTGTGCTTGTTTAGTGTAATGTTGTTTCGTGGGTTCTGAGGTTTAAGAAGAGGAGGAGGAGAAGATGTAGGATGACAGGTGTTGTCCATGCAAAACAGAAGGGCATGCTGGCTTGTTGAGAAACGGACACAACAGTGTCTTCGATGAGAAAAATTCGAAACCTTCCATGAGAACAAGTCCATGCGCTTGAAAATCTCGATTTCTCCTCCTGACTACATTGAATTTTTGCAAATCATTTGGAAAAATATTCGTGTAATAACTGTCGACTATATCGGGTATGCGACATGGGGACCAACAGTTTCACCTGTGTAATAAAATCCTGCCTTATGTGTATAAAATATAAATAAATTTATATAATATAATTAAATATATTATAATATTGATAAAATATAATAATAGATGAATAGGAGAGAGAGACGAGGGTTGTAAGGAGAGAAATAATAAGTAGTGGGAATGTTGGAGAAAAGAGAAAAAAAAGAGAGGGAGTAGTGAGAATACTAGAGGAGAAAAAGAGAGAAAGATAGGGGAGAAGTTTATATTTTCTTAAAATTTTTAAATTGTTTTATATTTATAATTAAATATATTAAAGAAAATTATTTATTAATAATAAAAATTTTATTTAAAAGATTAAATAAGTAAAAATAATCAATATATTGTTTCGATGGTTACTTAAATCTTCAAACGCTTTAATAATATAGATATAAAAAACAGTAATTAATGCAAATGTATATTTTTATTCTATCATGTATAAAGAAATTATTATTATTATTTGTTTATTTTTAATGTATACAATAATAAATAATTAGTGCATATGTAGATTTTTATCCCATATGATTTTAATTTTTAACCTCATCAAGATATATACTAATGAACCAAATTGTGTCATTCATTTGCATCCTTATTTATATGAAAAATAATGCTTTATTTCTCCTTATTATTGTCTATGCTTTATTCATTTCCTTTTTTTTTTTGTTCATCATCCTCAAACCAAATATCAAATAATGCACATTATTGAATCTAATATTTAATTACATAAATGAAACTTATGTCCTCTACAAATAGGAACCATAATATCCATCAATTATTAGATTGGTTAGACATGATTTTTTAATTATTATTGCCTAAAAAAAAGTCATTTAAAAATAGAGAAAAAAGTTTTAGCTCATGATATATACACTTATTTATATATCATATTTTTAATATTAAGAGACAATATGATATTACTTTAATTGCTTAACCGTAAGAAATCTATATGATTTCATTTGCCCTACTTATCTTAACATACTACAAGCACACACACATACATACATACACATACATACAGATATACATATGTACATGTGTGTATGATTTTCTATTTGTGTGTATATATATATATGTAAGTATTTATGTATATATACGTCCTATTTGGATTATATATATATATATATATATGTATCTCATTTGTATTTGTTTTATATACAATCTATATCTATTTGAAATCGAGTTTTTAGAAAAATGTTTTATTTATATCTTATTTATTTCTATTTTATAATTATGATTAAGGTATTAATTGGAGTGTCCGAATTAGAAAATGAAATTTCATGTATTTTTAAGAGAAAATATTTGAAAAAATATATTTTATATATTGAAGATGATTATTTTAATTAGATAATTAATTTTTGAAAAAGAGTATATATGAGATTATATTTTCATCTTTTTGGTGTTTTATTATTGTCAAACGTAAGATTTAAGTAAACATTAAAAAGATACCAATAAAATGGAAAAAAGATGAAGCAAACGGAGCCATATATATATGGAATGACTATTATTCATGGATTTACCATCATTTTATCTTTCCTAATAAATTTACTTCTGAGCAAATTCAAAATTAAAAATATTAGTGGTGATGAGATAGAATTTTTACTTAAAACTAAAGTGTTATGATGTTGTGTTACATAAAGAACATCTACATGATTACTTACACATCTAAATAATTTAATAAGGAAAGGAGCAAATGTGTACATCATCCATAAAAACTTTCAAAATTATATCAATTGATTAAAGTCCAACACTATATATGGATTTTGTTTTAAATTATATTGAATGCTTTTGAAAACAATACTTTTGTTTTAAAAAGTCATTGCAATTATATTTTAATAATGTATATTCATCGATTGTTTTAAATATAATATGAATATTATTATATGATTACGGTTCATATGTAAAAATGCAAAGGAATGACCCATTTTTGTGCAATTTTGCAAAAAAGAAGGGAGTAGATTTTTTAACTTTGCACTTAAAGGGCCTATGTTTATAAGTTACACTTATTTCAAAGTTTAAATGTCATATCAAATCTCGTTAATAGTAGATAGATGAAAGCCCTAAAATGAGCATAATTTATAAATATGGTCCTTAAATGTATGATTGAAAAATTCAGGCATTTTTTCAGAAAATTTATATAAATGTAGACCTCTTCTTTGCATTTTTTTCCCTTTCTATAGTAAAGAATTACTCTTTCTTTTTTATTTATTGAAAGGATGCTTCAATTTCCTCATAAGTATTTGCTACATTTTGAAAATGCACTTTTCGTGTTTCAATTGTATCAAATATTTATTATATTTTTAGTTGCTCACATTAGTGTGCAATGTTTGCTGGTACTGGATGAATTCACAACTAATTTTAGAAAAACATCATACTAACCATTAATATTCTGAGAACCAAAGCCACTAAACCGACTATTTTTAATCCCATGGTATACGATATCTTGCATGGCATATATAATATGTTTTCCCTAAATGCTGGCCATCTTCGTTTCATTAAAATATTTGGCAGGTGTTAAAATAGAAAACAAAACCTCGTCTTTACTAAGCACCAATTTCAGTTTTCTTCAACATTAAACTTTGGCTCTTTACTAGTTTTGCCCAAATTGATGTGAGAATTACATTGATTCCACCTAGTCTTCACATAATTTACTAAATAATGATATCAAATGACAAAAACAAAATTAGAAAACAATAATTAACAATCAAGAAGACATATTACAAAATAACAAATAGGATTTCGAGTTGCCAAGTGATTTGAATGACATCGTAGTGGTAATATTGAACATTTTCTAAAAATTCAGTGATTTGAGCCGTTAAAATAAAAGTTCAGTAGTAATTAGTAGGATATATTTAAATGTATAATGGTATATGGCGGATTTAACACTTTTTTATTTGTTAAAAAAGGTTGATGTACCTGCAAATGTCTCAAACATACAAATAATCATGTATTTAAAAGTCAAATGTTTGGCAAAAAAGAAAAAGAAAAATATTCAGATTCTTATTTGTGATGTGCTCAAATAGAGTGGTAAAACTCTCTAATAATCAAAATGTCTCTTGGTATAATAGCCTAGAATTCATTATAAATGTCAAGATATATACACCATGGCAGAGCAAAAGATCACATCCATTCAAGAATTAAAGAGAAAGAAATAGTGTGAAAGTAATGTAATTCCACTGTAAAATAAAGGGTATAACAAATCCTCTAATAATAGTTAGGATGAAGAATAACTTTTTCTCTTGTAGGATTCTCTTATAAATTGAATAAAAAACTAATAAGCTGATGAAAACTCAAAATAGTCACTCTCCTTTTAAAGATGATAGAGACGATTTTTGGCCATTGAATGAGATTATGGTTTGTATGCAAAAAAAAAAAAAACTTTAATCATTTGTTTCAATGGTTAAAAATAAAGGAATATGATCCACTTAATAATCTCCATCTTAGCTCAAATTTAACTAATTGCTCATTGTCATATTAAATCTTAAAGGATGCTTAGGTGCTATAAAGACCAAGAAAGTCCAAACAATGTTGAAATTTGGTATTTGGAAGTGGCTTAGTAAGCACATTTACTAGATTCTCGGACGTATGAATCTTTTCCATCATAACTTTACCAATAGTTACAATATCTCTAATAAAATAATGTTTCGCATCAATGTGTTTGGTCTTATCGTGATAATGACTATTCTTGGTTAAATGAATTACACTTTAGTTATCATAAAATACAACTAGAAGTTCTTATAGCTAAGTTCATCAACTAAACCTCGAAGCTAAAGAGCCTCCTTTAGACCCTCAATTGTTGCAACATAAGTTGCTTTAGTTGTAGATGATGTAATAATGAACTTAAGTGTAGCTTTTCAACTGATAGTACAATTACAGAGAGTAAATATATAAACAAAAAGAGATCGTTTTTTTATCCAAATCACTACCGTAATCTTAATCAACAAAATCTACATCATCATTGTTTGTAGCCTTGTTTCTGTCAAATACCAAATTGATATTAGAATTATCTTTTTGATGTTCAAAAATCCATTTCACAGTTGATAGCACTCGAATGATCCTTATCGAGATTATGCACATATCAACTTACCATGCTGATGCATATATTAAATCAGGTTTAGTGCATACCATTGCATACATATTGGCTACTGCACTATCATAAGGAATATGTGACATATGCTCCATCTCTTCCCCTATGCATAGGCAAAGATCTAAAGATAATTTCAAATACACAGCAAGTGGAGTAGAAATAGGTTAGAAATCATTCATATTAAATGTCATGCCTCGAAACAATATAATCATAATAGTCTCACTGTGCAAATCATTCTAAGATAGAAGCTGGTTATACAGTTGCTATCTTAGACCTGATTTACATAAGACGTCTACAACTAACCCATTTTGAAGTAAACAGTTCTTAATTTAAATAAGTTATTTACTTATGAAGAAAAGTACATACTTGCATTAAAATAATTTCAATATCTTACAAGATTTAACAATCTAGTCACAATTTAATTGAGTAATTTGTAAACTAATGTTAAAAGCTTTGAAATAAATCTAACTAGAAAGTGCATTTGGTCTTCAATTTACATCCTCATTCCCTAGGATCACGCAATTGCTAGCTTTAAGGTTGATATAAGCCACTTCCTAGCTAACACCTACAATAACGTCTATAGGAATGTGAGTAATCATAGTTTAGTAAGTTAGTATGGAGGACTTAAAACTATATCACTAACATAAACAAGGTTATCAACCGCTTTAGTTAAATGCAATGCATCAACGCGCAAATGCAATCGCACAACGTTGTCTGGTCCGTCGTGAGATTAGAGAAATTGTACTCACTTTAATTTGGGTTAAGGAGTTGTCGTTAATGCAATAGCTCATAACCAAACTTGGGCTTGTGCAATGGAGACACCGCTCCTCTGGTAACTACCTTCAAACCATTAACTTCACTCTTGCTGCAATCTCCTCACCTATCACTTAGTTCGACTAAGGATGAAGAATGGATCAACTATGCCATCCGATGCTATTTGCTTTCGAAGGGGTCGGTATTTAACCGGAGAATCTTAATGTTCTCCTAATGGGTTGTTATGTAAGTCCAGTTTATGATTACAAATCATATATTTGATTAGGTCCAATTTAGAATGATTAATCATTTTATACAAATCACATAATACAAGTCAAAGAAACACATCAAAATCATATCATCAACTTAGAACAAGTACAATTTCAAGCCTCCAAAATACAACATTGTCTTAATCCCAACTTACTTGAATTCTTCACTTACTCACTCGAGGTCCTGCTTACTCAGGCCATTAACGATTATCCCTATAATACAAATGTGGTTTCAGTTTTTTTTTTTCCATATAATTATTATAGGTTGGTTTTATCTTATAACGCTTATTGTTATCTTTTGGTTAGGATTTAATATACCTAATTATCTAGGTTTTTAAGTTTTTTACAATTCTTTTTAAATCACGTTAAGTTCTATTTTAATTTTCGTGTCATTTTCTAAATTAAGTTTTTAACTCGATTTTTTGTTACAGATTTATACGTACATCTTAAGAAATCATTCTGACCCATAATGTGAAATTAATCAAATTATCTTCGGATATTCTAAATATGGTTTTTAGTCTCTAACTAGTATTTCATTCTGTGTGGTACATCCTAATCTTGATTTAATTATCGAATTTACTCCTAATATGAGAAAATCTTACATTTTTTATATAATTACCCTAATTTAAGTTTCCTACTAGATTTTATATATATTCCTATTATTAGTATAATATCAATTTTTTATTCTAATATTTTCTATTTATTATATTTCCCATATTTGCATATTATGTATTATTACTTATTACGTATATAATACACATCTAATATTTCTATTACTCCAATTATCATCTCCCAACATCAATTAACATCTCAAAATATATAATTTCATCCTAAATCAAATTTTACTCTTAATTATCTTAATTTGCAAAATTAACTTAAAATTGATTATTCTTATCCATTACACATGTACTACATAATATTCTAATAATTACATTTAACCCTCCAAATGCTACAAATAGCATACTCCATTAGATTTCAACATCTTAAAATATATAATCGTGTATCAAATTAGTAATTACCCATTTAATTACTTAATTAATCATAAATTACCCATTTTATGCATTATTTTAAGGCCTAAAAATTATCTAAAAATTTCAAAAATTAATTTTTGAAAAAGGGCTTCATAACACTATTCTATAATCCTTAATTAGTGTACACAAAAATTTTGAGGTTAAAACTACACTTCTAAAGTCATATATCACGGGATATATTTTCATCAAAATAATATTTTTTATAAAACCTAAATACAAAAATATTTTAGAATAATAAGTTTTATAATTTTCCAACTAATTTGAAAATTTTAACAATTTAAGAAAAATCGAGTAGAAATTGGAACTCATCAGAACTGGTGGCTCCAGCCACCTTTGGTGGCCATGGATGTGTCGGCCCATCTAGGTGTTATCACCACCGTGTAGTGGTGGTGGCTGTGTATTCCTAGCTACTCGTTGCGTTTGGGTTCTTCTTAAAAACCCCAATTGCACAAATTTTTCAAATTTTTGTAAAAACCTAAATTTTCTCTCAAATTTCGGTGCTTTCAAATTTTTGTCAACTCCAAACTGACCAAATGAACTCTTATAATTTTTTTTGCTATTTATAGAGCTATAAAGTAATTTTAGTGTATTAAATTGAGGTAACATTAGCCTTATTCTCTTCTAAGTTGCCTTTTTGCTTGTCTTAATTTAATCGGTTGCTTTTATTTATTTAATTCTAAGCTATCACATCTCAATTCTAGATGTTTCCTCATTTTTCCTGATTTTTCCTTAATTAATTATGAATTTTATTTAATTAATTAATCTTATTTTAGCATATTTTGCATATTTTAAGTAATTACGCGTATTTCTACCTACATGTAAATATATATATGGTATAAATAAATACTCCTAAATATTATTTAAGTTATTTTATGATTTTTAGTATGTATATAATTTATCTCTAGTGATTCGTTAGTTATTGAAATGTATTTCCGATAAATAAAAAGTAATATACTTAAAATTTAGAAAATTTATATTCTTTTATTTTATTACTTATTTTCTTAAATTCGAACTTACGAGATCGCTTTTACTAATATTCCTAGTTTTGTCGTAGAATTTAGGTTGAATTGGACAGTTTGCTCATTCGCCCTAAATTCTATGAACCGAATTTCGAATAGCTAAATGTGGATCTTACATTAAACTTATTAAGAAGTTTTTCAATATATGTCTTTTGTTATAAGAATAGTTTACTAGCTTGATGGTCTTTATTAATTTGCTCATCTAGAATTTTCTTAGCTGCACCTAATTCTTTCATTTCAAACTCATTACTAAGTTGGGTTTCCAACTTTCTAATCAAAGACTTATCATGTGATGCAATCAACATATTATCAACATAAAGTAATTAGTATAAAAAAGACCCATCTAGAAATTTTATAAAATAAACATAGTCATCAAAGTAACTTCTAAAATAACCTTACTTAATCATAAATGATTAAAACCTTTTGTACGACTGTCTGGGAGCTTACTTAAGGCCATATAAAGATTTCTTAAATCGAAAATAAGATGCTCCTTACCAAGAACAATAAATCTCTTAAGTTTTTTTATGTAAATTTCTTCTTCTAGCTTGCCATGTAGAAAAGCTATCTTAACATCAAGCTACTTCAATTCGAAATCAAACAAAGCAATAAAGGCAAGCAAAACATAAACGAAGGTATGATGAACAATAGGTGAAAAAATCCCATTAAATTCAATACGTTCCTTTTGATTAAAGCCTGTAACAACTAATCGTGCTTTCCATATGTCGTCCTTTCTCTTATAAACCCATTTACATCTCAGCAGTTGCTTGCTCGTAGGAAGGTTAGTCAAATCACATGTACCTTACTTTTAAAAACTCTTCGTTTCTTCATTCATAGTCATTAGCCATTTTGAAGAATTAACACAAAAAACAGCTTTAGTATAGCTAGTAGGCTAACATCATCATTTATCTCTTGTGTTATAGACAATGCATAAGTATTTAAATTATCATTATCGACATATATAGTTGGCTGTTTAATCTATCTTCTTATTCTAGGTTGTGTAATTAAATAATCATCTCATTGTGGCTGAACAAGACAAGTGATATTATCATCACAATCACGATTATCATCATGATCATTAATACTAAATTCGTTAGTAGAGGATGATGAAACATTGACATTGAGCTATAAACTTCAATTCTAACTCCATCATCTCACTAGTACCTTGCAGACTCAGGCATCTTCATTAAAAGTCACAACTCTACTAAGAATTACTTTTTATGACTTAGAATCAGAAGACCATAGATGATATCCTTTGGACTCTGATGCATAACCAAGGAATATGTACCTAACATCCCTTCAAGTTAATTTTCCATCATTAACATGTGTATATGCAAGACATCCAAAAATCCTCATACTAGAATAATCAACAGGATTACTTAACCAAATTTCTTTTGGAATTTAGAAATAAAGTGATAAGTATGAAGAATTATTAATTAAGTACCATGTAGTAGATGTTGCCTTGACCTAAAATTCATGTTGATGCTATAATTAAGCATTTGAAAGCATACAACGAGCTTTCTTAAGTAGAGTCCAACATCATTTTGCTCGGGTTTATATGGAATTGTTTTATGTATAGCAATACCATAATATGCACAGAACTCATTAAAGTCATGCTCGTAGAACTCTAAACCATTATATTTTCTAAGCTTCTTGACTTTTTTCCTCATTTGGATTTCAACAGGAGTTTTCTACCTCTTAAAAGTGGGGAATGTCTTATTTTTATGTCTCATAAAATAAACCTATACCTTATGAGAAAAATCATCATAATAGTCATCATATAGTAGATTCCTCCGTAAGAGGGAGCTTTAGAAGGACCCAAAAATCAGAGTGATTATAATTAAGAATACCTATTATATAGTAAGTTGCAGTAAAGAAAGTAGCTCTTGTCTATTTTCCAAAAATACAATGTTCACGAACCTCCAACTTACCTATACCATTTTTACTAAGGAGACCTTACTTAGTTAGGAAGTGCATGCCATTTTTACTCATATGGCCTAGGGGCATGTGCCATAATTTGGTAACATTAGTATTAGGTAATGAAGAAAATATAGCTGTTGACCTATCACAATAGAGCCTTATAAGGGCACATTTTCATACATTTAGAACTCCACCTTAAACTGAGTACTTGCACTAAGGGGACCTAAGGGTAACTAGATAAATTAAGCTCCATTTCAAGTTAGGAATACATTAAACTTTAGTGAAGATCTTAACAACACCATCATGAGTCTAGATTTGAATAGTACTAATTCCAACAACTTTACATTAGGCATTATTATCTATCAAAATAATACAATTATCAATAGGTTCAAAAGTAGTAAACAAGTTTCTTTAAGGACATATATGAAAAGTACATCTAAAATCAAGAATCTGTTCGGTTTTACTTCTTTTATAAGAGCAACAAATGATAATAGAATATCACCGTAAGATATTTAGGATAAAAAATTAGAAATATTGATAGAAATCAGGCTACTGGACTCTTAACCTGAGCTTGAGCCTAAAGATTAAGAGCATGATAAGGCAAGTTCCTTTTTTACATCCCATAATTGAAGAGTCCGACCTACTGCAGTCTACTGACTTGATGCCCTACTTGAATCAAACCCTCTTGTGCTTATTGATAGTCTCCAATTGCTGACCAAAGGTATACTCAGACAATAGCTTGGCCCATTCGACCGTCTGCATAGCTGACTTGAATCTAAGCTTTACTGAATATGTTCGAGCTGAATTTACCTCGAAAGGCACTACCAAACTATTAGCTTGACTTTGCATCATTACTCGACAACAACTAAGCTAGCCATACAGTTTGTTTGTTTTGCAAGGTGTATGACCATTGATCTTCTACCATGTGTCTGAGCACCCAAAATGACAGAATCTTTGGAATGCCTACTTTTGTTGATTTCTCATTTATACCCTTCGAATATTCCTTATATCATACTAATTTTGGATATTATCCTCTTTAGTCTTTTCCATTTATAGCAGTTGCCCTAATATTTCATGTATAAATACTCATTGTAAACATAGCTACAAGACATTATTTGATAATGAATATACTCAATTGTTCTTTTCATGAGCAAGTGTGCTTACACCTCTTTTTTTACTCTTATCTTAACTCTTAAGCAATGTTAGATGGCGAGTAATCTCACTGAGTTACTCGTGCGTCATATGGAGCCAGTTTTGTAAGTCCATGGAGTTTCCTTGATGTTTCACATTTTTGGAGTAGTTCGTGGTTTTCTTGTTTATCTCATTTTCTTTTTTTAGTTTTTACATCTCATCACCTTTCACTTCAAGCTTTTTGTAAGCTTGGACTCACCCCTTATGACTGGTCTTATCAATCCTTGGTTTGTATTTTATCAAATGTCATGCCCTAATTTCTTGCAATAGCGACAAGTTTTGATGGATTTCTACCCCTTAAATTTAGAGCTAGACTTTTTGTTACCTTTACTCCCTTATTTTTAAAGTTCTGCCTCTAACATTTAAACCTTCACCCTTAACCTCAAAGTGAAATTCAAGATTAAATTTTTCTTTAGACAATAAATTAAATCTAACATCCTAAAAAGATAAGTTATCATTTTCACCATAAAACATGACTTCTTTGAAGTGTTCGTAAGTGGAAGGTGAAGGAGATTACAACAAAACAACTTTATCTTCATCTTCAATCTTAATATCAATATTTTCCAAATTGATAATACTATAATTAAACTCATCAAAATGAGACTAAAAGAGTGTCTATAGCTATACAAATCATATAAAAAAACGCCTTGAGACAAAACTTATTTATGAGGCTCTTTGTCATATATAAAATTCTAATTTTAACCATAATCTTGTAGTTTTACTTTCATTGGCTACTTCACAAAAAACCTCCTTAGACAAGTACGGTTAGATTGCTAAAAACTCATTGTCATCCAACTCATCCCATTGCTCATTAGTCATGGAAGTTGGTTTTCTTAACTTCTCATCTAAAGCTTTTTTTAATCCATTCTGAGTATTCATTTGGACTCGCCAAATAGAAAAACTAATATTTCCATTGAACTTCTTGATGTCAAATTTGGTAATGGTAGACATCTCAAATTCTTAATCGAATAAGTGATCTGATACCACTTGTTAAGGTATATATGCTATGCGAAAACATATGATCACATCAATTGGAGAATTAAAGAGAAATAAATAACATTAAAGTAATGTAATTTTACTATAAAATGGAGAGTATAACCAATCCTTTAATAATAATGAGGATGAAGAACTTACTTTTTCTCTTACTAAACTCTCTCAAGAATGAAATGAAAGAACTAATGAGTTGATGAATACTTAAAATAGTGATCCTAAGTGATGGAGATGATTTTTTGCAATTGAATGAAATTCTGGTTTGTATGCAAACAAGAACTTTAATCATTAATTTTAATGGTTAAAAATGAAGGAATTTGAGCTACTTAATGATAAATCTAAGGCCAAGCATCCTTAATAAGGTACACTTTCAAGATGGGTGACTTTGTGGGAAGCATTGCATGCTAAGGACAAAATTGTTGGTTGTATCATGCCAAAGGGGATAAAACCTAAGTCCTTCCTAACCAATTTGATCATGAACTTGTATAATGAAACCAATGAAGATGTCAATTCTACAAGGGGAAGATTGTGATATCCTTGAAATAGTGTTACATAACTCTAATCGTTGAGTCGCTCTTTTGTATATGAGTTCATTGGAATTTTAAGATCTAAAGTGGATAATTACTTGATTTGTGAAGTTTCGATCATTACATTAATAAGCATTTGTTCATCTTCAAATTTAAAATTATGAAAAATTTGAAGTGATGACTTGTGTATAACTACCCTATCATTAGTTTAATTTCTTTTTGGGAAAAGGTTAGTTTGATAATTTTAAGTGCTACCATAAATCTTCCCATTTTCACTTAAATAAGACTTACTAGAATTGCACCCGGGAGATGGGTGCATCATAAATAAAAAAAATAGATATGACAATAGTATAATAGTTTTTGTTGTGCCCCGAATGCTATCAAGTCATAATAGTTCGTCGTGTATATTAATTTTATGTCAGAAACTATTCATTCAGTCATTAGTATAACCCTAGTATACTTAAAGCTCGTATGACAAACCACTCTGAAGCATTTATAGTTCAATGTATATACTAGCATTTATATTTATAATAAGGCCAAATATAGAGTATTTATAAAAGTATATAAGTATGTGATATGACTCAAAAGTAAGAACCTAATTAGATTGCCTGCACGATCTAGTTGATTGCTTATAAAACTAAAGTTCCAAAAATATAGTCGTCATTGGTTCTGCCTCACTTAAGCCTAAACACATTCTTTTTGCACACTTAGAGGTGACTGTCACGTAGTATGATTACTCAGATTCTGCAAGCAAATCTATAGGAGAGTGAGTAAGCCATAACTTAGTAAGAGGTATGGATACCATATTTTTGCCCTTTTGCAATTTTTTTTTTTTTTAGAATACGATAAAGGGTCCTAATTTAGAAAAAAGTACAAAAAAATAAGAAATTTAGAAAAAAATACAAAAATAGAAAATTAGAAAAAATACAAAAAATAAAAAATTTAAGGAAAATTTAGAAAATTAAAATAGTAATAATAAATAAATAATAATTTTTTTAGATAGTTTAATAGAATGGAATTTTTAATTTAGTTTTATTGTTTTTTTTAGGCCTTAATGATAATAAGCATAGAGGGATGTTAAGTCTGGGCTTAGATTTAAATCTAATTTAGGTTAATCTAGTTCATATGTGTAATTTGATTACATATATAGACAATGTATAGGCTAACGGCTTAATGGTAAAGCACTTAGATATTATATTAGAGCTAGTTTGAAGTCTTGGGTTTAAATCTCATCAAATGCATAAAAATGCTTTTTGTTTTTCATCATAGAACACTTTACCAAATATTGGGATATCATTACAACATGTGTCCATTATGGGATACGTGACAGTGCCATGTACACGGGCATGCACAGTATATGGTCATGTGTTGCCACATGGCATGACATGTGTTGCTATGTGGCATGACACGTATCATGTATTAGCTATGTACGTGACACATTATCAGCTACATGTCTTTCAGGACACATGGTACTTTCTCATTAGATGATGTAAGCTGACGTAGCGCTACGTCGGCTCCACGTCAGCACTTTCCTTTTTGTTTCCTTCTCTTTCCCATGATTTCCTCCCCTTTCCTGTACGAAAACAAGCTTACCCCCCTCACTTTGACTCAATTTTTTGTACAAATTCCACAAGTGCATACATGATTTCACAGCACAATACTAATCTACACATGGCCATCTTCAAATCAAGTCTAGAAACAAGGCTAGATTCACTTGTTTTCGCTCCTAAATGGGCTCTCAAAATCAAGAAAAACTTGAAATTCGAAGTCATTATATCTATGCCCAAATCCTCTATAAATGGAGGTTACCAATACTATGCGACCTCGGATTTGTATATACAGGGCATCGGTTCTTCTCCCCAGACAGAACTCCCTTTTGAACTCCTTCCCACTCACAATCTTACACACTTTCTCTATTTGCGACCTTCATCTCTCTCTTGCCACAACACCATTTGACCTTCGTCTACCTTCGAACTTAGACCATACTCTAATAGTAGAAAATTGACACCTATGAACATTATAGTACACGGTAACAACTTAAACTATTGCCTATTGCCATTCATACACCATCGTAACCACGTTAAGAGACCTAAACCCCAACTAACCTTGCTACCACCTTTTGGAAATGCCTCCTCCACTCACCCCCACTCGAAATTGACTCTACTACTAGCTTTGTCGCCCCTTAAAACCACTAACCTAAACATTTACTCACCTCCAGTAACCATTGATGGGTAATAGCCATCAACTGCCACCACCATTGTCTTCCGACAACCACCAAACCAACTCTTAACCTTGCAGCATCATTCTTATACCCCTATTCCCTAATGCAAAAAACATAAAAAGCCGATCACCCCTTCGTTTTAGCGTTTAAAACAACATGAATTGCCCCACAAACTTATTGCATCTCTCATCTCCTTTAGACTTGAATTCATGCTCCAAACCTAACTTGGATTTGCGTATCAACTTGACCTGCTGCTCCAATTTGTCCTCACGTATCAGTGTTTGGCCCTTTTTTATTATTTATTTAGTTTATTCTTGTAAATTCCATTGTATTGTAACCAACCAAAAAAAAAAAAAGAAAGAAAGAAAAAAGAGAGAAGTGAAAAAAGTTTAGTTTTTGTCTTATGTTTTATAGAGAAATTAATAATAAGGAAATAAAAAAATAGAAAAAAATAAAATAAAATAAGTAGATTAGAAAATAAAAATCATGTTACCACTTAGAAAATCAATTTTTCAAAATAAATAAAAGCAACCGATCCTTTTTCCAAATTAGGACTTTTTCTTAGAACTTTCCACGAATAAAATCCGATTTATGATCATTTGAGAAATTTTCATTAAATAAATTCAAACCGATTTAAAAATGTAAACTCAGCCTTCTGTTTGCAAAATTAAAATCACACCAACAAATTAAAATTTTATAAAAATGAACAATGAAAATTTGATCCTAAATGGTGTGTATGTAGGCAATCGTAACAATTATGGGGCGATCTAAAATATGCAAAATTTTCTTTTTTCATCTTTTGTAAATAATTAATTTAATTAACTTAGTTGCATATGATATGATTTGTTGCTTTTTGTAAAATAGAAATTGAAATCTAAAAAGGGTATTATTGAAAAGTAAATCTAAATTCAGAAAATTAAAAAATGGTATCTTTAAGGGTTTAACAAGATAGCATCCGGACTCAAAATCTCTGGTTTTCAAAACCTTTTTTAAAAAATTGGTTTTTTATGCAACCTAATGTCTAGATTAAAGTCAATCTACCCATTTGGTTTTAATCTAAACCTTTTTTCTGACTTCGGTTAGGTAGCAACTCCAAGTATTTTCAAAACACATTAAAAAACCATTTTTTTTCTTAATTTCTAGTCGATACTAATCGGGTTAAAGAAAATAATAATAATAATAAAAAAATCAAGCTCAATAAGAGTTAAGAGGTAGAAAGCATATACAAGTTGAATAATATAACTAAGTTATCAAGCAATTATTATGTTCAATGCATGAATAAGCAATATGTCATGCACATGACGTTATCTAGTTCGTCAAGAGGTTAAAGAAATTTCACTTGTTTTAACCTGGGCTAAGGAGTTGCAATATGACGGCTTTAATACCAATAATAAAGGCCATAAGGCCTTCTTACGGCTAATTCCAAGCGTATGTAATTGAGGCTCTTGCTTCATTTGGGACGACCTTTGAACCTAATGCCCCCAACCTTGTCATGACCTCTTCTTATGTTATTTAGTTTAACCAAATGTGGAAAAAGGCCAGATCATTGCAACCTTATCAAATGCGACGGAATCTAGCTAGAGAAACCTAACCTTCTGCTAGTAGGATGCGATCCATGTTCATTTATAGTTTTGGTTTGAGTTTTAATTAGTCCAATCAAGGGTGATCAACCAATTTATAACATACCAAACAAGGTCAATCAACATAACAAATCATGTAGCTCAATTATTAATCAACATCTTAATAACCAAGAATAGGCATGCTTTGCGTACAAACAACTACTTACAATTGTAACTGAGCATATATTTTAGTTTTTACAGATCCCACTTACTTGTATTGAAGCATACTTTACAAGCTCACTCTACAAGTTTAGAACGGTGGTGCTTTACTCGCTTGAAAGTCTTATATATCAAAACCCATATTTAGTTTTCGTAAGATTTACAAAAATCCTAAGGTTTTATCTAATTTCTATAACTTGGTTGAGATATTGTTTATATAGTTATTTAATAGAGTTGTTTATATATATTTATATACATACACATTATATATATATATATATATATTTGAAATATCTTATAGGCTTGTTATTCTCACTTCATTATATTTGTATCTTAAGGATATATGTTCACATTTGCATTTAACTATATATATACACATATATATACTTCTTAAGTGTACTATTAATGTAGACACACATATATATACATATATACTTCTATAATAAGTGTTATCATATTATGTCTGTATTATATTATTATATTATATAAATAAACTATATTCTACATAGTTCCCTAACATAACTTAGCAATATATGTAGTTTTAGCCCTAACACACATATATTAGAGCTTAAATCACATGGTATTACAAAATATGATAGAAACCACTCCAATCAAACTTGGTTAGTATGTACATATATAAGATTTATTCAAATATTTATCATATTTTAGCTTGGTTTTGTTAAAAACATGCTTTGATTAGTAGATTAAGCTATTAAACTAGGAAAATTCATAATAAATAGCATGAATAATCAAATAATTATACGAAAGTTCCTATGAACTCAGAAAAATATATGGAATTCAATTAGCAGCTAAGTTTTATGTAATTGGGTTTATTACCTATATATGTAAAATTACAATTTTACTCTTAAATCACAGTTAATTAAGCAGATAATATGATTGTTATAGCAAATTAATTCCAACCTATCCTAACATCATTATGAACATCCATAATTAATTGGATCCTAATTTCATCCATTATTTTCTCTAAAATTACTTTATTTCACAAATTGCCTTATTTTTAGCCATTTTTAGGGCCCAAAATGCAATAAATATTAAATATATATAAAACGAAAATCAAGCTACATAACAACAAACTAGATGTAATATTTATTCTACAGAAAAATTTTAAGCTCAAAATAACATTATTTAGTATATTTATTTTAAATTTGAAAATTCGAATAAATAGTGCATTTGTTAAGAAAGTATATAAAATATTTATAATTTTGCAAAAATAAAATTAAAACATGAAATTGCATCTAAAATAACCTTGGAACAATTTTTTCTATAATTTTCCAAATTCATTTAATATTTTTTAGAAAATAAGGAAAAATAGAGCAGATTTTTAGAACCTAGATTTGCTAGAGCTCTAATGGCCAATAACTGGTGGGCATGTGTCAATAGGGTATCACATGGTGTGGACTGGTGGTGGTAGGCAAGGTTCCTTATTGTTGGGAACTTAATGGGTGCAGCTTTTCCCCCTGTTTATCCTTATTTTTTCTAATTTTTCCAAAAGACCCCTAAGTATCTAAAATATATAATCTAATCTTAGGAGTCCTATTTATGGTAGTTTAGGTTGGTTTGAAATTTTCTTAACCATTAAGTAATTATTATTATTTATTTCTTTAGTTATTATTTTAAGAAAATTGCAAGTAAGAGGGGTCATTTTTTAATTTATTTGCTTTTGATGCAATTACTTACTCTTTTTAAGATGCTCCATGTTATTTTCTAGTGAATCCGGGTTGTTTTCCTTTTCTTTTTATAATTTTTTAAATGATATTTTAATGTATTTTGGTATTTTATGTTAATATTTAATAATTTTGTTAATATATGAGTATATATCTTATATATATAATACATGCAATGAGTAATTATATACATATAATCATGTTTTTATCATTGCTTTTATTTTTAAGATATATTTTCTATTTAATCTTGCGAATTTATCACTTATTATATATATTTTTAGGTTTTTGGGTTAATTTACAAGTATAATTATTCCATATACCAANCTAAAATATATAATCTAATCTTAGGAGTCCTATTTATGGTAGTTTAGGTTGGTTTGAAATTTTCTTAACCATTAAGTAATTATTATTATTTATTTCTTTAGTTATTATTTTAAGAAAATTGCAAGTAAGAGGGGTCATTTTTTAATTTATTTGCTTTTGATGCAATTACTTACTCTTTTTAAGATGCTCCATGTTATTTTCTAGTGAATCCGGGTTGTTTTCCTTTTCTTTTTATAATTTTTTAAATGATATTTTAATGTATTTTGGTATTTTATGTTAATATTTAATAATTTTGTTAATATATGAGTATATATCTTATATATATATATATTACATGTAATGAATAATTACATACATATAATCATGTTTGTAGCATATCTTTTATTTTTAAGATATATTTCCTTTTTGATTTTGTAAATTTATCGCTTATTATATATAATTATATTACTTTAGATTAATTTACGAGTATATTTATTATATATTTAGAGCATATTTATAAAAATACACTCATATTCATATAATATATTATGCTATATTATTCTTTTTTACAACTTAAATAACCTATTTATAAGTCATCATTGCATTTTGAGTTTAGTTTTAGAGATTTCGACGAGTTTTACGTTAGAGTAAATAATTGTACTTTTAAGGTTAAAGTTATGTTTTTAGGATATTATTTTTAAAATTTAATTTTATTAGGTTATTTCGACTAACTTTTCTAAACTAGTCGTAAAGTTTCAACTCAATTGAATAAATTTTTCTAAGAGTCCTAAATTTGGATATGATGGCCGTAAAAACCATTTTAGCCACTCACAGTCTTAACTCTTTTGTTATTATTTTAGTTTGTATACCATTGTCACATAGAAAATCATATCATTCAATTGACCTCTTAATACAACCATCATATTTTAATTTTGAAGTAATTTTATATTAAAATAATTATTTTCAAAATGTGCACTTTACCGGTGAATGATTTACTAACTATTAGATTTTTGGATTTAATGAGATTCTAAACAACTTTTGGGCCTTCCATGCTAGATATATATTATTGATAATAATAAAAATAATTTTCTAATATAGGACGTTAAATTTTCTACATTTTTAGAACTTTGATATAGAAAACAATCACTTAGTAATTAAGGATAAACTCATTATATTCTTTCTATAAATTGAATTAAACTTTATGGTTTTCATTAGCAAACTTCTTCAATTTATTATAATGGAGAAATTGAGGACATTGGACCAAATTTAACACGTGAATAACGGCTTAGTTATACCCCATTTTGTATTGTTTGGTTCGAGAGAGAAAGATTATAAACAGAATGACAGAAGAACACAAAGCAAGGCGATACGTTGGACCTGCCACAACGACATCACACTAGGTTCCATTTGTTTCGATACTTCGGGATTTTTACGTGCTCTTCTCATGCAAATAAAAGCAACTGTTCATTTGTTTTTAGGATAATGTTAACACTTCCTTCTAAAACTAATTTTTTAAAAATCATATGTTATTTATGCATTTGGTTACTATCAATTATCATAATATACTGAAAAAAATATGAATATTAAGTGACTCATAATCGTGCCTAATTAAACTAGTACCGGCTTACTTTTATCAATATATTACATCAAACAATTATTTAAAAGTAAAAGTGTAAATTGTCGAGGATTTTGTAATATGCATTATCGCAATTTCTTTAGTTGTCATAATTTTTTAACAAGTCTTTAATTTTTTTACTATTAAATTCTGTTTATATTTGCAATATAATTTATAGATTAATTACAATGAAAATCAAATAAATATCACTTTCTAGAGTAAGAATGCATGTGAAGACTGACTCATATAATAACATTTGTCTTGAAAGATGAAAAGGGTAAATCTTTTTCTTGAAAAAGACAAGGATTTCTCATTTAGTGGGGGGAAAAAAAAAAGAAAAAGAAAAAAGTTGGGTCATTAGTTATGTATTTTTCCTTTATGTTAGATAGTTTAAAATATATGAAATCAATTATGAGCCAATGTTATAAATTTGTCCTAGAAATTCATTCTTGTTCAATTTAGATGTCTCTCTCTCTTTACTCTTAAATCCTTTGTACAGATCATCTCATTTCGAGAAGAGATTTCCTATACCTATTTTTGGAGTTCTAGAAAAAACAGAGCTACAAAAGCGTAACATAGAACTATAAGCTATACAAAATGCAAAAAACTTGGGCAATATCCATTGTTTAACTTAGACCACAGGACATGCTAGTCCAGACCCTTAAAACTGGCTCGGAAACAGAATGCTTCGGAACCAACTTGGTTCAACGGGTCCATGCCATGTCTCGACACTATATATTTTAGTTGGTCTATTCTAAAATTCTGTTAGCCACCATTATGAATGTTCAAGCTATGAAATTATAGACACTTTTATATTTTAGTTGTAGGTCATGAACTTCAATGGTTTTGAGAATGAGCAATTGTTGACAAACAGACCAGACAGTACGGTCTTTTAGAATACATGTAGCTGGTCAATGATGAAACAAAGCAGTCTAGTACAGCTCCGTGACATCCGACAAGTGAAAAAAAGGAATTCAGAAGCTATGAACTGATTTATTTCTCACATGGGAATGGGATTTGCAAGTGAGCTTAGGGTCACAACTTCAATAAGAGAGAACCGCAGAATAACTCTATACATGCTAAGCAAGACTAAACCGAGCTGCATAGTTTTTTTCAGCTTTCTTGGGAAACTACAATGATGCCTCCAGCTCCAGACTCGATTCAGGGAGGAAAATATGTGCTTCATTCTTATATTGAGTTGAGTTGAGCTTGTGGAGTTCCAATGTCATTAGTTTTATTGAAGGCCGTAGACTTTCAAATACAAAAGCTGAACATGAAGACTTCACATGGCGCATTCAATTCAATTATAGTAGCAACAGCTACTAATTATTTGAAGATTGAGCAACTCCAATGCCATGCAGCAGCTCCATTCGAGAACTGCAGCTACACATGACATGAGCAATCCCCTCCACGTGACAGCTACAATTCTCAGCAGCAGCTTCTTGAATGAATAGAACACAGGAGCCACAGCAGTTCACTTAGAAGAATTGCAGCAGCCACAGCACGATAGCTAAGCACTGAGCATACAACAAAGTCGAGAGCTCCTTGTCCGAACAGCAAACTCGATCCGAACAGATTTGCAGTAGGGACTCCACGTCAAACCAGCCAAGCAACGTCCTTGTCCAAGGCGAACTGACCATGATAGCAGTTATTTACACGCAGCAGCTGAACTTGCAAACACGAACGAAGCTCCAAGCAGCATCTCCTTCATCAAGCAAAAGCCATGCACTAATTGTGAGAGCCCTCGCAATTTTCAATCCAAAAACAGCAGCTTCTGAGATCCAAACCGAGCAACTCCTAGCCGAACAAAGCTCCGGACATATGTGCACAACTCCTGTCCAAGTTCAACATGAATTTAAAGAAGGCCTCATCAATTTCATTTGGAAATCACGTGGAGCTTTATTAAACAGATTTTTAGAGCCACATATATCTCAACTACTTAATAATGATTCGGCACAGCTTAGCAGAATTGTGAGAGCTAGAGACTTAACAAGCCACTGATCCATGTGCAGCTCGATATTTTGGGATACACGTGTGCTGCTATGAAAGAACAGAGAGCTGTCCCTGAGTCCACAGTGATCAGGTGCAGACTTCAATATTGGGGGCTTCATCATTTATTTTTGCCTGGAATGAGGAGCAATCTGCAAGTTGCTACAAGTGGGGAGCAATAGAGGGCTGAACTCGTGGTCGTGCTTTCAACTTTGGGCTTTTATCATATTTAATTACGTGTGAGGGCTCACTTTGTCTTTCGCTAAAGACCATGACGGCATTAGGAAGAAAGAATATATGAGAGCGCTTTTGAGGAGAAAATAAAGCCCACAACGTAAGCATTAAGAACGAATCCAATAACTGAAATAAAAGGTTCAGCAATCAGTAGCTGAGAGGGCATTGGAGGACAGAGAACATAGAATACGGTAGCTTAGTCGATACAACGGTAGCTTAAACTTACGGCCTCTTTACTTGGAGCTAATGGAATAAATAGGGAGTAAAAAAATTATGTCTTGTGGATGAGTATTATCAAGAATAAGGTAGGAATTTCTATTACAGTATTTGTTTTGTATAATTTTTTATTACAGAAAATACTTCTTCCAATGTTTACTTCACTCCATTCACTCCATTAAATGCGATATTGAGTTGGAAATATGAGTCAAATTACTAAGTTACTCCTATCTAGTCATTTTGAAAAAAAGTAAAAATTTATTTCACTTTTCCTATATTCACACACACACATATATATCTTGAACATTTTTTTTAACCACAACTGACTTATATTTTTTAACATGCCTTATCTCTTGAGCTTACAAAAAATAAAATAAAAGAAACAATACTATACAATTATTTCAGTAAGTACTCAAATTATAAGACAAAATTTCAATTGATAAATTTTCAATAATGATAAATTATAAATAGGCTAATCAAATAACGTAAGTTGGAAGAGAGAAGGGTTTTTGTCTTTAATGAGTAGTTTTGTTAATTTCATATTTTAACGAGAGTATATTAGTCATGATATATGGACATTCTATTCTCTTTATAGAGGGAATAAGAATTTCCACCTTTTATTGGTAATATCTATTCTTAGAGTAGGAATAGAAAAGTTTAAGAATTAAAATTCTCTCATCAATTTTTCTAAGTAAACAAGGTAATAGATAGCTATGAGAGAATAGGTATCCTATCTCCTCTTTATTAACTTCAAGTAAACGGATCATTAGTTTTTTAGTAGCTTAGTATAGGAAATAGTTTACCAATAGAAACTTTCTACTTTTACTTTGAAATATGTTTTCTTTAATTTTAAGACACTAAAACCCCATTTCTAGCATAATATAGAAGTGATCCTAGATTTTGGATTAATTGAGAATTGATTACATATCGAGAGGTGGCATTGAAGGCATGTATCGGCATGTTTCAAGGTGTTTTCTATTCTCTTGTTACTTTTATTGCTTTCTATCTCGATTAATTTTAGTATTTTATTGAGATTGTGCTTATTACATGTTGGGTTTTACAATGATGAATTCAATGAGTTGGTATTGTTTTATAAATTTTTCCTATGTTGATATTGATTATTTCGAAATTTAGCTATTATGTTTATCATTTATTTAATTAATGCTTAGCCAACACTTTTTAAATAGATAGAGTTAAAAACAATCGGGATGAATTTAATAACTCGTGGTAAATATAACTTGAATTTTTGAAAAAGTTCGTCATAAGGGTTTTAACAAAATTCATGAATTTACGCATTTAATATGGTTGGTAATATGGTTCGGATCACAGGGATATGCTTGGTTTATATTTCTAATTAGAATAGTAATTTTGGTATGAACGAGTTGTTATTTACTTGATAATTATAGATAAATTGTATTGGCAAGATGAGTTATACTATAATTAGAACTCCTTATTTCGAGAGGTGGGCAGGTTCTTATGATTTTAGTTCAATCTTGTGTAGTCAATTTCATTCATCAACTCAAATCATCGTATCATTTCAAATGAAAATATATTTGCAAATTCCAAATTGATATTTACGTCTCCTTAACCTTGGGACTTTTGAAATATAGTTAAGGCATTTGATTTGGTATTCATTTGTTAATAAGCTTTTACTCTATTTTATTCAATTTTTGATATCTTAGCTTAAGAAAAACTCAATTAGTGTAGCACATTACCTCTTTATGAAATACGACCTTAATTGACTGACTATACTACTTGACGGCTTGATACACTTGTCAATTCCCACTTGCTTTAGTATGATTTTATAAAACCTTACAACTATTATTAACTTTCAAGTGTAGGTTAAAGTTTGAGTCAAGATGTAAAGCTACTAAAACCACTTAAATCAAAAACTTTCACTAAGCATTTTTTTCAAATTTATAAGTTTAGAAGAGAATATGGGAGGCCTCTACAACTATTGTTTGACAAGTTACTCACCAAAAAAATAAAAAAGACAACAAGATTAGATCTTTCTAGAGGCACTTGTGATGGAGGCAACTAAATGACTATGAAAAAAAAAAAGGGACAAACACAAGTTATTAAGTCTAGTGCTTCCACTCTTAGATTATTTTATTACTCTGAATGAATTGGCTTATGCAAAATAATTGCAGGATTGCACTAAACATATACTTCTAGTAAATAAATTGTAGTGACCCGATATATTCTAGTAGAATTATATTATATGTAGAATAAATAATTAATTTTACCACTAAGAAAATGGAGAGAGATTATGGCTTTGATTTTCTCACTTGATGCACATGTTTTTCATATGTATCAGTATTTGAATGGGTAGGTGAAATGAAAACTTGTACAGGGTTTCTATATATAAGATTATTAGCACTTCGAAAATTCGATGAATGACACATCATAGTAAACATTTTCAAAATTATAAGCATTATTATAAATGAATATACATTAGCTAAAAAGATTTTCAAACTTGGTTTTGATAATGCATCAACAAATACTACTTCTATTCTTGAATTGCAAGTCTTTGGCTAACTTATACTAGAGACCTTTTTTCACATCCATTGTACATATCACATTTTTTATTCAATCTATTAAAGACTATATGTCTATGTTGGATTTTAAAATGTCATCTATTGATTATATGTTGGACCATTCATTTGTTCATAAGGCGTGATAGAAATTTTGTATAGACAATGGACCATAATCACAAAAATTTAAAAGGGACACCCAACATAGGTTCCACATATAGACTTCTGCAAAGCATCCAAGAATAAAAACATGCATTGTGTAATTTTGTTGTGTTAAAAAACTTAGATATACCATTACATCCAAACGATAAGGATACATCCATAAGGCCTTTGTAAATATTGAAAATTTTCATGATTATATAAAACATGTTTGTTTATATACCATCCAAGCATGCATTTATTTGTTTTGGATACTCTAAACATTCTTTCAACATTATATGAATTGCAACAAGATGTGTGTAATAGACATGACCAAGAAGAGGATAAATTATTATAGAGAAATTTATGACATTTTTCTTGTTGCGGTGATTGCAAATCCCTATTGCAACATAAAAGGGCTTACTAATTATTTCAATTTATATTATGAATATTTTGATAAAATATTTGACACATAATATACTTATGTAATTAAAACAACAGTTATAATTCAAAAGGTGGGCTGGTTTACCAATAATACATAAAATTGTATGCTTTTCTTAGCTTAAAAGAATCACTTACGCACAATTAAAATGAAAAATGAATTAAAACACTTGAAATATATTAATTGCACTTAAAATGGATTTGTAAAGATAAAATGAACGAGTATTAAAAATGGATAATTTTTTTCGTTGATTAATATTAATTTATATATGTTTTGTGTAAGGAATTAGGTGGCATCTAAATGGTAGCTTGTTTATCGGTTGAATGCTTACCTTTAGGTTTGTAGCTTGATTAAACAAACCTAGTAGCCGAATGATAACCCCCTTTATTGCCCAACTGGCAGTTAAAGTTTATCGTACTAAGCGGATGCTCATCTTTGTACCATTCGACTGCTAATGTCCTAAATTTTTCACCAAGACGAGATTCTCTCATATTGTATTCACAACAACCTTGCTACTAATTGGATGGTAGCACTTAAAATTGCGATAACGCTTACACATTAGCGAACGTAAGCTTAATACATGTCTACTATCCGACTGATAGCCCTAAATTATAAAAACTCCATTCCCTTGTCATTTTAGGTGGATGTCATTTTTATTCCACTTCTTATATTCTCTTTGGACAATAATGTAGGTTTGGCATAGATTTAGATAGTCATATTTGAGTTTAGTAATTTTATAATCTTTAGGAGCTTAGGAACACTATGGAAACACGTGCTCTGTTGGTTGCTCTTACCTCTTAGATTGTATAAACTTATCGAAATTCTTTTGAAACCCATTTGCTATGTTATTTTAAATGTTTATCGAGTGTTTTTGTTATTGTGTTCTTTCATTTATTATGAGGTAAACGTATTGTTAAGCCCTGAAGTCGTAGAGTCGTAACAGTCGTATAAACCATTCTATAATAGTAAATGGCCTCACAGTACTTTCCATAAACATGATATACACAAGGTGTCGACGACTCCTCGCTTTGAAGTAAACAGTTCAATTAAATGTTTAACTACAATTATAGTAAATATCACAATTTTTAATAAACATACATAATTATATGTAAAGTCCACAGAACTTCCTAAGAAACTCTACATAAACATAACGGTTCACTAACCTACATAACAACTATCAGTTTTTCATCCTCCAACTACAAAGAACACTCTAGCTACACATTCACTACTAAATAAATTGATCCTTACACCCCTAGCTTCAAAAGAACTAACCTTTGGATAATTGTAAGGCGGCATAATACTTGAAGTATTCAGAAATCAGGACCTACAAAATGATTTATAAGGGTATGAGCAATTACAGCTCAGTAAGTTGAATTGGAGACTCATGAATGTATACAAACACAAACAAGATTATCAAACAATTATTTTCATGCAATGCAACAATCAAGTGTCATCATACAACGTAGTCCGGTCTGTTGTGAAATTAGAGAAATTTCACTCACTCTAATCCGAGTTGAGGAGTTTCCATGTTATGCAGTAGCTCACAACTAAACCCAGGCTTGTGCAATGGAGACATCGCTCCTCCTGCGAATACCTTCGAACCATTGACTTTACCATCGCCATGACTGTAAGCCCCAAAGTTCAGCCAAGTAACCGTAAGATTGAACTTAAAACCCAAGGTTTAGGGCGATCGGCTAAAGGACCCGATCACACCCAAATTATAAACTATTTAGCAAAATACTAGTAAAAATGACCCTGTAAACTTAAATTTAAGAAAATAAGTAGTAAAATAGGAGACTATAAAATTTTCAAATTTTAAGCATAATGACTGCTAATTACCGAAAAGACAAAAAGTGTAATATAATAACTAATAAATTAGTAGAGATAGATTATATGTATACTAAAAATTTTAGAATGACCAAAATAATATTTAGGAATATTCACGTGTACCCTACATGTATTTACCTGTAGATAAAAATACGCGTAATTACTAAAATTGGCCGAAAACTAAGTAAATAATTAAAGAAAAATACAAAATAATTATAAAAAAATCAGAAGAGGATAACTACAACAAGATTAGGTCGTGACAGAAAAAGAAAAAAAATAACCAATAGGAATTTGACAAACAAAAAGCCTAAAATCATGGAATTGGGGCAAAATCCCATCAAATTAATGCATATTAATTACAGCAAATGTCTATAAATAGGGAAAAAATTTACAGAGCTCATTTGGACAGTTTGGAAAGTGAGAAAATTAGGGAGAGTTGAAAACTTGAGAGAAAATCTAAAAAATAAAAAAAAATAAGAAAAACTGTGCAGTTAGGGATTTTAAAAGGAACCCACACCAAACGAGGAGCTGGGAGTGGACGGCCACCACCACCACACGGTAGTAGCAGCGCCCAGGCCGGCCGACAAGGCCACGGCGGCCCACGGTGGCCGGAGCCACCTAAACCGGTGAGTCCAAATTCCAGCTCGATTCTTGTATAATTTTGTAAAATTAGTTATTTTGCCTAGAAAATTATGAAACTTGTTATTCTGAGGTTTTATTGTATGTAGATTTAGGAAAAAATATTGATTTAGTTTAATTATGTCTGAAAATATAGGGTCCTTAACAAATTGTTCAAAACCGAGCATGATTAAACCGGAAATTAAATAGGCTTAGGGATGTAGTTTGGGGCTCAAAATTTTTCTGTAGGATTCTCATATGAGGTAGAACAATGCTATGAAGCCATTTTTTTAAAATTAATTTTCGAAATTTTTAGATAATTTTTAGGCCCTAAAATGAGGCATAAAATGGGTAATTTAGGGCTAATTATGTAATTAAATGATTAATTTCTGATTTAGTGAATAATTACATGTTTTAGGATGTTAAAATCTGATGGAGTATGATACTTGTAGCAATTAGAGTGTTAGATGTAATTATTAGGTTAATTATGTAGTAAATAGGCAATATGAAAAAATAGTACATTTTAAGATAATTTTGTAAATTAGGGAAATTTGGAGTAAAATCTGATTTAGGATGAATTTAGACATTTTGAAATAATAATTGGTGTTTAGAGATGGTAATTAGGGTAATAGAAATATTAGAAATACATTATGTGCATAATATGCAATAATGCATAATGTGTAATTTTTGAAAATATAATAAATAGAAAATATTATAATAAAAATTGATATTTTGAGAATAATAAAAATGCACAATAAATCTGATAAAAAACTTGAATTTATGGAATTATATGAAAAATGTAAAAATTTATTACATTAGGAGTGAATTCGGTACACTAATATGGATTTAAGTGTACCGAGTAAAATAAACACTGACAAAGGGTAATGATGGTATTTAGGTTATCGGGAAATAATGTGATTAATTTCACATTATGGGTTGAAACTAATTTCTAGGGTTGGAATATAAAACGCTACTTAAAAATCGAACTAAAAACCTGGTTTAGAAATCGATGCGAAAACCGAACCTGAACCTAACCCCAAACCTAGAATAATTGTAAAAGACTTAATACCTAGATAATTAGGCATATTAAACCTTAAACAAAACCTAACAATAAGTATTATAAGATAAAACGAACCTATAACAGTTATATGAAAAGCTGAAACCACGTTCGTGTTATAGGGATAACCGATGATGGCCTGAGCAAATCGAACCTCGAGTGAGCGAGCGAGGAGTCGAGGTAAGTTGGGATTAATACGCTGCTGTATTTTGGAGGCTTAAGATTATGCTTGGTTGTGCTTGTTAGATAGTTGAATGTATGCATGTGCTTGATTATGGGTGATGCCATGATTCTGTTTGTTACTCTGCACATATTGTATGAATTGTATGAAATAATTGATCACCCTAAACTGGACTTAATTAAATATCCAACTAGTAATCATAATCGGACATGCATTGCAACCCGTTAGGGGAACTTAGGACTCTCCGGCCAAATACCGACCCCTTCGGAAGGGATAGCGCAGGATTGCAAAATGGTCCCTTCTTCATCCTCAGTTGAACTAAGTGATAGGAGAGGAGGTCGCGGCGAGGGTGAAGGTAGTGGTTCGAAGGTAGTCGCGGGAGGAGTAAGGTCTCCATTACACAAGCCTGGGTTTGGTCGTGAGCTGTTGCATTAATGGCAACTCCTCAACCCGGATTAGAGCAGGCGCAATTTCTCTAATCTCACGACGGGTCGGGCAACGTCGTGCGATGGCATTTGCTTGCACATGCATTGCATCTAATAAGTAATCGAAAACCTTGTTGTGTTTCTGGTATAGTTTTAAGTCCTCCATCCTAACTTACTGAGCTGTGGTTGCTCACATCCCTATAGACGTCGTGCAGGTGCTGGCTAAGAAGCGGCAAACCACTACACTGAAGCTAGCAACTGCTGGATCCTGGGGAGTGAGGAAAAACATGTGAAGAATAAATACATACTTTTAAGGTTTAAGTTTTTACTTTAGAACTTTTCATTTTGAATAATGTAACAACTAGGAAAAATATTACGGAGAAATATTGTAAACCTTAATTACAATAGCTGAATTATAGCATATATATATTTCCTCACTTTCTTAAATTAATGATTTATTTAAATTACAAACTGTTTACTTCAAAGCGGGTTAGTCGTTGACGCCTTGTGTAGATTAGGTCTAAGATAGCGGTTGTAAGGTCAACTTCTATTTTAGGATGGTTTACATGGCGGGGGCTGTTACGACTCTGCCGCTTCGGGGCATGACAATGACCTCATATCCTGTCGTTTAGTTCGATTAAGGATAAAGAAGAGACCATTATGCAATCCTGCATTATCCCTTTCGAAGGAGTCGGTATTTAGTTGAAAAATCCTAATGATCCCCTAATGGGTTGAAATGTATGATATTTTAGATCATTAGAGTTGAATAAGATTAAATTTCATTTAGGGTTTTCAAGTAATTTCACACCAATTTAATCATAACATAAAATCAATCGTATTACAAATTTCAGCACAAATTCAGATACATTAAATACATGCGTAAACTACTTACAATTACAACCATATACAATCATAGGTCTCCAAGTACCATAAAAATAATACTCTAATACAGTAAGTAATAACCCAACTTACTTGGAATTTCTCAGTCGCCCGATCACTTAATTGCAAGCTGATTCGTCTCTAAATATCCTATAATACAAATAGGTCTTTTTAGTACTTATACTTTAAGAATTCATATTCTAAGTTATAATTTAACTTATTTTTTTTTGTATATACCTATTATGTACTAATGATTTTTTCTATCCTATTTCGGGGTTCGGATCCTAAATTAAATTCTAGTTTTGATTCTGAAGTCTTAAATATGCTCGAATCCTAATGTGAAATTAATCACATTAAGCTTGAGTATTCTAATATCCTATTGGGTCTTAATTTGGTATTTTAAACTATTCTGTACACACTAATTCTAATTGGGGTATCGGATTTATTTCCAATGTGAGAAAATCTTACATTTTTTATACAATTACCTAAAATTAAATTTTGTTTCAGATTTAGTATATTATGATTTTTATTATAATATTATCTAAATAACCTTAAATTTTTCATATTTATTAAATTTTCAATTCTACATATTCCTAATTTCTTACAATTATTACCTAATTCTTAAATTAATTACACTTAATACTCCAAAGGCTAGGATTAGGTTTCCACAACAGAGATTGACATCCCTAAACATCTAATTACTATCTAAATCAGTAATTAATTACTAAATCACTTAATTAACCCAAAATCACCCAATTTCTCCATTATTTTAGGGCTAAAAATTTACTTAGAAATTTCAAAAATTAATTTTTAAAAAATAACTTCATAGCACTGTTCTATATCACTTAAGCATTTTATAGAAAAAATTTGAGCTCCAAACTACGCTTCTAAACCTATTTATTTCTAGTTCTAATTATACTCGGTTTTGCTTAATTTATTAAGAATCCTATATTTCCAGACGTAATTAAACTTAATCACTATTTTCTCCTAAATTTACATACAATAAAACCTTAGAATAACAAGTGTGTCGGTTCGATACCTTTTAGCCGGTTAGAATAAGAAATTATACAAAATCGGAGCAGATAAGAGACTCACCCGGTTCGATACCTTTTAGCCGTCCAACTCCAGTCCAAGTGTGTCGGTTGGCCTAGACGGTGGGTCTAGAGTAGGGTGATGGTGGTGGCTCAGTCCTAGGTAGTGGTGGTGTATGGGTTTGGCTCACTAGTCTTAACTGCACAGTTTTCCTTTCTTTCTTTTTTTTTTTCTCTGGTTTTTCTCTTGAATTTCGATGCTCTCTATTTTTCTCTGATTTTTAACTGTTTAAAGGAGCTTTGTAAATTTTTTTCCCTATTTATAGAGATTTGTGATCATTAATGTGCATTAAATTAGATAAGACATTGTTCAAATCCTTTAGTTTTTAACTTTTGTGTTGCTTGATTTTGATTGGGAAAATTTTTTTTTTTCACTTCTTAACTTGCCACGACCACATCCACTTCATTTCTGATTCCTCTGATTTTTTTCTTAATTAATTAATAATTTTCCTTAATTATTTACTAAGTTTTAGGTAATTTAAAAATTTTCACGTATTTTTATTTACACGTAAATACGTGTGGTGTACTTGTGAACATTCCTAATTATTATTTAGGTTTAGGTTATTCTATAATTTTTGGTATACATATAATCTATCTCTAGTAATTTATTAGTTATTAGATTATACTTTTCGCCTTTTTGATAATTAACAAATTATTATACTTAAAATTTGAAAATTTTATAATCTCTTATTTTATTACTTATTTTCTTAAATTCAAGTTTACATGGTCATTTTTACTAATTTTTCTATCCATAGTTTATAATTTGGGTTTGATCAGATCTTTTAACCGATTGTCTTAAACTTTGTGTTGTAAGTTTAATCCTACGATCACTTAGCTTAACTTTAGGGCTTATACGTATTATATTGGGATTGTAATGTTTGATAGGTTTACATGCTTGAGTAGTATGAAGCTTCTACATGACTATCGAAAGTGTGGAGTTCTATTAAATTATTAATGAAATTCATTATTTTATGATGGAACATTGGTCTCGATGAATGAAAATACATAATGCCTTGACCAGGTTGAATGTTTATTTGAATATATTAGGGTGTTTTCAAGATTCACATGTGATAGTGAGATTTTGGCCAAAAATACTTCAATTTAGTTACATTATCCAATTGAAACTATGGATCATGACACAACACAATGTGTAAGTTTTACAATTTATGCTAAAATATTTAGTTTATCACAAAAGCTACTAATCTGATGTTTTTGCTTTAGAAAATACTTCGTTGCTCATGACTAGGAATGACTTCTAGTAAGTTTGGCTAAAAACTATACAATCTATAATCAACATACTTATAATACATGAATAACATTGACTCGATAGATGATACATTATAATCCCATGCCTTTTATGCATATAGTTTTCCAAATACCTTCAGGTCAATATTATTTAGTTTTGTTAGATACATCAAATCTTAGACTTGATTGATCCAGATTAGAATAGTAAGGAAAAATATAATCATTAGTTAGACCTTTCCCGTGAATTCGATCCAATTACTTACTAGAATTTCAATGTATTATTGCATATGATCCGATGCATTAGTTGATTAAGTATACTAAAATATTTTGCAGATAACTTTAATTTGCACTTAGCGCATGTTACTCACTAATGATTTCTTTTCTTAGTTTCTATTTACATATGGTGGTGAAGTTCCAATGATGCTCTCGCCTCTACTACCACCCAAAAGGACTTGTTTAATAAGCTCTTTATTATTGATCTTATTATGACTCAAAAATTGGAAAAACTTAAAGGTAAAGCAAGGATTAGGTGTTACATTGAACTCAACAACTATTTAACTACTTCTTTCGAATTTGATGACAATCAATTTATTCGCAACATCAACATCTTAGATTGGTGGAAGCAACATACAAAGACATTTTTTTATCTTCTTTTGCATGGCCTGACAAATTCTAATAGCTCCTACATCAATGGTTGCCATGAAGCAAGCTTTTAGTACGATAAGGCTTATGTTAAATGACATAGGGCCCCTCTATTAATCATTTCCTTGAAACATTTGTTGTGAGGCCTCAAGGTTAAGTGCCTTATATGGATTGTGGGAGGTTGTAATACTAGTTTATATGATCATGGTTGTGAATACCTTGTCAACACAAGCTTAAAATTTTTGGGTCAAATGGTTGAAATGGGTTAATCGGTGTTTGCTGGTTTGGCTATTCATTACTTTTAACATGGGGCATTACAGATGGTATTAGAGCATACCTCCTACTAGTAGGTGGATGATTCAAGTTTGACTTCAATTTAGAAAAGAGGTTCGAAAAAGATGGGTAGTGTTACTAGGGTATAACTTCTTACATGCTTCTAAGATGACCTATAGGTAGTGGGTGACCCGAACTGTACTCCCAAAAAGGGGGAAGAGTTGGTCCCAATTGTAAGGTTTCGCGACGAGAATATTATGTGTTTAAGAGGGAAAAATTATGAGACCCTATGGTTAAGTATTCTATATGGATTGTAGGAGGTCAAGGTTGTGAATATTTTGTTAATACAAGCTTAAAACTTTTAAACCATATGGTTAAAATGGGCCCATCAGTGTTTGTTAGCTTGGCTCATTGCTTTTGACCTGGAGCGTTACACTTACCTGTATCAAACATTGACATAGAGCAAAAAGGCTGGAAGAAGAAACATATAAGACTTCAAACTTTGAAAACAACTACTTTAGTGATTTCAATGTGTAAAGTGGGAGCATAACTAGGTTAGTTGTTGAACGGACGAAAGGTTAGGATGTTTGAAAAGTAGCACATTGATGAATTCAAGTAATATAACTCTCATATAATTCTAAAACTTTATGGGTATTATTTGATTACTTTCTCTTTTCAAAACACTTTATGCGTGGTTAGTAAAAACAACCTTCTTTGCTTTTTGCACTTACTTTGCACTTTTTTTTTTTTTAAAGTGAGTAATATTCCCTTCTTTATTTCCTTTATGAGGTTACATGAATAAGAGCTAAGCTCTATAACCTTAGGAGGGGTGGTTTCTTGAGACGATAGGGTAGTTGGGCACTAAGGCCATATAATGAAGCGGATAGTTACTATGAGGAAAGTACGGTTGGTACGTAGTAATGATTGAGAAGAAGTTGCAATGGGGCAAATCGATTGTTTTGCATGTGGACCGATTCCAATGACACAATACAAGTAGTGAACTTAGTATAAAATTATTTATTGTCATTATTGTTAAGGCCATGGATTAAGATCGTTCTCTATAAATTATTGAATTGTTGTTGTCATTCAAGTTTAGGCTATGTGTTAGGGAGTCATGAACTACTTTAATTCTGACATCAAGATTGTACCATGTGTTTTTTATGTTGTTTATTGCATTGTATATATGTATGTATGTATATATGTGCATGTGAAACTATAATATGTGGCATTGTGTTAATGTGTGATGTAGTAATGTATTATTTGGCTTCATAAGAGCATCCCATTGATGCTCTTAATATGGGTTCCAAGAGGTGAAGGATCTCTTGGAGTTGGGTGCTTAAATTTTTTATGGTCCTTGATTAAGGACTTCCAAAAGTTACCATTTTCTTTTTCTTTTTGTTTTATTTTTAAGTGTTATTTTTATTAAAAAGTTGTATTGTGAGTCATGTCAATAATATAATTAAATGTTAAGAACTCTTGTTTAAGAATCTCATGGATAAAGTGAAAAAGTCTTCAAAAAAAAGAGATAGTTAGAATTATTAACGTGGCATCTAAAAATTTTAAACGGGGTTTTTGCGGATAAGATACTCTAAGTTATCCATTTGATATTTTATATTTCAAGTAATTGCGGTAGTTTGACTACTGGGGCGGAACGGGAGTATTTCCTGTACAGTTGTTGGATTACTATGCAAATATAGATAAATTTAGCTGTTAAGGTTCATAGCTTCCATATGTATTTAGAGAATATAATAATTTTATGAAGATGTGGATTTAACAGCAATATCTAAGCATTGAATCTTCTTATTTAAGCAAGAATATAGGGTGAGTTGATAATGTCTACGGTTTCAGAACATTATAGTTATACTAATAAACATGCCTCGAGTTGCATGTACATAGTCGAATTGAAATATGAAACAATTATTAAACATCCGACTACATGTATGACTGTTGATTAAAGAAAGAAATATAGCACTATTTGTTAAATAAAGGAAAAATGCATTCATAATATTTTGTTTATTAAACAATTTCATAAATTCAAAAGCATCATTTATACTATGCAATGTTATTAAAATTAACAAATTAAATTTAGAAGAGAAGTGATTGATTGCGTGGACGTATATTACGAAATCCAAACAAAAGTGTTACTACAAAAAGTAGATTAATATTTCTATATTTAGTTAGGTAACAAACAGCCTACATAGCACATGCTAGAGGGGTAATCGGGAATCACGAAGGAAAATGGATCTTAGGGTTTGCGTATAAGTTAGCGCAAATGGATATCGTTGCAGAAGAATTATGGACAATACATTGGGGTTTGATTAATTTTTTACAATATGGTTTTTAAAAAATAAAAGTCGAAACCGATTCCAATATTGCAGCATAGTTGCTTTTATCAGATATTGGAAATAAAATGAAATATACGATTGTTCTAAATCTTTGCAGGGAAAAGTGTTACCTGATCTGAGAACGGAAGGCACGATCAGTCTCATGTGAAACTAATCAAGTGACCGATTTCATGGAAGATTAAGTGAAGAATACTGATCAAACTTTTGTTATTTTTGAAAGGCCACCATCTACTGATGTTTTTGCGACGCTTGAAAGGGATGTACAAGGTTTAGGTTGTCTTAGGGTTTCTAAATCTTGTAAGGCAAATGTGAATCTGTTGTAACGAGCCAAAAGTAAGGCTCAGGGACTTAATTACTGTAAGTGTATGGACTTATCATGTTATTTACTAAAATCCCTATTTACCTAAAAAAAAAACAAACATTCTACACAAGAGTTCATGCTGTCAATCAATTTTCTTTATAGCTACCAATCAATACACTTTGTTAAACCTTTTAATTTTGTATCGTCATAAAGCAAACTCCATAACTAACATATTCTTGTAAATAAATATTATAAATAAACTAAAATATCAGCATATCTATTATCTTAACAGCCATTATATGTGTGCCAAAACTAAAGCCAAATAACAACTACACATCTTAAATTATTGATCAACGACAAATAAATCTTCAACTTTTCAAAAGTATGACTTTATTTCTCCATAAGCTCTAAAATAACACTAGTTCTTATAACACCTTAATTTTCCTTCAAAAATCAATCACCATATTCGCCAAAAGACTCTGCATTCTTTCGATTTCTGTGGTGATGGTGATTCCTGACTTGATCTAGTGGTACTGCAGATGGTGTAGGCAATATAATAGCTTCTTTTTGAGCTTCAAGGAAACTTCGCATCCTTTCAATATTCGTTGCAAAGGAAGTTGCAAGTTCAGGTCCCATGAGGCTACGGAGTAGAGAGTTTCGTCCTGCCAGGAACTGTGGCCTATTCCTACGTGCTGAGGTGGTAAACCCGAAGAACTCGAAGGGGCCGGTTCGTGATGCGATTTGGCAGAATGGGAAGTATTTGGTGCACCCAAAAGACATTACCTTCTTTAACTTTGGCATTCATTGCAATAGACCCATTTGGATAGCCAATCTGAATGGTTCCTGATCCCCTCAACACGATTCCGTACTCCGTCGCGGTTGGATTAAAATGAGGTGCCATCATAGATCCCTAAATAAAAAGCACAAGAAGGCATCGATACTAAGTAACAAAACTTTGCTATATGTCGTTTTGATACTAACCCTTTATATCTACAAGTCTAAGCTTTTTGGTACGAAACTGAAAGTTTAGATTCTGCACATTTTGCCACGTTTTCTACTGTTAACAATAAACACATTAAGAATAATGAGAGAAGATAGCATCTAAGTGGATTACCGCGGTCAGATTGACAAGGTAGACGCCAATGCCGGAGTGTTTGAGAGGTCTGTACTCACTACCATCAAGGGCCACACTCCAACCGTAGTTATTCCTGAAATCGGGTTTTCGATCATAGAGGTTATAGGAGTCGGGTGCATCTCCTGTTCGCTGGCCGTTCTCATCGTCCATCCAGAAGATAGAAGGCAAGAAGAACCTTTTCCATGACCATGTCTCTTGTCCTTCATCTTCTTCAGGATCTTCCTCAAAGGGCACCAGTCTGTTGAGATATTTCCTTTTATCTTGTTCCTTCCATTTTAAGAATTCTGCCCAAGTATTGTTCTCATGAGCATCATCACCGATGTATACGATTGGACCTTCTAGCTGCGCCGAGAACATCTCTCGTAATTCTTCCCTCGTGACCTGCCCATCAATATCACGAGCGTCGGATGACATTTAGATGGGTGCAAAATTGCTAGCAAAAATGTGTGAATTGCTTGGGATGTTTTTGCTCGTGCTTACATTGAATGCCGTGGTAAGTGTTTTAGGGTCGAATCCAGTTAGTACAGATGTTGGATTGGTTCCGCTTCCTCCACCAATGAAGATAGACTTGAAATACAAAGAAACCAAAATAATCTGTCATCGCTACAAACTCAAACTCATCTAAAAGCTTAAGCATTGCAGTGAAGAATTTAGCGCTAAAAATTGGACTTATTTAAAACCCAAATCAAGAGAACCTGAAAATGTCCCACTCCCAAGCTCTCTGAAGTGTCGATGCTGCATATGACATGAAGTCTCTTAGTCTCCCCGGTGTTCACCAAGTAAAATGCAGCTCCAGCAGGCACTCTATATACATCTCCAATCTTCAATCGTCTCTCAACAAGATTATCTCTATGTATAGCTCCTAGTCTTGCTTCCCCTGCATTAATTATTCATTCAATTAATTATATTCATATATGGAAGACCCCTTATAAATTATTATATTGATCCTATGCAACATGTAGACTCTTAGATTCACATCTCGATGGAGATCTCTTCCCTATATCTATTCTGTATCTATTATACGTGGTTGGGTATATTATAAAGATCCGATTTCACAAAAATGATACCACAATGATAGACCATTAACTAAAAGCATGCCTATTTTATCTTTATGTCCATACGAGAATCATTGCATTATGATATTTACTGCCACATCACTGATTACCAACATCATTCACATGAGAAAGGATCTTGTGAGTATTACACACTGTACACGCTACTTGTAATATATATATAGTATATAAATATCAATAAATATTGCTATATATGATATGTGTAAATCATGAATTGTAATTTATTTGAAAATTATTCATATAATTATTATATGTGTCAATATTTTGATATTTACATATCACGTATGTATTAAATCTTTTTTCCATTTATATATGGAAAAGTCAATTTCGAGTAGGCAATTGCATAATATAAATCAGTGCAACATTAACATTATGTTTGCCACAAAGGAAATAATTAGGAGGGAAGGGAAAGCCTAAGTAAAATGTGAATTTCAATAAACTTTTCCTTGATTGAAAATAGAAGGAAAGTGAGAGAGATGAATTTAGGAAGGAAAGTTTTCCATAAAGTTTATATATATTTTTATCTTTCAAAATGGAGTGATTTAATAAGAAAAGTTTTTGAGATTCCAATTATAACCTTATTTTAATAAATTTTTGTTACTTTTTAAGAATTATATAGTAATAACATAGTTTAACATATTTTTAAATATTAACTTAAAAATCTTTTTTTCTGTGTTCATTCATTTTCTTTTCCTCGTTCCAAACTAGAAAAGCAAATATTTCCTTCCTTTGATTTCTCTTTCTTTCTAATTTTTTCCTTTCACTTTCTTTCCCTCGTCCCCAACATAATGTAAATTACACATGCAGATTATTGTTTCAATCATAATTGATGACATTCAAGAGAAAGGTGCATCGCAGACATAGGATTAACTAAAATGTGATGTCGAACTTGCTTAAATTCGCGCAATTCTCACACAAAACACCATGGTTTTTTCGACCACATTTGATTATTTCTACGTGGTGGGAATAAAAAAGCTGCATTTATATCTATACCTCGTTGAATGAAGATGATGAGATTGGAATCAACAAACTGAGGAATGAAGAGAGTCTTAGGCTCCATTGTAATAAACCCAATATGCATAGGCCTATCCACTATTCCCCCACCAAAACCCCTAACAATCCTCATCTCTCCAGCCTCAGTTCGAATCACCCTCTTGGAATCTCGCAAAAGGAAGAAATCTCGTCCTCCTCTCTCAAACTCTCTTTCCCTCCTTCCTCTTCTCTTGAACTTCCTCCTGGCCTCCATGTCTCCTCTTCTTCGTCTTCTTCATTACCACGATATTCTGCAACAACACTCGTTAAAAGTCCATTAAAAAGGATAGTAAGTAAGAGGAATATAGCAAGTTTACTGGAACTCATGATGGGGCACGGTAAAAAACCTATTGTTACGTGACAGTTTTTGGAATACTATGGGTTTTTGTGTTTGGTTTGCTGAGTGTAACGTCGTTTTCTGGGACCGAGGTTTAAGAAGAGGCGAACGAGAAAATGTAGGGTGCCAGGTGGTAGTTTTCCAAAAAAACAAGGATTTTGCTGGCTAATCAATCGTGAAAAGGCTCGATAAGAGTCTTTGATGAGAAAATTTCGTAAACTCCTTGAGAACAAGTCCATGTGCTTGAAAATCTCAATCTTCTTTTCTCTTTACTACATTGATACATATCATTCCAAAAACATTCGTGTAATAACTGTTGACTATATTAGGTCTGCGACGAGGTTGCATGAGAAAAAAAAAAAAAAACAAGCAACACATAAAATCGTCTGTCCTTTTTAGATGTACAACATGTCTTTTCTCATAGCTCATGTAAAGTTAATTAATTCATATGTCAAAGTTTTATCATTCTCCTTTTAAGAAAACCAGTTACGAGGGTCTACAGCAAACCTACGAACTATCAAGTGTCGACTCACCGCTCGAATATTGTACTGTGGTGTACGGCTGCTATAATATGCCCCCGTTTTATGATTTCTTCAAGTTCAGGGACTTGCTTCGCATGTTAGTTAAACATTATGGATTTAATGTTTTTGATTGCCTCAATCTAGTATATATCTCAGTTACGTTTAATAATGCTTACTTATATATCGTATCCACTATACATGTATAGATATAATAATAATATTTGAAAAATATAGTGGAAATCATAAATATAATACAATAGATGGAATAGTTAATGGAAACATGGTTGTAGTGATTGGAGATTATGTTATAAAGTTATAGGTAAGTGGATAATCTTATTATATTATATATCTTATAATATCATATTCGATTAGATAGGTTTAAAATTGGTATTGAAAATCATATGATAAGTTTAATATATAATTTTTCGAAATCTACTCCACAAGTATGGTATTAGTATGATGTTTCAATATTACTTACCATCTTAAACATGTATTTTAAAGCATATAGCGTATAAATTTTAGGGTGTCTTGTCCCTATCATTTATAAATTATTAATTATTAATAATTGTTGATAGGGTATTTTGGGTATGGACCTTTTAGGCTCGATCAGATCCGCCAAGCCTTGTGACCTTAAGCTCTCTCCTGTAGGCCTCGGCCCTAGGGCCTGAATTGCTCAGACCCATTAAGTACTGCAACAACCATAATCCAAAAGATAAGAATAGAATGGCCACGTCTTAAATATTAAGGATACATTGGCATGACAGCTCTACTTTCCTACATTTGCGGGAGAAGATCTTTCCCGCCAACTGATCTCCAACTACCAGCTCAGCTCCACTCTACTATAAATATCAGGTCACTACCTAACAATAAAACTCTCTATGCTCTGCATATTAAGCCTGTGTATTACTCTTAGTATTTTATACTCTTAAGTCCTACTGCTAACTTAAGTATTGAAATGGCCATGTTGGACAACCCCTCGGCGTCTCCTTATTGTATACCATTTTGTAGACCCATTACGTACAGCATCTAAAAACTACCGGCAAGAACCTTGAGATGACATTTGACGCTGTCTATGGGAATTGAACCCACGACCACATGGTTGAAAGCCATGTGGCCAGAATCACGAAAAAAAGTGTTGAGTCTTTCATCAAAACAACATTCTCTTCGGGTTTGGAGTCTCCTATCGGTGTGGATTGTGACTAAGAATAGATAAGGCCAGTCGTTGGGTATGTCCAACTTTGCAGAAAACTCGAAATGAATAATGGAGAATGTTGCAAGAAAGGGCAAATGCGAATGAAGGGTAAGTAAAAACCTATTAACAACTCCAATGGATATAACGCATTAATGGAACTTCTGAGGACTCATGGTACAATTCGACATGACGCACGAATTGATTCGGTGAGGTTTCTAGTTACCTAACCTTGCTCAAAGGTTAAAATAAGAGTGATATTGAGAGTAAACAAGTAGCGTTTACGCAAGGAAGGAAATATTCAAGTGTATTTAGGATAATCTTTGTATATCTTCTACAGTTGCAATTATAAGGGTATTTATACTCATAAGTTAGGGCAACTTGCCCAAAAAGTAAAAGACAAAAAAGGTATTTTCTAAAAAAGTAATGTATAAAATATAAAGGGGTAAAAATGAATATACAAGGAAAGAAATTATTGGTGTAACTGATTCTACACATGATACTATATACGTAATGATATTACATTAGTAATGTTGTTGAAAGATGCGAACAAAAAGTATAAACAGCTCGCTTATCCGAGCAAGGGTGGCTTAGGCAGTTTAAGCTCTTTCTCTCGGCATCTCGATAGGGGTATAACCAATTAAGAAGTTGATTGGGCATATAAGAGAATAAGGATGGGTTGTTGTCTCGACCTTCCATTTCTTGACACACGACATGTAAAAAATAGGCAGTCACTTGGCTCGCCAGGTCGAGTAGGTCAGCGAGGAGATACTCGGCCTCCGCAAGAGTCAGTTGGAACAAGAGGATTCGTTTAGCTAGTCCCTCTTATCCTTGGGCTTAACTATGGGTCAGTAGTCCGGTAGCTTGATTCCCATCACCTATGCCCTCATCACAGACAATGGTCGACGATTTAATAATCCCAAGTTTAGGGAGTTTTGTGCTAAGCACCACATCACCCCACACTTCACCTTGGTTGCCTACCCCAATCAAACGAACAGGTGGAGGCGACCAATCGGGTCATTTTTTATAGCCTGAAGAAGTGCATGGACCGATCTCAGGGTGCTTGGGCCGACGAGTTGCCCAATATCTTATGGGGGCACAAGACCACATATCGTACTTCTACGGGCAAGACCTCCTTCCGCCTGGCTTTCAAGTCGAAAGCAATCTTCCCCATCGAACTTGAGCTCCCTAATATCTAGATTTGAAGTTTTGACATCAACCTTAACGACTCGTTACTACAGGTAAGCATTGATACAATCAAGGAAATTAGAGACCTTGTTGCTGCTTGGGTGACTATGTACCAACATCGGGCGGCTCAATATTACGATTAAAAGGTTAGACACAAGGAGTTTAAGGTTGGCGACCTATTGTACTGAAAACTAGAGGCCATAAGTTTACGCGAAGGAAAAGGTAAGTTGGCCCCCAATTGGGAAGACCCAGTTAGAGTCAAGGAAAGATTGAGCAATGGAGCATATAGGCTGGAAAGATTGGATGGCAAGTTCATCTTACATACATAGAACGCTAATAATCTCTGATGTTATTTTGATTAAAGTTCCATTATGTATAAGTATTTCTTTCCACTGTAATGAAATAAAAGTTTCATAATTGATTCTCTCTCTCTTTCGCTCCCTTTCTTTTTTTCTACCATTCGAGCCCCTTTGAAGAGGCATATGGATAGTCAACTGAGCAAATCAAAACACTACAGACTTGGCCCCCTAGGATAACCTAGGCAAAGGGAAACACCCCTTACATAGAGGAACTCCTTCATGTTGGGCGGGTCAGAATACCATTGACCTAACCCTCACTTTAGGGTAGCTTTGGTTAAGAGAAACACCTTTTGCATAGAAGAACTCCCCTACATTAGGCAGATTGGAATGCCATCGACTTGATCCCCACTAGGATGACCCTTGCAAGGGAAAACACCTCTTGCACAAAGGAACTCCCCCAACTGTTAACCTAAGCAGATATATTCAAAGATAGAAAAAAGGAAAGGACGTCTTAAAAACATTCATCTAGTCATTCATGAATTATTTAATTACATAGCAAAGGCCCGACCTGACTTACATTGATTTCAAAAAAAGAAAGAAGAAAGAGAAATTTGCTATCTCCTAGGATCAACTAACTTCGATAATTCAGAAAAATCTAAGGCATCTATTTGCTCGGAGCGCTGATCCATTGTTGCTTGAGGCAGCAAGCCTAGACTTGAAGCAAAGCCTGAGTGATGTGAACTAGGAATAGGAGGAGGATCACCCTCAGATGATTGATCTTTAGGAATTGCTTTGGAGGAGGCCTCTTGCTAAGCTGTTGGGGTGGAAGCGGATGTAAAAGCGCCCTACCTTGGCTTGGCAACAAAAGGAGCACTTGCATCATCGTCAGCCGCTTGGGTAGCCTCCATTTCCCATGCCAGGGTTTCCCTTTTCTTATTAAACGTCGAGGAGTCTATAAAGTCAAGGAAGCTCAAGTCTAGGTTTGGATAATGGGAGAGAACCTCCTTCCAAGTGTAACAGTCAAAGTCAGTGGGTAGGTCCTCCAATTCTTCTAACCACTCTTCAGTGTTCTGTTGGGCAGCGACCGCCTTCTTAGTGGTTGTGTCACTGAGGACCTCTCCATTTTCCATCTTGGAGACAATCTCTTTTATCTCCGAAACTCTATCTTGTAGCTCCTCGACCAATTGCTTTAAATTGGCCAGCTCTAGTGAAGTAGCCATAACGCCCTCGCACTTGGACGCCTTCATTGCCAGCTTAGTTTGCAACCTCGCTATGGACGCCTTCAACTCGGCATTCTCTCTTTCGAGTCAGGCATTAGCTTTGCCTTCCTCATCCAGCCTTTGAGAGAGACTAGCCTTTGTCTTTTACTTGTTCTTTAGTTGAGCCTTCAGGTCATCGACCTTCTAGGTTGCCTTCTTAACTTTATTCCTCTCTTGCTCCGTATCCTTGAGCCTCGCTTTAAGCCTTGCCGCCTACACATTAGAGTGGCGTAAGGTGCCTATTAGCCTTAGCGAACTTTTTTAAGTACCTCTTACTAGAAGTCTCTACCTCCAATAGGTACTTCTTGTGTTGACGTAACACCTCTCGAAAGCTCTTTACCTCTCTTAGGAAGGCATCGGACTTGTTCAATTGGAGTAGCATTTGGTTGTAGTACTGTAAATAAAAAACCGAGCTCATCGTTAATACAACTGATAAATAAAAAGCATGACAATACAAGAGCAACAAAAACTTACCTGCCACATCAGCGTACTCGAGTGGCCCGCCATCTGTATAGGGTCATCCCCACTCTCCTAAGAGAGTCCTTTAAGGATAGTCCAGTTGCCGGGGGTGTAAGACCCTATCGAAGCTTGGTAGCTTAGCGTTTGGTGCCGCAATGTCAGATTGTTGGCATAGACCTTCCACTTCGGCCTGAGGAGCTTCCCTTAAACCTTCTTCATCTCCGACTCAAAGGCTTCTCTCAATAGTTCGTCGTCCTGAAAAGTGTACGACACTTCCTAGAATGACTCTCACCCTATCCCCATCAGTTTAAAGTTATTAAAGACTTCAAAGAATACGTCCCCAATGTCGTTGACGTTTTGATAGGGATGGGCCATCGGCCACTCATTCTACTTCCCCTTATGCAAAGGCGCCCTCGCAAGGGGCCTTTACTTCTTCGCTCTAGGACCAGGCTCCCCAATCGTCTCAGAAGCCTTGTGCGTATGGCCAGTAGCTTGAGGATGGGTAGCTACTTGCTCAATCTCTTCCCCCTTCACCCTTAGAGGGGAAAGTACCTACACATTGGGCCCCTCTACTTCGGCACCTTCATCACCAAGATAATGGGCTCGATAAAGGGGCCGAAGGCAGGACCAGGTAGAGCTACACCTAAGGGCTTTACATCTATAGCCTTGTCTTAGATGCCGAGGGGAATCTCCTGAGGAACAAACTTTGGTCGCGCCCTTGCTGGTCTCGTTAGGCCTTGGCTTCAGCTTTACTGCCTTTGCTTTTGGCAGGTTTGCCTTGGTTTACACTTGATGCCTACTCATTAGGTCGTCCATAGATGGACGAGGCATCATCAGGGCCAAATTTTTGCCTACAAGAAACCTGATTGAAATTTAAAAAAGGAAAACAAGAATGAATAAAAAGAAACTCCTATTACCATTCGTAAAACACTACTGTAACCAGCATGGCTAAGGAGGTCCTCCTATTCTACAGGCGTTGGACAAAGCACTTCAACATTAGCACAACAAACATAGGGGCATAAGAACGAACTTGTACCTTCAGCCCACTTCTCTACTACAACTTTCTTCATGCTAAGGAAGAGCTCAGAGATCGGGCGTCGAAAGTACCTCTCCATGGTCTCCATAACATTAATCTCCTAATCATCTCTTAGCACCATGAAGGCCAGGATCTCCTGCATAGCTTTGGTGTCATTGGGACCAAGTCCCTTCTCGCCTCCAATATGGACCATTTGGGTTTAGAAATTCACCTCCTTGGGCAGTTTAACCACTACAGACTCGTCCTGCCAGCCTTTAATTGAGTCTATAAGGCTAAAAAATAGCTTCTTCTCTGGGCGCGGCTAAAGGTAAGGCTACCCTACAACGCTCTTTCACATTTAGAAGTGACAGAAGAGCTCAAGAGTAGCTCTTATCACCAGGTATTCGTAGAGCGCTTGAAAAGCCTTTAGTGCCCTCTACCCATTCGGAGATACTTACGACGGATTACAGTAGAGATAGTTGAAGAACTCCTTCTCGAAGCGACTGGGAGGGAGGCGCTGCCCAAACTCCAAGTACTTCTCAAGGATTACAAAGCACTTCCTTAACAACAGGGCCACCTGTTCATCCCTATTTGGCAACCTAATCTGCTACCTAGGGATTGCCCCTATAAGAAAGCTGCTGATGATCTAATTAGAGGTAGATTGCCTACTTCTACTCATATAGCCGTTAGGCCCCTTGCCTGTACTAAGAACATCGAACAAATCCTTCGTAGAAGATAAGGGAATGTCCGCATATACATCTCTAGGGATAGCATTAATAATTTTGGCCTTGTCTAGTGCCTCCACGACAATCTTTGTAGGTTAGTCGAGCTATACTAGTAACGAGACCTCGTCTTCTTGTGCCTGAAGGGGATTAGTCCTTGTAGAGTTAGAACTAGAAGTAAGTAGCGGCGAAAAGGAGTTAGCCTCACTTCTGTTAGTCGACATGATCGTAATTCTTGAAGAAGGAAGAAAGACTCAAAACTTTTGAAAAAGGTTTGAAAGTTTGAAAGCGAACACAGAAATTACAATGAGTAAGCGAGAAGATTAAAGAAAAGCACACTCTCTATGATACTCCTATTTATAGGTAAACAGCCTGGAAAGCTATATAGGTGGTTATAGGGATCTGTATAAGTACGAATCCTTGGGAATACTGTATAGCAGACACGTGGAAAGTATCTTAATCAGACGGTTACCTTTAAAGGGTATAAGGCATGTAGCTACACATTAGTCTGCTGCAACATAACACCTGTCATGTCGCATTTAATTTACGAAACATAAGCGGGCAAAAGTCGCATTTTGAAAAAACTCCTTCTACAGGAAGTTTCTTCAAGGCCTATTCGACCTCCACCTGCTCGGCACGACAGACATGACGTAGCTATCCAGTGAGTTGCAAGGGTATCCTACTGACCACCCCTGTTCACTACCCCTACTCACTTAGCCTCAAACATTTTCGGGCTTATGATCTACTGCTTAGGACAACTTTTACCACATTGGAACCTTCCACCTCATACCTCGCCACCTTGGACTGTCCATCACTTCGGATCTATAATCTCATCACATTGGCACCATGGCGTCAGATTAAACTTCTTGGAGTTGGATCAATCACGCCTGAACAACCTATGTATTCCTTCTCCTAGCTTCTTCCTCGGCAATGAGATTGTAGGGGGGGCGTAAGTGTTGACAAGGTACTTTGGGCATAGACTCCTTAGGCCTGATTAGACCCGCTAAGCCTCACGACCTTAGATCCTCCCTCGTAAGCCTTAACCTTAGGGCTTGAATTGTCCAGGCCCATTAAGCACTACAACGGCCATAATCTTGAAGATAAGGATAGAACAGCTACGTTTTTAATATTAGGGATACGTTGGGCATGATAGCTCCACTTTCCTATACTTACGGAAAAAATCTCTCCCGCTAACTGATCTCCAACTCCTGCTCTGCTTCGCTCCACTTCACTATAAATACCAGACCACCATCCAATAGTAAAGTTCTCTACACTCTACGTACTAAGCTTACGTATTACCCTCGATATTCTATATTCTCAAGCCCCACTGCTAACTTAAGCATCGGAGCGGCCATGCCGGACAACCCTCTAGCGTCTCTTCACTGTATATTGTTTTACAGGCCTATTACGTACAGTATCCTAAAGACTACCGGCCAGAACCTTGAAATGACAATAATGAATGCAAAATTAGTATATTTCTACTTTCTAAGTTCTACTAAAAAGGAAAAAGGAAACATATAAGTCATAACCCAAGTTTATCATCCATAAGAGAACCTTAAATAATTTCGTGCTTCAATTTTTTTATCTCTTTCTTGTCTTATTTTTGCATTTGTATTTTTCACTTCTCTTATCTCATTTTTTCCCCTCTCATTAACTGTATTTATAAATATGTTTTCTATTTGATGTTATATATTTTAAGCAAGTAGATTAAACTTTTTAATAAATGTAAGATTTGCCTAAGTGAAGAGCTTACCTTTTCTATGGACGTGTTATTTTGTCAATTTTGTCTAATGATGTCACTTTTGTCTAGAATGTTGTAAAAGGTAGATTTCGTAAACTTTTCTAGATTGTAAGATGCTCCTTTGTGTGATTTGAATGAATAAGATGTTATGAAAATACCGATAAGTTCAAATTGTCCAAAATTTACATTAGAATTTTAATACTATAAAAAGCTAATAGAAAATTTTACAAGCTCACAATGGTACCATATATTCTATAATGCTTATAGGATACAAGTAAGGTGGTTCTGAAATGTTATAAGGTAGATTATGATTTCATAATTTGGGAAATTATACTTACAAGTACGATATGGCAAGGGCCTTTTGTCTTATTCGTTTTATATTCGCTTGCCCTTTATATTATTATTAAATCTAGAATTTGAAGAACAAGTTTATGCTATGTTTATTTTTTATACTAGTAGAAGTGCACTTACATAACATATATAGAAATTAAAACAATATTAACATGGTTGAATTAAAACATAAGCAATTACTACATGTATGACTATTAATTAAAGAAAGAATATGCTTTGACCAAAACATTAATAAGCACTATAAGAAGAGAACTTTGTTAAATGAAAATAAATACATTCATAATATTTTTTATTATATCATTCTATGCCAATTCAACACATTAATTATACTTAAAAATGATGTCATAATTAACAAATTAAAAACTTATACGACCTTTGAGGATTGTATAGTTTTTATAATTCCAAAATTATGACATATTAAAAAAAAAAATCTAAAACTATGGCATTGTTGTAAATAAAGCTTTTAGATTATTAAAAAAAATCTTAATTATCTTAATAGTAATTGTACAAGGGTTTTGGCCAAGGGGAAAAAAAAAATAGAACTATTAATCAGCATAGATAGACCATTGAAATTTTAAAGTATGACTTCACATTACTTTTGAAAATGAGTTATATGTCCCATTAATGTTAATCCCCATAATTATTGGGGAAAGTCCTAACTCATCAAGAGAGATAGTCATACTTTAGAAGTTTAAACCTTCCACCCGCAATTAATTACTTGGGTGGTGTATTTGAAGTGATTTGCATAATTAAATTTCAATATATGAATAGATGGATGGAAAATTTTGCTTAAAAAAATTAAAAAGAAAGTATATTTGTGGAGTGAAAAAATTAATTCTGGATGAAGTGGTAGATACGTTTTTACTTTTCCATGATGAACGATAACTACCATATAGAGAAGCAACATTTTTAAGCAATCCTATATTCCCATTTATGGTATATGTGATTAAATTATTCATAACTTGTATGCACCACAGAAAGTGGGTCTGATCAGCTAGTTTTTTTAATATGTGCATTCAAGTTTGTTTTGTCAATTTTATTGTTAGGTGCAGTTTATTACTTCTTACACTATACGATGTTCAAATAGAGGAAGCATAAGATAAGTTGAAAATAAAAAAGTATTAAATCTAGTTTCACACAGGTCCTTCGGCAACCACTACCACCATTGATGGAGAATTGAATTGCATCATACTCGTACACTTAACCCCATGGTGTAAAGTAACCTTAGTTTCTCTACTATTCATCTTTTACAGAAGCGGATTCATATCCTTTTTCATTTTTGTGCCAATATTTTTCGGATTTGGCTTTTCTTTTCTTTAGATTTATTAAAAGAAATTGCTAGAAATCACTTACTTACCCAGTATTTGGAAAAAGAAAATAACCTTTACCTCATCAAACCCTACTATTAAATCGTTATTGAAGACATAGCTAGAAGAACGACACTGATAAAGGGTTATATGGAAGATATAAAACCTATATATATATATATATATTTTAATTAAGATACAGATCATACTCTAATGTTTTAATTTGCAAGAAATCAATTGCCAAAGTGTACCTATGAGAAGGGACAAAAAAAGGGAGGAAAAAAAAAAAACACATATGCGAAAGCAAACATCCCCATAAATTCGATATAAAGATCGAGGCATAATTACGACGTGTTAGATATTACAAAATGTTTTAATGATGAAAAATCACAATTTTACTTATTTACTAATAATGTTATTCAATGTGCTATATATTAAGCGGTAGAAAATTTGATTAGAAGTAAAGGAGAAGTCGTATAGACTTAAAAGAAAAAGAGAACTTTTTTATGTATGAAATGAAGTTTAATTTGGAATCTGTAAGAAACTCCATATATATATTATGATGGTACTAACTTTTCACAGTGAAAATATATGATGAAAATTTACAGGATCATCGTAGCTGTTGGAGATAAGAGATATTCCATTAGTCATCACAACAACAAATGAAGTAAAGAATGCATAAACTAATTATTCCAGATCTAAACGCATACTGCTAAGTATAATCTTTCTTTTTCAATATAGTATAATATCTTATCATGTCGTAATGCAAAAGAAAATTGGGATAAACTATTTGTAAATAATACATGAAGGGACTAATATTTTTATGGAGACGAGAATAGCATCTTAATTTTGAAGAATATGGACATTTTCAGAATTCAACGAGGAGATAAGATTAAAGTAATCCTTCAGTCAGCGTCCAGATGCCGTATGAGATACGTCCGGACGCCAAGAGATCAAAGCCTATCATTTGGATTTTAGATGCTGTTAGCATCTGGATGCAAGCTAATAATTATGACGTGGTTTTTATTAATTACGTTTTATCTTTTTATTTATTAGGTTCAGTTTTCATGTATTTTCCTTTTTAAAGCAACAAGGATATCTCCTAACTTAGTCGGTCAAACATTTACCGATAGTCTATGAATATTATTTAGTTGTATTCAATAGGAAGCTGGATGGAAATATCACATTGAGATTACTATCAAATATATGTATTTTTTTTTTCCAATTCTTATCGGTCTATTCTTAATAGATTATAGTGAACAACCCTTGTTTATATAACTTAACAATCCATAAGTCATGTTGGAATCTCTTAAAAACAAAACCCAATAATTTTCTTATATTATGCATAATATCAATATCGGAAAATTAATTGACTCAATTCGTTTCTTGTATTCGTGTGTCATATCCAATATTAGGAATCCTCAATATCCTTTTGTTTCCTTGTTTTCATTATAAAAATCCAAAAAGACGTGATTTTTATTTTGCTACGCAATGTAGATTCATGTCCAAATTCAACTATTGGATTTAGGGCACATCATAATGATATAAGGGTTGTGATTTGCAAGTTTTGTTGTGGTAAGTCTTAGATCTCTTTGATTTCCACCTTTTGGAGTTTGGTGTGAGTTTTGTGGAGTTATGGTTTGATATTGTTGGGTTGTTGAGATTTTAATTCATGATATGGCAAAGGAAAAGTTTTATATTCAGAGGAAAATTGAATGGGGTATTTTGTTGTTTCATATTAGCAATTATCCTGCTAATTTGTTGCTAAAGTGTTGATTGATAGGCTAGGCATAGAAGCTATTGAACATCCTTGTCCTTATAAGCTTGTCTATAATAATAAAAGTGATTCAACTCACAAGACATGCAGGTATTGCCTTTTCAATTGGCAGTAGATATTGAGATGAGACTTTGTTTGACAATGTTGATATAAACAATCGTCATATATGTTTGGAAAACCCATCGTAATCATATTATGGTATGCTGCATAACGTATTGAGAAACACCTATAAGTTTACTAAGGAAATCCAATTTGTGCTATTACAAATGACTCCATAAAGATTTCAAATGAGCATAGAAATAGTCTAAAATTCAATATAGAGCTAGAGACATGAGAAACAAATTAGTATAGAGAATGGGAACCTAAAGTTAGCAACTCTAGAGCCCTCTAATAATCATGAGGTTAATGGAGAGTTTAAAGTTGTAAAAACTTTACGAGAGGTTATCGAAGAGGACATAAATTTAAAAGAAGTGGAAGATAAAGAAATAGTTATTAAGGAATCTCAATCTGATGTTAGTGGTATTTCTACTCGGTTTATAGGAGGAAAGAGTACAATGACAGTAGAGGATATAAGTACAAATCAGCACAAGGAATTTTACACTACTGAGATCTTAAAGCAAATTTTATGCAAAGTTCAACCATTACCTTAGATATGGAGCATCCAAGAGGATGTGTCTTCAAAGTTGTTTAATACTCCTTAGAATTATACGAGATTGATTGATAGAGGTCACGATGAATTGAAAGAGTGCTCATAGAATATGTCAATCCTAAATTATCGAAGTTGTTCTATTTTATTCATATTTGACCTTCATAAGTTTATCTTTAATCTTAGTAGAGATGTGAGATTATTTAACTTCCAAGATTTCGGTTAAATCTTCTCTAAGGGAGATGGTATGATAGGTATCGTGACTCGAAGTTAAAACCTGAGGTGAAGAACTATTGGAATTATTTTAGCTAAGATGTATTGGGATCTTTTAGTTAGTGTCTAGATATAAGAGATACCATATGGACACTAGGAGGTTAAAAGCGATAAGACTACTTAGCATCAAAATGCTTGAAACTGTTAGGATCGAGACACTAACCAATATTGTTTAGCATCCAGACCTTTAGATGTTGTTAGTATCTCATAATAGAGCCATACTCACAACTAGAGTAGAAATGATAACCCAAGAAATTATAGAGGCAATGTCTTTAGGCTCATTTCTTGAAATCAAATCCTAAATCAGTGAGTGATAAAGCCTATTACAAATTTACTGCACATATACACATAGATATGTCATACTCTACACGACTTAATAATTTAAATGCAACAATATAATACATCCAACACATTTAGTTTAATTAATTACATTAAGTATGTCTATCGTAAAATAATTTAGGAACTTACCCATTAGTCAAATTTTAAAATTGTCCACAAATAGATGCTCCCATGAGTTATTTTGAAAATATAAACCCATATGCTCTCAAGAGTCTATGGAGTTCCTTCTAATTTGCAAGAGTACAATGAGATTCTTGTGAGTCTATGGAACTCGAACTATCCTATGAGCTTATGGAATTACTTGGATTTACATGAGTTATACCTTCTAGTTACTGAGTGTTTTAGTTGTTTCTTATTTCACCTCTTTCATGTCTTATTATTATTATCGTTTTTTCACTTCCTTAAGATGAACAAGACTCCAAGAGTCAATTATTTAAATGTGGAATAGATCTTATAAGTCAATTGGGAAAATATGACATTAATTAGTCTCGGTTTTCCCAAAAATACATGTTTTGACAAGAAAAATCCAACAAGCATATAATTAAATGTTTAAGCCATTACTAGTTTAGACTATTCTAATCTTAGAATGCATAAGCAACAAATAACTGCAATTTACATACTTAGTTTCTACTTACAAACTTGCAATTATCCTTATATTTTCCTATACTATGTAAAATATCAAAATTAATGTTTCATATACCATGAATCACAAATCCGATATCTTTCTTTAATTTTCCACCTAATTTCTTATAGGATTTATGTTTTCTCCCTATAAAGAAGGATTTGTGTTTTTAAGGAATCTTTTAATCCTTAATTGTAAAAAGATGCATCAAATATGAGACAATAGCAACATGGTCATATCACGTTACTTTAAATTGCCAAAAAGAATTTGATTCTTTTTATGAGCTTAAATTAGTATTGGTAAATCCTTACTTTGAATCTAGAAATTCATCTATATTGGACTAGTTTTTTGGAATCCATCTCTTTATTTTATTTTATTTGCCATCAACAAAAATTCATTCAACAAGAAATATGATAGTACAAACATATTCCCAAACATTAGGAGGACATAGTAATGGGTTAGCCCTAATCAGATTCTGCAAGGGACTAAGGGGATTTCCATCCCAAAAACAATTGCACAAGCCCCTTTTTGCTTGGTTAGCTAACCAATTAGCACATGGATTGGCATTCCTATTTATAAGAGAGAAAGAATAAGATATAAAAGTGGATTTTAACAAACAAATATAAAAAATAATTGGAACTATGGACCAAAGACTTACTTATCCATGCAGATATTTGAAAAGTAAGGAAGAGTCAATTTTCACTATAACATTATTCCATCTTTTGTCCTTCGCCAATCTTAAGCCTTGATAGATTGCTTGCGCTTTAGCCACTAAGCAATTATTAACTTGTATGCTTTGACGAATTGCCCCCTTAAACGCTTCCTCTCTATCATGTACAATAACACCTAAACCTATAGCTTGATACTTCTCACTAAAGGATCCATCACAATTGAGCTTTAACAAATTTTCATCAGGATGCGTCCATACATAAGGTGCTACTATGTTCTTTTACACTAATAAGCTTTATTGTAACCTATAGATTGTTTGGAATTCCTCAATCGTTGCTTGAATTACTGATAAAATTCTTCTCAAATCAAGTTCTGTGCAATTAAATAAATAGTCGCACCGCTGCTTCCATATTGCTTAGTAAATAAAACCAACAATTCCTATGAATTTTCTCATTTGCTCCTTTGACAAACCTAACACCTCTTGGAAGGAAATTAGCCAACGACAAAGGTTGTAACCTGTGCTACGTCTATTCTAGCGCCCAATATCTCTAACCAAATAGGTTGAGTCCATTTACACAACAAAACAATATGTTCAACAGTTTCCTCCCTTCTACAGAAATTACATGCATTTGTCTCCCTTACATGCCTCCGATATAGATTAGCATATGTACTCAATGCATTGTAGCAAAGCCTCTAAAGGAAATGCTTAATTTTAGGTATACAATGTGCAATCTAAATTAGCTTCCAGATAGTAGTGCCAACAGAATGAGAAGAAGGGGGTCTACTTACCTCAGATGATGAAACCGAGTTAAAAAATAGTATAATAGGTAGATTTAACATTGTACTCTCCATCTTGCTCCAAAGGCCACGTAATGCAATTGTTGTCAGCTTGTCCAATAGGTATTTAGAGAAAGACTTCAGCAATATTATAGAGAAATACTTGTTAGACTCGGTTTCTATTCTAACCACCTTTTGCAGCACACATCAAGTTTAATACTCTTTGGAAGTGATTGTTTCTGATATCTAAAACTTGCAATGCTTTTTTCCATTTGGGTGTTACAATCAAACAGTTGTCCCATATGCTTACTCTATCACTCCGGCTAATTCTCCAATTGTAATTATTCTGTATTACTACTTTACCCACTAAAATACTTTGCTACACTCACGAGGCCTTACCCCCAACTTGAGCATTCATAAGGTTGTCATTTGGGTAGTATACCTCTTTAAGCACTTTAGCCTAAAGTTGGTTAAGATTTTTAAATAATCTCTACGTTAGCTTGCCTAGCATAGCATCATTAAAAGCTTTCATGTCCCTAAACCCTGATCTACCCTTCTCCTTAGAAATTGCTAAAGAGCCTTAATTCTTCCAATGAATCTTGCTTCACTTCTCATCATTACTCCACCAAAACCTAATTGTTAAGGAAGAAACCTCTTTACACCATTTTTTTGAAAACTTAAAAATTGCCATTGTATATGTTGGCACTGCATATGCAATTGACTTGATAAGTACCTTCTTTCAAGATTGTGAGAGAAGAGATCCTTTCTACCCTTGAATTTTAGAGGATATCTTCTCTTTAACTGATGCAAGGGCAATTCTTTTTTATGTCCCCAAGCTATAAGAATACCTAAGTAGTTACTTGCTTGGTTTTGAGAAGGAATTCCCATTAGCTAGTACAAACTTTGCTTCCTTTCTTTTGATGTGTTCTTGTTACATACTATTGCCAACTTGCGAAAATTCACCAATTGACCTGAGGAAAAATAATAAGAGGAGAGCATCTCCTTAAATCTGGAAATTTTAACTCCATTAGCATTTAGGAAAAACAAAGAGTCATTTGCAAAAAAAATATGAGTTAATTCTAGGCAAGTAGATTTGATTTTTATCCCTCTAAGTTCATTCCTATCAGCAGCTTTGGAAATAAGTCTCGAGAGTATATCCATAACAAACAAAAATAAATAAGGTGATAATGAATCCACTTGTCTAATCCCTTTAGACAGGTAAATGTAGTCGACTCATCTTTCATTTAGCAATAGATTATAAGAGACCAAATTAACTGTACTCATGAAGTTTACTCTTTTTTCATGAAAACCCAAACTAAGAAAAACCTTCATTAAAAATTGCCAATTCACTTTGTCATAAGCTTTCATCATGTCTAATTTTATAATACAAAAGCACTTTTTCCTCTTCTTTTTTAATTTCAAGTCATGGAATACCTTACGGGCCACTACAATATTATTCTAGATCAAACGATTTGGAATGAAAGAACTTTGTACGTGTATAATTATACTGTCTAAAAGAGGCTTTAAACAATTTGCTAAAACCTTTGTGATAATTTTAGCAGAGAAGTTACATAAACTAATTGAGCGGAAATGACTCAACTCATAAGGATTTTTAACTTTTGGAACCAAAACTAAATTGGTTTCATTTAATTGAAGAGGGATGGTACCTGAACCAAAGAATTATCTAACACCGACAGCATCAAACATTGAGTCTCCAAGAACATTCTAAGAGCGCTAAAAGAAGAAATTTGTGAATTTATCTAACCTCGATGCTTTATCTACCCCAAGTTGAAATACAGCCTCCCAAACCTCCTCCTTTGACACCTCCTTTACCAATTGCTCGTTCATTTGCTCATTCACCACTTAAGGAATACAATCCCATACATCAGGCCGGTCCTCCACAACTCCTTGAAGATCTTTAAGGAAAATTGTGTAAACAACATGCCTAGCTCCTCTTTGTTTTCCTTCCATCCATAGTTAGCAACCTTAATTGTCAAAACTTTATTAGAAGCTCTTTTGTTCATTGTGACTCAATGGAAAAATTTACTGTTGCTATTACCTTAGGTTAACCAATTCACCTTTACCTTTTGCTTCCAATATAGCACTTCTCTAGTTATAGTCACCTCCAAAGCATGTTGTATCTCTTCTTCTTTATCATCATTGGTCTCTTTGCACTTTTGTCCTTACTCTTCAGTTAACAACTCCATCAATCGGTTAATTTCTTTTGCAAGATTAAGAATCGCTTCTCTACTTTAAAGTTTTAGCTTTTGTTTACAACCTAGTGAGAAGACCATCAATGCCCCTTATAGAAACCTCATCTTGCCAAAGTTGTCTTACAATTTATGTACATACTATTATGCTACTATAGTTATAATTAAAACAGAAAAGACGACGTCCTCAACAATCTTGCTTGCACAAATTAACTAATAGAGGGGAGTGATTAGATTTACTAAATGGTAGTTTCATGATGGTTGTATTTTGAAATCTCTCCATCCAAGCTCCATTTCCTTGACTTTATTGCCTTTCTTTATTTATTTTTTTGTGAATATCTATTCTATAGAGAAAAAGAAAAGCACTATTATTACCTATAGTGTACAAAATTAAAGATAAATAATATTTTTTTAATATTATTAGTATATCGGTGAAGTTATTATAATTTAATAATATGAATATTAATTTTACAATGAGATATATCAAGTTTAAATTTTTTTTATGTGGTTTTTAATTTTAACTAATATTGTTTTAAAGAATATTATTAGTATATTTTGTGTTTAGGTCATTTATCATGCTAAACCACATAGCCTGACATGGTGTCTTTAATAGTTTGATTTTTTTTTTTTTTTTCCTTTTAGTGTTTTATAAAACTAATGGACATGCTAGCATGATCTTATCATATGTGAAAGGGGATATTTTATGAAATGTATTGATCTTTTTAAATTTTTTTCCTTTTTTTTTCTTTTTTAACGCTCAAACATGTCTCGTATCCTATTACGTAAGTTAGGCCTATTAAGTTTGGGACATGATCCATCATAATTCTTGGAGCCCGAGGGTCGAAGCAATTTCGGACCTAAATAAGAAGAGGAGAAGAAAGAGAGCGAGAGAGAGAGAGACAGTTTTACCCAAAGGGGAGAGACGGGAAGCGAGAGGCAGAGAGGGGAAGAGAGAGGCAGAGAGGGTGAGTCGTGTCTTCCTCTTCGCACGGCAATCCTAACGGTCACGTCTCCACGAAGTTTCAACTTTGAACTCCTACAAAAAACATGACCGTGTCCGACTCTCCCAATCCCGACGCTTTTACGCCACATACTCCTCCTCCTCCTCCTCCTTCATCTGCTTCTATTAGTTCCATTGACGTCGAAACCGAGATCATAAGCGAAGACGAAATGGCACTTCTTGAGACTGCCTTAACCTTCGCCACACGCACCACTTCTTCTTTTCACAACCTCCGCTCCGTTTCACTTCTTTCCGATTCACGGATGCACTTCTCATGTCGACCCCGATTACCCGACATTGAGGACCACCATTACCATACCCGTTTTAGGAACAACTTTAATGTTATTTCGCAGAAGGGAAAGGGTGTACTGTTACGGCACAGTCACCAGTCGTTCTATGATCGGTTTCGGAGGAAGAAGGGGTTGTCTGTTACTGATCTTACTTCTGCGGTGCGTTTAAGGATTCACTTTCTTTGGATTTCCCAATTGGGTTTTTGCTTATCGTCTTTTTCCTTCTTGTTCTTAGTTAAAGTTTGGAACTTTAAGTGGTTATGAGAGGAAGCTGTGATCTTGTTTGAAAATTTATGGGGGCTTGAGTTGATTCTTAGAAATGCTTTCTCTTTTCTATACATTTTATGTTTGAGTTTCATGTCCTATAAAAGTGAAAATTGGCTTGTTTTGTGACTTTTATGTGATGAAGTTCTTGGAATGGGCTTCGGCTATCGTTATCTGTTGAATTATGTTAAAAAGTCAGTTAAAACGGTTCAAGAGTAGCTAAATGTAGTCAATTTAATGTGTTAAACCCTTGGATAAATAGAAGGGATTAAATTAAACCATTGTGACTTAAGTTCCTTCGGGTGTGTTTGTTCCTGGGAACATGTTTCGGAAACGCCGGACTTTAATGTGTTAAATCTATGCATTTTCCGGTATTTGCTATAATCAAAGCTTTGCAGCGGATGGCTATGGTAAACCATCACAAGAACACCGGACTCATTTTCCATTAGCAGCATTTTCATATTTCATAATCAACACTGCCATTGGCCGATGTTTGCGACACATGCCAACACTTCTCTTTTTGGAAATTACCTTCCACGACAATTTATCAAAGGCCACTAGTATGTGTAATCTCTTGAAATAACTATCATATTATTTGACCATTCCAAAACTTTGAGTCATACAAATATCTGAGGAAGTCTTGAAACGTTTTCTTTGTGGAAGAAACACACTCTCAATGTGGTTCATATTGACTATCGGTAACTTTTAGTCCAGGTAATGTCATGAAGCCCTAGTTGGGAATAACAATTATGTTGAAATGGACATCATCTTCTATTTATTTTTGAGTATGTTTTAGGTTGAATCCCATTCCATAGATATCATAAATGGTAGATTATGAGTGCAAATTAGAGCTCCATTTCGAAAGAATTTCAATCAGCAAGAATAAGTTTAATATTTGTGGAATACGTGTGGATAATTTCAAAATCCCTAATATAGCTTCAAGATTTTTAAGCTAACATTTTCCCTTTTCAGATTGTTGAAATTTTGAGGTGTAATTATTTTTTTTTATAATAGGAATGGTGTGAGAAGCAAACCGAGTTTCATCTTCTTTTTAGGAAGAGGAAAATTACAAAAGCAATGAGAGCTGGCAGCAGGCGCCATGAGAAGCTGGAACAAGAGGTGTGTGTCATCCGAATTCAGACAGGCTTCTCAACAATATCTTGATCTTATGGACCTATATGACATTGGCATCCAGTCTTTGTATTCATGGCATTTTGGTTTCACTCTTCAGTTTGTTCTGTTACACCCTGCAGTTGCTGATCTTTATGTTACTGTCATGCAGGTAATTAAGAGAGTCAAGGCTCATATTAAATCAACAGAAGATAGATGGGCACTGATGTTTCTGAATTTCATGATTGGCACGCATCAGTTGCTGTTTGAGGGACTGACTCGGGAGCTTCCCATGTGAGTTCATATACTTCAGCTCCAAGATAGAGTTCACAGGATAACATAGGACAGTATCCCTTTTTCCTTTCATTAGAAAACAGTCCAAGTTCGCAACATACAACACTCGTTACATATGGCAGGGTATAGTTCTCTGATATGATCCACAGACAAAGTAGTAGAATACTGTTGCTTTGAGCTTTTGATTTAATTTATTGCATCTGTGCACTTGATGGTCCATACTGATAAGTAATGCTCATTTATCACGTTAGAATAGGATTCATTCAAGGTATTTGGTTGGTGGGGGTGATTGATGAGATACGGATGCCTACTTCTGAAACTGAGAGAAGTCTAAGACTGGTGGACATAAAGACTCGCGTGCAAAATTCATTCCCTGCAGAAGCTCAACAGAGAAATGGAAGGTGATGAAAAGTGCCTATCACCAGTGCATAATTTGGAACATCTTTTGTTAGTTTAAAGACATTTTATAATTCAGGACTTGCTGGTTTATCTTTGCAGGTTTCAGTTAATGTGCTACAAGTACTTGTGGGATAATTTAGTTTCTGAGGACTTCCCTTCTAAAGACTTCTTTCATAACTTTAAGTTAAATCCTTCCTACATGTTAGCGCAAGATATCCAGGAGCATGCTGATGAGGCAGGTTTTCCTGCTGAGGTAAGGAGTCTTTTTTTCAAGTAGTTGCTTCAAGTATGCATCTCAATATTTTCAACTATGAAATAATATCAAAACAATAGAGAATGCTTTGCATGAGCGACCTAAAGGAATGATAGGAATCTCACAGAAAGGTCGTTAATATGTTAGTATTTCTTTAGACATAAAATATTTTCAGTATCCTTTTGTCCTTCTGGAGTAGCATTATCATCATGATTTTAGGTGATCTGCTTACTTGAACGTCCACTGGTGCAGACGCTCGATGATATTGTGAGATATTACAAGAACACATGTATGATGCTGCCCCCAGCTCACAAACAGCTGTTATTGAGGTGAGTTTGTCATCGAGTAGGCTATTGCTACCAAGTGCTTGATTGCAGTGGGATTGCATCAATATTAATGTTGCAAATGCTTCAAAAAGAATCAGAACAAATGGCTTCTTGTACTTTTTTGAAATTGTGGTTAGGCCTCTCTAGCTTAAGCAACTAACTAGTTGCATTTTTATTTCATCGATTCTCTCTCTCTTTCTCTTTCTTATAAAATCCAAGGCTCTTACACGGAGCGTTCAACAATAACACGACTCCACAAACGGGATTTAATCGCCAAGTATAGCATTATGATTTTCTCATACTGGCATTTATTTGGTTACTTTGAGGCAGATATGAACTGCAAAAAGATCATTCATTGGTGGGTGAAGATTGGTTTGAATACCAAGATGATTGGGTCAGGGATGAAATCCATCTTCGCCTTGAGTTCTGGCAGGGAAAACGGGAAGCCTACTATGTCCCTCGGACGGAGCGTTGGAAATGCGGTTTCTGCCAGTTTAATAAACATTGCCCTTCCATAAACAACGCTGATGGAACAATGGACGTGGCAACGGTGCATACACAGGTTAGTGTGGATGATGCAGCAAGTTAGTGGAAACATCACATGTAGTTTTCCCTGTTTTCCTCGGCGATACCACACGCCTCTCCCAGCAAGATGAAGGCTTTTTTTTTATAGGGGAACCTTGTCGGGAGAAGCATCCTTGTATCTTGCTTGTGTGTGTTGGATGGGCATTTTTTTTAACTTGTATGTCAAATTGGGCATACATGGTTGTAAGTAGAATGTCATCTCATTGTTGTAATGTTTATTTATTTGTTCTTACTTTAATATTTTAGAAATGAAATGTCAATTTTTTATTTATTGCCATCAAGTAAGATATTTCGAGAAATTATTATCATTATAAATAATAATTCATAAAAACTGGTTATGGGGAGGCTTTCGGAATAAAAATGACTTCATCGGACCATTTTCAAAGAAATACAGTTATCTATGGACCAAGGTTTCTTGTGTTTCCAAATGCCTTGAGAATTTTCCGTCTTACATAGCACAGGAAATTGGAGCATCCGCATCCAAGCTCCACGGGAGGTCTTGTTGCTTCGAGGGTTTGCAAATGGCCTCCCGTTGCTTCGAGGGTTTGCAAATGAGCCCAATTGCTTGTAAGTTATTCGACATCGGCCATTTTAGGTTCGGCTCTGTTGAAGCATGATGAGTAAATGAATCGAATTCTAACTTAAGATATATCATATTTATTTAAATGAGTTGAGATGAGATTGAATTTCCATTGTAAGCTTGATAAAAAGATGGGTTTAAATTCGTTAATTTTCATATGAGTTGAGTTTAAGCTTTTATTAGCTTAGCTCGATTTAGCTTTAATTTGTTTGCAGTTTTAATTACTTCTTTGTCTTATTTATCCTAGTAATTTATAGAACTAAAAAAAAATGGATTCATCGTTCTATATGTTAGAAAAATAATAAAAAACACATACTATTCATATATTTAGGTATAGATGATTTTACATGTTTTTGTTTTTGCGTCAAGCAGTTGTTCGAGTAAATAATAGTCTTATAGCAATATGAATGTAATGGCATTAAAACAACTAGTAATAAGAATAAATACAAACTAGTTATCAGTCTAAATTGATATTCGATTACTTCACAAATACTAAAGTAAGATCCGATTCGAAGTGTTAAAAAGGATTTCAATAGGAGCAAAGAAACCGAATAATGGATTCACCGTGATCATGAATAATTGATAAAAACCTAGAAAGCATAAGTATAAACAAACTTGAAAATTTTAAAAACAAATATAAGGAGAACACAAGAAGAATGGAGCAAATAGTTTGGAGGAAAAATAATCTATCATCCGGGTGGTGCGAACATCGATTCTATGAACCCTACGGTCACTACGCGTCCCACCATCGGATGGCACGCTGTCATAATGAAGCCAGAGGAGCCACTACCGACCGATTTTTATGGCACCATCGTCAGGATCACCAAGGCAAAAATGACTATAAACTATTATATATATATATATATATATATATATAATATTAAAGCCTCAAGCATCTTTTATAATAATAATAATAATAGCGGACAATGTACTCACATTACATGTGCAAAAACTATAAAAAAAAAAACTTAAGACTAAAATAATATTAAAGAATGCTAATAATGTATATTATAAAGAATAAGTCTTTATAAATATTGGTTAAATAAAAGATATTATGAATTTTTTAAATAATAATAATGTTGGATAATTAAAATAATTGATAAATAAAAAAAAAGTAATTATAGAAATAAGTGTAATAGAAAATACTAACTATATAATTAGACGTGACTGTTAAGAATTTTAAGAGATGGGTTTAATTTCTTTGGATAATTAACATGTAAAAAAAACACCAAATTATTAGTTGGGGGTACTTAAAAAAATATTCTCTCTTTAATATAATACAGAAGTAAGTGATGCACTTATATTGCATATGTAAAAAATATAAAATAGGTTTGAAGTCCATAGGATAAAAAAATATCAATAATATATGCTTATAAAATCAAAACTATAATAATGGATAAATAAAATAATAATAACTATCAAAATAAGTACAATAAAATCAAAACTATAATAATGGATAAATAAAATAATAATAACCATCAAAATAAATACGATAAAAATGATAACTGTATGATTAAAAAAATTTATAAACAATAGACAATAATTGAAAATCTTCGTAACTATCATGTAAATATATCCTATCCATTTATTTAATAGGATTAATTACACTTTTTATCTTATCATTCATTTTCATTTTTTAAAATTTGAACCATTGAATTGATAATTTGTTTGGTGGTTCAGATTTAAAATAATACAAATTAAGAGTGAAATGAATGATAAAATTAATCATGTAAAAAGTAATAATATGACCTTACAAAACTCCAATTATAAAATATCAAATTATTAGTTATAAGGACTTTCGCTTTGATAACTATTATGTTGCTAATTATACATAGTTAAAAAAGGGTTTTTTTTTTTTTTTCTAATATAACGGATAATTCAAAAAACTAACACAACTTTCATAGACCACCAATCAGTTTCCTATCATCACCACATCAACAAACTAGCAACGTGAATAGCAGATTGCTGGCAATGAGGCGGAAGAAAGAGAAGATAACAAAGAGTGACGAGGCTTTTTATTTGTCCATCAGTTCGGAGAGAAAGGAATAACATAATAGGTAATATTATAATACAAAAATCCTACATTTTTTGCAGATACGATCCTTTTCGCAACTTGAAAATTTTTCGGATGTTACCTTCTTATTTCAACGGTTCCTCGTGCATAATTCTAGCAAGCACCCCTCTTGAATGCAATTGTGATATCAATTAAAAGCGAAAGTACCAGCTCAAAAAGGGCAATTGCACAAACAGTGTCCAGTATTTGCCTTCAGAGTGGGGTGTGGAAGAAAACGAAACTATAATAGCCGGAGTGTACAGAATTTTTACCAAAACCTCTCCGTGCGAGGTAGCAACCCTATCAAATATCAGATCAAGAAAACTCCACGTCCTCCAAACCTAGAAGAATTCAAGGGGACCTGATATGGCGACTGGTGGATCGATTTCAATACGGGTTGCCTCGCCTTTTGATAGCAGCTGTGGTAAAGTGTTAGCTTCCTTGGGAGCGATTCCGTCTGCAGTCCATAATGTTACATGAGGCCATTCGTTCTTTGAATCTATCCTGTCACCATCAACTGAACCTAGGTGAACCTCCAATGCAGCCATTTTCTTCGTGAAAAGCAGAGCAGTGAAACTGACAGGTACTTCACGATTGAGAAAGACACCGTAATTAGCTACAGCTGTGACACCATGGCTTCTCTTGTGAGCAAGAGTCACATGAGCTTGCCGGAGGTTGTTATCCATGTGGTTTTCTTTGAGGAAAGCCCCCACCTCTGTATTCTTTTCTGCCAACTGGAAGAATCAACAAACAGAAATTAATGGTCGGCTTCTGGAGATCTTGACCTTAACAAAAGAGAAGATCTAACTAGTACAAGTGGTACTATGTTTCAGTGTACCTGATTAAGGAGATCCCGAACTTGTGTGATGGGCAAACTCACAGCGGCAAATACAATGTTTCCAAACTTCCTCTTCTCAGTAGTTGGAGTTGCGTACTCACCCTTGGCAATAGTCTTCAGCTGGTCCAACACTCGTGCAACCGCCAAGTCAAATGGCACCTGAAATATGCATAGATGTGATGATTAAAATTACAGCTCTAGTGGGTGAATGATGAGGAGAAAAAGGGTAAGCAAGAAGAAGAAGAAGAAGAGCATATGGGCAATGAATATCTAAACCACAATTCACTTGCAAGGGGAAAGAGTAATTAAACCTGGATAGAATTAAGGTAATCACTATTGCCAAACAGGGTGTCTCGCAATAGCTTTTCCCATTTTGCCCATTCCTTTGCATATGTTCCCTTGTTAGACTCCAATCTGAATATAAAAAAGAGGATGCTAAGACTCATACTTCCAAGGAGAGAGGGAAAAGCATATTTCATGTGTGAGAGCACATTTCATATGTGTGAGGAAAAAAATCATTGTAAGTGGGAAGAAGTATCAATATAATCACTAGATCAAAAACAAATATAGGATAAGGAAATCAGACTTACAAAAATGGAGTTAGATAAAACCGTGTCCAGCTAATCATAAGCTTACAAGCAACATAACATAGTGTTTTTCGAGGCCTCTCTAAGCACGGCGACTAAACGAGTGATATTTAATTTTTTCTGAAGTTCTCCATATGCAAATTTTGGCAGCTAAATTGGAACCATATTGAATAGATCAGCTCACACATTGTCTAACAAGGTGGTGCAATAATAGATATCATAGATGGCAGCCAAATTCAGTTAACCATCACACCTATATAAGCCCATCATATATATATATATATATATATAAACAGTGTAGGCTCACATGTCTGCCTGTACGTTGGGAATACCATCTCGCAAGACCTGGCAAATTATTTGCCCAAGAAGAAACTGGGATCAGGACCACATGCAGTTTCAAAGTTAAAACAACTTGAAAGACATAACTAAATCTAGATCTTTATTACGGAATTTGATGACTTAGAAACCTAGTTTATACCAAAAAATTGTTTATGAAGTCATTCAAAGCAACAGTTCTGCAACCTTAGATGCCTCAACTTCTTCTAGACAACAAGCTTCAGTTCTTCACAAATAAACTTTGTTTACTTAAAACACACACACACACACAAAAACATAGGAATTTGCTTAGAAGAAGAAACTACAAAGGCCCAAAAGCTGACCTTCCATGCCTACGGGTATGGAGCTTGTACAAATCAATCCCCTCCTCCAAAACAGATTTGATGGGATCAGGTAGAGGACTCCTGAATGTGCACAGAGCATGTCAGATAACATTACCCATGTGAATTTTGAATTTGTTAATATCACAAGGATGCGGCATAAGTCAGAAACTCCATTTTTGTGATATTATGAAAACTAAACATTCCTACAACTGCAAAGTATTAATAGGATGAAGCCATGACTCATGACTGTAAGCAACAATAGATATGAAACACATCATCCACCAGAAATGGAGCATTCAATCTACAAAAGAGTGGGTTGAAGTAAAATCAGAACAAATGATAATCACCTACCATGAAACTCATTGAGCAAGGTTAAAATCATAACAAGGCAATAGCAGGGCATTTATCTATGCATAGAATCAACACATTGTAGTGGGCAGCAATTGTATTAGCCCAGTTGACTCGTATGGTTAACCCCTCCAATGTCATGTTTACTGAACCAAATGATTGAAATCATTTACATATTCATATATATCTTCATTTTGATTAGCTTGCTTAGACTTTCAAGATTTGTGTCCCAGTCTCTCTGTCTTTTCATGTGAAACATTAGTTCTGGTCAATGTGATTACTTGTCCAACGATACAAAGACAATCAACCAGCATTTGCTTTTCCTTTTTTTTTCTTTCTTCCAAATATTTTTTTAAGCCTGTGATAGATACTACATTTCTTATTGTGGCTTGGGTGGGCAGGGGAAGAACAAAGAAGAATGCATTTCTTCATTGACATAAATAGTGTGACAATTATTAACATCAGGACATGTTAAAAGCAACACAAAGTTTCGCATAAATAAGAATATACAAAGCCTAAACTCTGAATCCCTATATACTTGATTTACGAAAACTTTAGCAGCCATTCCTATGCTGTTGCTTGGTCGTATACAGTCCTCATTTCCTAATATCAGATCTCAAGAAAGTTTTCAGCATCATGATTCAGTTCACCAAAATCATGAGGGTTTAAGAAGGATTTTATGAAGATATTGCACATAAAATCCAAACAAAATACATGAATTTATAAGTACATCATAAGTCTTATGTGAATCACACTTAAAACAATAAATTCTACAAGGAAGCCCATGACACTAAATATATAACACTAACTTAATCATGAGTAGAATATGCAAAGTGCAAGGAATATGATGCAAAATCAACTTCTGATGATCTGAACATCAAAAACAAAGATCTAATGAAGCTACAACAGTGAAAGATAGAAATGAAATTGATTGATGAGGGAGAGGGGAAATCCAAAGAAAATGGGGGGAAGGTCCTGCAAGATAAATTTTTAAGTAAATAGTAATCAGTACTTCGCCTTAGCTAATGCTATCAGCACTAAAAACTTATGTGACCTAGGTCTTCAAATAGCCCATTAGACTACAAGTAGTCACCAATCATTCTCGATCACTTTGGGTATGATCATACTCATATTAGACAATTCGTCAGGTCACAATGTATCTTCTATAAAACAGATATCATTAAGGACACTTCAAATCCCATATAGAACAGTCAAAGTCAAAATGCATCTCTATTTCCCAATAGAGAAACCTCAAAGCTTCAATTATGAGCAAAAGCCAGATAGATATTTTACTAAGTTTACCAATATAGCTTTGAGTTTTGGTGGGAAGAGGGAAAAAAAAATGTTTGCATGAGATGTGTACTTTTCAATAAAAAAATAATACATATTTTATCAATTAAATGGATTGTGTGATGTAGAAATGCTTAACCTGTCAGATTTTAGCAGTGGCATCTTCACAAGTGATCCAAATCGTTCAATCAATTCACTCTCAAACTCTTGACGACTCTGAGAAAAAGGAGAAAATCAGAGACACATTCAACCATAGAAACTTACAGATATACTAGGGGAAAAATAATAAAGCAATTGTGTACTGTAAATGCATTGAAAAATAATAACCATAATACCTTGCCATCATAGAGGTGATAAAACATAAGCAGCACATAGCCAGCATTTGGAGATGCCTTGTCTAGGTTTCCCTTCAAAAAGAATAACATAATGATTACAAAAATAAACAAGTATGGACATTTATGAAGAAAAATGTGCAGTAACGTCTTCACAGGTGAGTACCGGATGGTTGACTCGCTGCAGCACACGAAACATGAATACAGCCAATGCGTCAAGAGAAAAAGGATTTGAATAGGTTCCTGCATGAGAAATATTGCATAAATAGTTTTTCCATTGAATTATTCCAGACATGGTATCTTCATTGAACAAGTGCTTCAAACTCCCAATGTAGGACACAACCTTCAGATTTGGTTGAAGTTTCATATTTCCTCCATCAGGAATAATACCCAGACCATGCACTATCCCTAGTAGTGATCGTGCTCACTTAGAGTTGGTGAATTCTCTACTCACCTAGTAAGCATGGCAAGCTGTTCCTCTTCATATATACATAGCAGGTGGTTGAGAAAACCCCTTTTAAGAGGTTTGAGTAGCCATATATATATATATATATATATGTATATGAAATGGGATCTCAGTTCCTTGTTTTTGACATGCTAATATATGTATATATGTTTTTATGTATGTATAGGCTTTATTAGGCGCACAATATAGCTCACATTGGAAAGTTAAGGCAGAGAGTGAAAATATGGGACCAATATGATGTGGACCCAACAACAATCTTGGTCTCAACTGTTTAAGTGTTAAGCCAGAAAAGTGCAATATTGAACTGAATCAGCGATAGCATACTAATGATAAGATATTTGAGAGGAACCCCAGGAGATGAACCTCAAGAAAGGTTGGCTCAACATGCTATTGCTATTTTCTCACAATGCAAATTAGTCTTTAGCAGTGCTGAAATTTGAACCCAAAATCACAGGTCTTTTTTGGGATAAACCAAGTCAATAGCTTCTATTAACATCATTTTGCACTAAGTGGATGATTTAAAAGTTTAGTTTGATTTGCCTATTATTATAGATCTCCTAAAGTTCTGAATATCTTGCGTGCTCTTGCACAGTTATCACAAAGTGTTCAAAGCCACAAAAGACAGCTTGTTTGACGAATCAAATCATCATTCCTACCGTTAGCTTGAGAGATTACCTTCAGAATCTGGTACAACAGGAATTGCTGATGCTTTAGTGCTGCGACACATGGCCTCAATCTGCAACAAAATAATATAAGAACATCCCAAAGGCTACTTCAATTGCTATAAAGAAGCAAGGCAAATTTCATGAGGTATTTGGATTCAGAATTTAAATACTGGTGGGAACCACACATGAACATGGTCTCAAACATTGAAAATGAACAGCATTATCATCAACCAATTGAGGTAACCCAAAGAAAACTCATCCGCATTCCACAAGAGTTTTCAATTGTACCATGCTATATATCTGGGTAACTGCTTATTCTTCAAGTTATGAGGAAATATCCATACTTGTGCAATTGGGTGACTAATGAGTTATTCCTCTTATTCTAAGATGACAAGGAAATTCATGTCTCAGAGTAAGCAAATACTCAACGAATTTCATGGACTAATAGAATTAAAGGGGGAAGTGAGCTGGATGGAGCAATCATGGAGTTCTTTGCACTCTATGACATAGAATTAAGCATCTGATAAGCACCCTGCCCAAGAACACATTCAAAGGCCAGAGTGGACCTGGTTTCAGAATTTTAGGATTCATTCCAGTCCAGAGTGCTGATCTTTAAGTTTAGTTCACTGTTCAAGATCTTTGGGGCATGATATGATGCAACAAAAAAAAAAAAAACTTCATTTCTAAAATTAGACAGAAAAAAGATCCAAAACACAAGAAACATTTGTGTTGGTAAATGTCAACATTTAATCAGGCAGGGTTAATCAAGGTATTTTCTAAACTAATCGTTCTAATCAATATATAAATCCATATAATGTGCATATATATATTACCTGATTCCAAACTTCTTCATTTGGGGCATTCTTGTCAGCCAGCATTATAGAGTATGGCTTTTTATGACGTTCATCAGCAACCTTTTGCCAATATCTTCCTGCAGACATTCCACTACATGTGTTCACACTTCTACTTCAATATTTATTATATGGCCAAGAATAGCAACGAGTCAACTAAAGTGAGAATGACATGGAATTAACCTTACTTGATTATTGTATAAAAGATAAAAGGAACCCCCTAATTTTTTCTTTTTTCTTTTTTTTTACTTTTGGTAAGGTGAGATTTTTATATTTTATAATAAAATCAAGAATAAGTGAAAAAATTACAAAGAAGGAAGCACACTAGAAACCTATTACATCAAGACATCAAAAGATACAAAAGGATGCCTAGGTCAATATGATGGGTATTGCAGGGCATAAGTGCTTCCATAGAAAGCAAAGTTTACAAAAAAAGAAACATGATAAAATTTACAAAAGGAACCCCCTAATTTCACTTTATTTTTCTTTTGGGTTTATATTTGTACTTCACATAATTGATGGAAAGTAAGCTACCTTTGATGGCAAACTCATTGCTGCAATCATGGATTTCTATTTCTCTTATTTGGATTTAAATGATACTTCATAGACAAAAAAGAATTGTACCAAATTTAATGGCAAAATGTTACAGTCATAGTTGCTGATATGTTCAATATCTAGCAGGTGTGCAGTGTTGTTGTGTTTTGTTTATGATTACTATTGTAGTAGTATTAGGCTTTGATTATTTGTGTACTTAGATGATGTGTTTAATTGTTGAGTTGTATGTACATGCATCAGGTTAGGGGGTGTAAAGGGTGGTTACAGGGGAGTTTTATGACCGTGGTAGAGTAAAAATAGGAGACAAAATAGGCAGTGAATGTTAGTTTGTAGCTGCCACTTGAAGGGCTGTAATTATGGCAGGAATGAATAAAGAAAAGCAACCTACTTTTTTCCTAAAAAATTTCAGAAAATTTTCAAAGAGATTGTTGAATTCTCTCAATTAATAAGCCCTAAAAACTATTTCTAGTCAATCTTGTAACACAAACTCATCACTGCTATATTAAAAAACAAGAGAGCTGCAACAAAAGGAACTTCTTCCTTAACAAAACAAATATACATTTTGTTTATAGATGGATTACATCTACCAACAAAATAATGCAGCACCAGCTCAACTTAATATGCAGATCCCAAGATTCTTATGTGAAGAGGCGGAGTGGGGGCGGGGGGGTGGGGGGGTTGCGCTGTGGGGGGAAACAAAAAAGAGTGGCTAAAATTTAAGATCATCCTAAAACAACTAACCAATATCTTAAGTTAGCAACTATAATGAACAGAGAGATATTGGTAGAAAATGTGTCTAGTAGTATAGCAATGTAAAGGGCAGAATAGTAAATACATATTTTAACAATTTATAAATACATAGCAAAGGATGAGAGAGAGTCAGTTAGTCAATTTGTTAAAATTGTTATGAGTTCTACAAGAGGTTTTCTCCATGTAGAGAGAGAGTGTATGTGTTTAGAAAGATTGATAGCTTGATAGTCCTACTCTAATTGTAAAAGTTCTTTACTTTACAATTGATATTGAGTGTTTGGGATTTATCAAGTAATATTCTACTCTCTATTATGTAATTTTCTATTGAATAACAAAAGATTGAATCCACCAGTTATATCAGCAACAAATTCAGAAAAATCTCCCACTATCTCAACCTTAGATGTCTAATGCATGCTATCTCAAAGCTTATGTACTTAATGAATGAAATGCTTTCCATGAGGCATAAATAAACTGCTCATTTTGAAAAAAAAAAAAAAAAAGTTGCATCATAGCATTAACACATAAAATGCATTCAGGATTTGTAGAGTATTTTCTTGGCAGTACCTGCAGAAAACTTGTCAAAATAAATGAAAATAATACTTGTTAATAAATCCTATATAACAAACAAATAGAAAAAATTCTCAAACCGATTCAATCTGCATCCATCAGTGGACCAAGATCTTTGCTTGGTATGAGTATTAGTTATCTTCTGGTTTCCTTGGTTTTTGCTTACCCATAACACTAAAACTATTATATTTAACTAAAAAGTCATCAACCCCTAGAAAAACAAAACTTCTTCTACCAACCAATTTCTTTTGAATCTCTTTAAATCACTATCTCAAAAGATTTTCACGGGAATGAACATGAAAAACCCAAGGAAACTTGAAGAGAGTGGCATACTAAAATCTTTATGCACAATCTCTAACACATCCCCACCTGCAGCACCTTCTGATAGAATGCTTGCTCCGATGATCAAACCAGGATTGAGAAAAAGGTTCATTCAATAAATTCAAGCAAAAGAAAACAAAAGCCAGAAACAGATGCAGAAAAACTAGACACAACCATAAGTAAAAAATGTTAAGAAATGATGCACAATCCAGTTATGGCACAAACTCAAATTGCTTGAAGAGCATGATTTCCCATTTGGTAGAAAGTCTTTAATTCATAACCAGACCTTTAATAAGATCACCCATTAGACTATGCACAGGGCGGTCATCTCCCAATCCACTTGGGGCATTAAGTAATTCTTTGCATAGTGCAGACTTCGCACAGCCAGGTATTCCTGAGATTACATGCAGAAGGACAAAAAGGTCAAAGCTGACATAAACTGCAAACAACCTCAATAATATGCCAGTAGCAAGTTTTGAATGGACAAACACTGCAATGTTTGCAAATTAGAGGGAAAAGAGATCAGACGTAAAAGAGTATATTATGATATAGATCTGTGAGAATTGTAACCGTAATTTGTTTCCTTTTGACATCATCTACTTTCATTATCTAACAAATTTTTCAAAGAGAATTATTGTTTCTTTGAACTAACCTTTTGTGCAAAAGGCAGGAGCCGAATAAGCTAGAACAGGAATTAAACATATGGCTCAGCTTTTGTATAATATTAACAACATAACAAGTAAGATGATAAACTAAGAAACTTCCCCTAAAGATAGAAGATCCTCAAGATTGAGTAAAAATTACCAACAGCACTAACCGTGCAATCTAGTGGCAGAGTTCCTACCCTCTTCATCAGAGGACTATGTTTCAAATGGGGGTGGGGGTTTGCAGTGGGTGGTTTCTTGGCCAAATGATCAAATTATCATATACCTGGAAAGAATACAATCAGCCCCTGATCTTTTTGGATGGACTCCCTGTCAGAGACACTAGTGCTCGGAGGTGGTGCTTCTCGCTCTGGCTCAAGATCACCCTCTTCATCCTTGCCTCCTTCAATAATGGCCAAGAAGTCTTCTGTTCTGACAAGGTTTCCAGCAGATCCAATCAAAGCTTGATTCTCTAGACTGCGTTTGGCATATTGTTCAAGAAAGGGTTCTGCCTCAGAAAGATATATAGATGATGAAAGCTGCTTGTTCCCACATTTCCTCCGTATATACAGGGCCCTGATGGTAATTTATAAAACCAGTGTGATCTTGGATCAATGAAAAACAAACTGAATATGTGATTAACAGAAGTTGTAGCAATACCATTCATCAAGCATCTTGCTGAGCTGTTTTTGCTTTCCTGGTGAAGTTCCCCATGTCTTCATTTGCCTGTGGAGTTTGAGGAGGGAAAAATATTTACTTTGTAAGAAGTGATTAGTGATAAACAGTTATTTATACCAACTAAACTATGACGGAGAAAACTAGTATCATGACCGCTCAGTGGGCCTAAGAAAACTTATATAGCACCAAAAAAGATATAACCTAAGGAAGTCAAATAATGAACAAGTCCCCTGACACTTCAACAAACATTAGGGTAATAACTTACACTAATCACAAGAATGTTCCACATTAGACATTGCCGACGGAAACCCTTAATCAATGGATGATCATGATCTATTTTAACAGATGTCAGGACAACAAACACCCCTCAAAGCACACAGATGCATAGCATCTAGGTGCAGAAGCCCTAAAAACCAGTCAAGACAAATATACACATGCAAGAATACATAGCAAAACAAGAAAAACATACAAAACCAAGCAAGATACATGTGATAGGCATGTGGCTCATCAAAAGTTGTTTGCACAGCGAAAAAGCTAAAAGTCATATATTCTCCATCCTGTCCTCCGCATTTTTAGGCCAAAAAATTCTCAGCTCTCTCCTACCTTTATTATTTTTTTTTATGAGCATCCATATAAACTCACCTTAGGTAGTAAGCTCTGTATGAAGCTGGGCCTTCCCTAAAAAGAACTGATAACCCATTGCGGATCAAAAAAGTTCGTATCTGCCCAGACAATTCACAAGTAATAGATGTGATAATATAAATAAATAAATAAATAATGCTGGCCATTCTTTTGATATGCAGTCAATTTCTTTGAAAAAGAACATAAGAGGAAATATTCAGGTAAAAGAATTCCACAAAAAACTCGAAACCTCAAAACTAACAAAAAACTGCAGTGTATGCATAAAGAGTAAGGTAAAGATATATGCCATTTGATTGGCTTCCTCAATCAGATTGAAGAACTTCTTCTAGCCAGGCTGATCCTAGATTGCATGACTAGCCTTGTCTCCAATTCAACTAACCCTAAACATCATGATCATGCCCTTCCAGCTTAGCATCTTGACAATAGCTTCTAGAAAAATATAGAAATTCTCTATCAACAACAAACCAGAGCGCTATCTTTTAATGCAAGGAAGAGGGTGACTTTGCACTTTCATGGACTAAATATTACAGAATAGCATCAGCAACAATCATTGTATAACACAAGACTATTAATTCCTGCTAAAATAAACAGCAACTTTTTAATATGTCAGCTATAACATTATAAAAATACAGAACCTAAGCATAAATCACAACAACAAGAGTTGAATGTATAAGGTTTCGTAGTCCTGCAGTAAAGATAATCCACCCAACCTTTATTTATTAATTTATTTTATACAAACATTTTCAAATGCATTATTATAATAGACTGATTAACTAATTTAATTACTCAAAATACAATAATATCATACACCATTCTGCTATCTGGCAATCATCGTGCTATCAAAGAAAATACTCAAATGTCATTTCAAAAACCAAGCTTCTAAAATCGTCTTATGTGAAGTGGTAACTGCACATTCAGCATCTAATTACTGTATATTATGATGTTCAGCACCATGGATCATGTTAAATTGATTACACTAAAGAAGCATCAAACATACTTTGTATGTCAGAAATTTCAGCTTGATCATTAAGTTTGCATCCTCATCTGCCAAACCATCTTGCAAACTGTTCCCATTGCCATTAACACTGTCCGTTATATCTATGTTGTCCTTGTCAATTTTAGCTGCTCCCTCTTTGTTTTCCTTGTATAAATTTATGTCCACAAAGAAACCTGTTCAATATGAAATCATTAACATTAGGTAATAAATTAAAAATTTGCTAAAAAGGGATCATGAACTAATTGCAAAATCACCTTTTTTTTTTTTTTTTTTGGGTAAGGTGAGGTATATTAATAACAAAAAAATGCACATGGGAGTGTACATCAAAGAGCACACGAAGATACCTATACGGTCGAAATAAGTATCAATGACAAAAGGATGCTTAGTTCGAATACATGGCCATGGACAACCTAAAATGCTCTTAGAAATTAAGATATATAGCAAAGAACAGACTTGAAAATAACATCAAAAGAGTAATCCGCTTCTCCTGTTTGTCTTCTATTTCTTTCGTTCCACAAGAAATAGCATCCAGCTGCAAAAGATTTCTTGTTTGTGAATGGCCTTTAGCTTCCGAAAATTTGGAGAAAACACAAAATCATCTATATCAAACAAACTTGAAGGTTTACAATAATGCCAGGCCACCATTGATTCCACCTTCTTCCATAGGTTCCTTGCCAAGGAGCATCTGAAAAATAGGCGATCATGACATTCCTCATGGACTCCGCATAGAAAACAACTAGTATCAACAACACCCCATACATATAGCTTATCTAAAGTAAACAACTTTTTCTCTACCATTAACTAAAGGATAATCGAGCATCTTGGTTTTGTTTCCTTGCTCCACACTAAAGAATACCAAGGTACCACAGGAGCCCTAGTACGTGCCAACATGTAGGCAGAATTAATAGAGAGCTTCTTGGTTTGAACCTCCTTCTAGGTTTAACTGATTCGAAGCATGCAAGGTTGGGTTGGTATTCCCCAAACTTTGGGTTATAGCCTGCCATCTTTGGCCAATTGGCCATTTCCGAATGCCCTCCTCTACGAAAGAGCTTAGTATTGTATCTTTGGGATATCCAAAAGTAGTGCTAGCTTGATCACCCATCCATTCAAACAAGGGGCCTTTCAAATGCTAACTATCAAACCAAAAGGATATTTTGGACCCATCATCAATCCTCCACATGAGTAGTTGCCTTGCTAGAGATCTACTTTGTAGGATTTTCATCTACGCCAAGAAGCATCATTTGGAATTTTAATGTGACAAAAATTTCAGCCTCTAAGAATCTCATTTCTAACCCGGCTCAGCCATAGAGTGGAGCCATCATCCATGCAAAGGTTCCAAATGTGCTTCAACTAGGCAGTCTTGTTCCACATTTTGATGTCAACCACTCTCAAGCCTCCCTCTTTCTTCAATCTACAAATATCCTTCCATTTTGGCTTAGCTTTAGCTTTAGAGTCTTTATTACCATTCCAAAAAAACCTTTTTAACTTCCTTTCTATTTGATTTAGGACATACATTGGAAGGACGAAGATGGTAGACCAATAAACCTGTAGGGAGAAAAGAATGCTCTTCACCAACTGGAAGCGACCCACAAATGACAAGCTTATTCATGTCCACTGGTTAATACGAGATGTGTACTTTGCAACCAATTGTTGGTAATCTTCTATAGAGATGCTAGAAGAAGATAGAGAGATTCCCAAGTATTTGATGGGTAGCGCCCCTTCTTCAAAGATAATGTAATTCAAGATATGTTATTTTGCATGTAGATCTATGCCACTAAAGAAGATGTAGCTCTTTTTAGGATTTGCTTGCAATCCCGAAAGTTAATGAAATTCCTTCAACCCATCATGGATCAGATTTAGGGTGGCTAAATCCCCCTTGGTGAAGACTATGATATCATATGCAAAACATAAGTAAATTAGTTTTCTTTCCTACATCTTGAATGGAACTGGAACTGACCTATTTGTGCCTTTTCCGTAAGGATTCTAGAGAATACTTCCATTACAAGGACGAAAAGATAAAGAGACAAAGAATTTTCTTATCTAAGTCCATTAGAGGCTGGAAAGTATTCAACTAATTCACCATATATGTTAATGGAAAACATGGCTATGGAAACACAAGCCATAATCTATTTAACAAAGGGCATAGGAAAGCCAAAAACTTCCAACACCTGATCCAAATAGCTCCACTAAACATTATCATATATGCTTTCACAAGGTCTACCTTCAAGGCACGTCTCTTTCCTTTGCTATTGGAGTGGTAGCCCATAAGGAGCTCTTGAACAACAAGGATATTATCCCCTATCCTCCTTCTTTTGATAAAAGCCGACTGTTCTTTGCTAATTAGAACTAGAAGAATCGATTTTGGCCTTTCTACAATGATCTTGGAGATACATTCATATAGGAAATTGCAGCAAGAGACGGGCCTAAAATCTAAAAAGGAGGACGGATAGTCTTTCTTTTGGACCAAGGAAATATAGGTAGCATTCACCTCCCTAAGCATTTTCCTGGAGGCAAAGAATTCCTTAATTGCTAAGAAAACATCCTCTCTTACAATCTTCCAAGAGTCTCTAAAGAAGTTAGCACTAGACCCATTGAAACTAGGGTTTTGTCTCTAGCTAAGGATCAAAAAGTACTTTTGATTTCTTCATTGGAGATGGGTTTGATCAAGGATTCTATTTCTTCATCAGAAATTCTGGTCTTAATCAGGGAATGCAATCTATTGTGTACCAATTCAGGTTCCGAATGATCAGAGAGAAGGTTCAGGAAGTACCAAACAGTCAAGGATCTAATATCTTCAATAGCAAAAATCCTTTGCTCCTGTTCATCCATAATAGAGCTGAAATTTTTTCTATATTGTCTTTGCTTCACCGAGTTGAAAAAATACTTATTATTTCTATCTACCAGTTTAAGCCAAGTGGCCCTAGCTTTCTGCCTCCAAAATGATTCTTCCAATGCACTAAGATAGTAATATTCCAAGAAAAGGGATTTTTCTTTGTCTCAATTTGCACTGTTGGGATTGGCTCACTGTTAAATTGCTGAAAGCTCTTGCTTAGCCCATTTCACTCCATCATCAAGTCTGGATTAAAGAGAATTATTCATGTTCTTGAGCTACTTTTAAGAATCTTCAACTTTTTTTATACTTTAAACATCGGAGAGCCCACAACCTCTCTACTTTAGGCTTCTTCCAATACTTGCTAGAAGGAGGGATTCTCCTTCCAAAAGTCAAAATATTTGAAGAAGGATTTCCTAAGGGGGGAACCCCTCTATATTAAGCCTCATGACAAGTGGGCAATGATCTGAAGTGCTTGGACTAAGAACTTGGATTTCAGAATTTTGGAAAAGCTCCATCCACCTACAGTTTACAAGCCCCTGATCCAAACGGCACAAAATGGGATTAGAAGAACTCCGGTTTGTCTAAGTGAATGGGGCCAACCATCTAGGTTCTTCCACTTCCAAGCAACAGCAGATGTCATTGAATTTTTTGGAGCCTCTATCCAACACCATAACTCCACCCACCTTTTCCTCCAAACTCTTACACTCATTGAAGTCTCCAATAATTATCAAGGGCCAGAAACCAAACTCTTCAATCTTAAGAGATCATTCCAAAGGCTCTCACGTCCAACCTCCAAGTTTTCAGCATACACAAAGGTAACATCAAATGTAATCCCTCTATCAATGAAAGTGCAAGAGCAATGGACCAGATGGTTTGCTGAATCTGTAACTAGAACATTCCAAATTTGACGCTCCCAAGCCACCCAAATTCGACTCATAAACAGAGCAGCAACATTCCAATCAGGGAGAATGTGGTTTCTCACTTGCCCCAAATTTTGGCTTCTAACTCTCGTCTCCAGGATACCGAAGAGCGATATTTCATTATTTCTACAAAAGCTATTCACTTCTCTACTTCTTTGTGGATCATTCAACCCTCTAATATTCCAAGAGGCTAACATAAATAAAATATTTATAGGGGAAACAAACTTCTCAAAACTTAGTTACATGGAGAGGTTGAAGCAGCTCTTGCTTTATCTCTATCTCTTTTTCTTGGATTTTTTCCTTTTTTTCCACCACATTCCATTCTTTCTTGGTCACTTTAACCACAAGGCCAGGAGAGACTTCTTCATGAGAGCCCACTGTTTGGTCACTACTAACAGGACTCTCCTCCACAGAATTTTCAACAAAGGATGGAGAAGAGCGGTCTAACTCTAGTGTACTACTATTTGACTTATCTCCAAGGCACCCAGAATCTTCCTGCACAGATTCCAAACCAGGATAGGAGGTTAGGGGAATAGGAACTTCATTGGTACGAGAGGAAGGTTCCGCAAAGGTGATTTCCACAATGGACTTGATAGATTTGCCTTTGTCCGGTGTTACCAGGCCTTCAGGCTTAGGATCATCACTAGTCTTCCCTTTAACTTCAACCCCTATGTCCCTCTCCCTTCACAACCAGCTGAAGCTGCAGTTTCTTCAAAATGAGGCTTCAATCTGCCTTCCTCGCTATTAACTGCATCCTCCATGTTCTGATTAAGTGGACTGGCTGATGTTATGCCCAAAGACTTTGCATCTGTTGCAACTTGGAGGAAAGGAATGATATTCCACACCAACTCTATGTCTAGAACCATCCCTACATTCTACCTTAAAAGACTGATAGCCTGTTCACTTCACTGAATGAGATGAGACTGTAATGGAATTGTTATTACTATGGAACAAGGCTATAGTAGATCCAGAATGTTTATTACCTTGTTTACTTATCTGTTATTGAATTGTAATTACTTTGTTCATTTCACGGGATTATACAAGAAATAAAATATGGACAGCAATTAAAAAACCCAAACTACCCTTAAAAAGTAGCCTTCCTATATTATGATAGACTCAAATTGTGAAAACCTCTAACTTAGAATTGAACCTTAAATTGGAATTCCCTCAAATTGAAAATTATAAATTAAAACTACTATAGAGATCAAACCTTTGGTGAAAATCTAATGAGTCTGTTAACAAGTCTGTGGACGATGAAGCTTGTGACCAAGAGAGACAGGATAGCTTGATGAAGTGAACAAATTAGAGTTTCAAATAGATGATATTCAACTTAAATTAGGTAAAATGTATTCAAAAAGACCAAGTTTTCTTGTTCAATATTTTGTATAAAATGAAGGAACATAGAGAGAATGCAAAGATGTCGCCAAAACAGTACTTAAAGAGAGAAAGAACATATAGGTTTGATTTATGATGTTTTCAATTGAATTTGATATGAATTTTTACTATTGGGTTGTGTTTTTGGAGTGAAGGTTGGTGAGCTGAGGTGACACAAAGCTGGGAGAGAGAAAACTATTTAAAGAAAAGTCAGATTTTTAAGAAAAAAGAGAGTGAGGAAGAAGATGAAAGAGAGAGGAATAGATGAAAGAAAAAGGAAGAAGATGAATGAATTTTGATCGTATAACGTGAATGAGTTGTAAATGGGTAATTTTCATCCTATTGTTAATTTGATGAGGACATTTTGGGAAATAAAAAAAAAAAAACTCATGCAAGGAATGGCAATTCAGATATAAGATTTAAGAATGGTGATTTCTTATTTTCATGTATTGCCAATTCTCATTGAATTGCTATTACAGGCCAAAAATTGAAGTGAATACTGTAATAGCTAATTTAGAAGGAATAGGAGGGGAATGGAATGATTATTACAATGAAGTGAACAAGCAGTGAGGAAAATCCCCATCCATAGACATTTCAACCAATGCATAAGTGTATTTCACCCTTCATTCATGGCTATGATTATATCAACTTGTAATGGCTTTCCAATTACACTAGCAACATAAATAAATCCTTCCCTGTGCGAAAATTCCATTGGCACACCTCAAAATTTAATCCAAACAAGCATTCTTCTTGGCTATACCTTAGATAAGGACAAGCTTACCCTCCAACGTTCAAGAACCAATAGTTTTATAGCAAAGAGCCTAGGCTGCTGCAAAACATTCAACAAGGATCTTTCACCTAAAAACTTAAAGATCCATACCCATTAGAGAGGACCTCCTATAATTTACTTCTCCCGCACACTACATTAGCTAACTTCTAAACCAAAGGAAAAGTAATAGCCCATGAAAGGATTCTTCCAAATGTGCTCTCCCACCTCAGAGACTGAGTTAGGAGGTTTAACAACAATCCTCCTTCATTCATGTAGTAATGGATAGTATTTAAGAGCCACATCGATATAGTTTGGAGCAAAGGCTACGATTTTGTAGTGACGCAAACTCTACATAAGAAACTTTCTTCTTTTATTCGAGGTGGTTTTCATAACCTATAGCATTATTGGTAAGACAAGTGTCCATCTTTTTGCTGGATTGCACCTGACTCTCTACTTGTTCCACCACATTAGTCATTTCCTTGAGTCCATTCAAGGAGTCTTGACTTTCACCCACATAGTCAACGAGACCCACCTGTTTTGGAACCATAGTGTTTTGGTTATCACCAGAAAGGGGAGACTTGGAAGAGCATTCTGTTCCCCCATTCACCAAAGCATCAAGTCTTGAGTGTTGTAGAACCTTGGGTCCCTTAAGTGGTAGCTTTCCTTTACCACCTTTTTTCACCTCTTCCTAAGGCAAGAAGATGAGAAAGAGCCACTCAAAAGAGCTTTGGATACTAGACCCCCTCTAGAGAGCTTCCTATTTCTTCTCACAAAAGTTTTCATGCAGCCCAAAAAAGAAGTTACCCGAGAGAGAACCAAAGGAAGAAGTCTTAGGGTATAGTAGATGGTGATAGAAAAAGGTGGTTAAGAGGTACTAGATTTCAGGGAGTAGATACAAGGGAAATGGGCTATTGAGAGAAGGTTGAGGTGAAGGTTAGGGTTTGGGTGAATGTTAGGGTTGAATTATCGAGCAAGGCTTAGATGTAGTGGTTAGGGTTAAGGTTACTCAAGGGTTAGGGTTTCATATGAGGTATGGGAGAGGGATGGCGGAGAAGAGAGGAGGGGTTGAAGGGGTGGAGGGGACAAGGGATCACAGAGAAGAAGAAAGAGGTAATGGGAAGAGGGGAGGAGAGAAGGAATGAGAGAGTTTTCTTACCTACATTTTCAAGAGAGAGAGTCTGCAGAATTACTTTTTATGAAAGGACAAACAATTTATTTTGTAGTAGACATGATATCAAGCTAGCTCAATTTCAATTTCAGAGCTCACATTCCAATTTCATTATCCTAGCATGGCTAACAACTCAAAGACAAACTTTTACACATTTTTCATGTGTATTGTGTCCATTGGACATCGCTGCAAAATTTCCATATCCTTATTTAGCCCCAAATCTCTATGAGCCTAACTCCTTAAAGGCAAAATTACTATAAAATGATGCCTTTGATTTTTCTAGATTTTATTCAAATGATGTAATGATGACCCACTGGAACTACTCATTGTCCACCTTAGCGTGACAATAACGTAGTTTTATCCCTTTGTGTAGCTGCTTAGAGGTCATCAATCATTCTTCCCTCAATACGCTTTAAAATTGAAGTTACAATGAACTCCGGGCACTACATCAATAGGCATCTTGATGATTAGCATTTCATCATCAACTATCTAAAGGATACCACAATTTACTCTCCTTATAAAACTGAAATCTTTTCAGTATTGTTATACAAGTTCAAAACCGCAATGGACAAGGATGACTCTAGAGGTACTCTTTATACGCTTAGTAGGAATGCCCTTAAACCCTAGCACTTTATCCTACGTGGCACTTAAGCCCCCCACTTCTTACTTGTGAATTACTTTGATAGCACCTATGAAGACTTGATCAAAACGTTTCTTACTGAAGTATTGTCTACTTTAACGCGATACACCATAAAGTTTTTTCTTTTAACATAGATGCTTCCTAGAAGTCACTAATCGCTTTCCCCTTATTATGCTTAGCTTTGAAATTCCAATAAACTCTAGACCGCTACACTAAAAAACACTTCAATAATTAGCATTTCATTACCTTTTATTTATGATATTTACAAAGAAGTCAAATGAATTATTATCCTCATACAAAATTCTATGCCTAACAGAATTATTCTATCTTATAATGATTGCAATTTTGTCGGATCTTGCAAATGTTGGATGATGAGTACAATCATCTTATTATTAAAATGGGATGCTACTAAATCCTAAGATCATAAGTTTAAGGAAATGTAAGGCAAGATCTCTGCATCTTCCCTTTCTTGTACCATCTTTAAGTTTATTTTACTCGTAAATACACTACATTACCCTGTTTGACATGCTAACAATCCAAGAATCATGGTCCATCAAGAATAACCACGGTAGCACCATACAAGCATGTAAGACTTTCCTAGGCCCTTAATTCAGCAATCACTCATCAAATATTTTTAGAGCAAAAAGCAATCAAAATGAACTGCAACATATAGAACTTCATGCCTCATACTTGGAGAAGAATTCAAAATACAAAGCATGAGGACATGGAATCCAATAATACAAGAACAGATACTTCATAGTTGCCTTGAAAAGAAAATGAAAGAATAGATTGTACCTCGATACAATGGCCATAATCCTGGCTTAAACCTGTAAGCCATTTGCAATGAAAAATTTATAATCAGCACTCAAAGAACCAAGTATTGATGAATAAAACTGGCTAGCAGGTAACTAAGAATTAAGAGTGTAGCCTTAAAGAGGACCTCATCTCCTTTTGATATCGCCGGAAAACTGAATCACTATGAACATGAATGACCATCTTATAGAATAGATTGTCATTGGAGATCGAGTTGATTTTATGGAAGTTGTGATAGCACTTAAAGGCAGCTGGGAAACGTCTTTCTCTCATCAAACGTATCATTTCCTGCAAAATAAAACTTCATTGATAAAAGCAGGTAAATTTTAGGATGCATAAAAAACTCTACCTACAAATCCAACTATCGTTTTTATTTGTTGCACATGTGCAACAACAATTCTATGATCTATATAAGTACCAAAGGAAAGAATAAATAAGGCAGTTATTCCCCTAAAAATAACATTGCAGAAAAGTCTATTAAGAAGCAGTGATTTCAGAGTCTTTGGTTCATGCAGATTCAGATCTATATCAATGGCCAAACTTAAAGTGCAATGCAAAGTAAAGAACCAAACCTGTAGTTTTGTGGTAGAATAATCAGCAGGTTTTGATTGCAAAAATTTCGAGACAACAGATCTGTCTGCATTCCTTGAATGGTTATCACTGCTTCCAAGCCAGTCCATATAACTGGGGCAAAAGGAGCTTCCTACAGCCTTAAGGAGAGCCTTTATTTGCTGCAGAAATATATTAAAGTTTGAAGACATAACAAAATCAGCCTATAGGTGCATTGAGATAGCATTCCTTGTAGCAAATCATAACATCACAAGACACCTCTTTCTCATCAACTCTGCTCGCAGCACAAATCTCTCTCAGGCTTGGTCCCAAATCAAGGCTGGCTGTCACAAAAACCCAGATAATCAGTTGACAAATATTTAAATACTGGTTCAATCTTGAGTATGATGTTCCAAGTTAGCTCTAAGCATAAATTTAATGAAAATTCCAGATAGAACTCACTAATGAGCAACATAAAATACCAGTATGTATGAATACTGGTTCAATAAAATACAAGGTAATCCAACCCGATCAATATGTAAATTGAATGAACTTCAAACTTACCAAAAATATTAAAACAGTTTTTAAGACATTATTACTAACTTGCTTCACTTTCTGCTAGGTGCCTAGGTTAACCTTCCGGACAACATCAACACACAAACTGTCTTAAAAGTTTGAGATTGCACCTGATGCTGGTTCTAGGAATAGAACAATGTTTCATGAAAATGTATTTTCACTTCACTTTCACATTAAAATGGTAAATTCATCAAGCACATAGCAACTTGTTGCTATGAGATAAAGCTTCTTATATTTAAGAAAGAGAACTAGAAATTAAGAAGTTAAGAAATTAAGGGGGGAAAAGAAACTAAAAATTAAGAAATCACCATTTTGTATCATATTTAAAACATTCCTCAATAGAAAAACTGACTGGCCTAAATTAAACTGTTAAGACATAGAAAGTCACCTCCTTCATTTTGTAGAGCAGGAGAGCTCTTTAGAACTTCTTGCATATGTTTTGAACTCTCATGACTCACAATTCGAGCCACAAGACCCTCTAAGATCTCACCTTGCACTTCCACATGATCCTTTGATCCTGCATTACAGCCAATATGAGATCTAAAAGGATGACATTAACATGCAACATACATTGAATTGTTGCAGGGCATGCATGGCCAACATTTTAGTCAGCACAGAGAAAAGAGAGAGCTCATGTAGGGGCATCTAGACTTTGCCATGACTAAATGACAATAGATGGACTGAGTTAAAAAACGACATTGTTGATATACCATATCTCGCAGGCACAAAGAGCCTGCTGTTTCTATATTAAATAGATTCTTATAGTCAAAAACCTTTTAGAGCCCATAGAAAGATATATCTATATCTTGTTAACTCTATGTATCTTACAGTTTCAAGAAGTAAAAAGTCTTCCTACACATGCTTGACAAGCTTAGACACTTTCTAGGTACATATTTGATGGACTAGATTTGATTGTCTTCCATGATTCTACATAAAGATTAGAATCATCAACAACTCCCTCACATGTGATTAAATAAATGTTTGAGAGAAAAGCACTTGATAAGTAAATGCAAGTGAAAATTAGAGAAACATCAGCTAAACCACAATTCACAGCAGCCTTACCTGGTATAGAGATATCCGCAACTTCATCAAGAGCTTTGCACACTGGTGTTGCTGTTCCTTCTTCACAGAGGGCATCATAGACAGCAAAGAATGATGTAACCGACTTTCTAAATCAGAATATCAAATTTCAAGCAGTCAGAAATTAAAGCTACCATCCTCTTATCTTATACAAAATTTGAGGAAATCACAAAAGATACTCCATCCTCCAATACAACATTGGTTGAAAACCAAGAATTTTTGAAAATTTATTGCACTGCATAGTTCAAGTCCTCAACTGAAGTCAAAGCTGTTGTGAGATGATTATGAAACATTGGTATGGTCCAGGATGAGATGATCATGAAAAAATTGTTGTGGTCCAGGAGGAGTACTTAATAGTATTTACAAAATGACGGATGTATTTGTCCAATATAGTCTTTTAGCTTATAACAAATGGTATTCGAACAGCATCATAAATCAATCTCTTGTAGTCGAATCCAGCACAAAACCAAGCAGAGATAAGCTACAATACCTTTCATTATTTCCTGCAGTTAGGTCATTTAAATCTACTGAATGAGTGTTTATATAAATTCTTATTAAAATGAGAAGTTGTGGAATATCAACAAGCGCTAAAATGATAAAGTGTTCTAGATAGGACAATGTGAGGCAATTCAAACATTGCACCTGGTTGAGAACAGCCACACATGATTAGTTGGCAGCCTCCATTTTCTACAAAAAGCAATTATTTCTGGTGTTGAATAGAACTTAGGCTTTCCGTTTCCTAACTCAGTGACTGCAGTAACTACCACTGAAAGCAGAATAACAAGCTCTCTCAGTAAGTAGCTTTCAAAAAGACAAAATACATAGTAAGAGGAAACTACAAACAGGCAAGAAAAATGTTGCATGAGAGCAAAGTTCTGAATATCATTGTTTTTTTTTTTTGTGGGGGGATATTTATTGAATATCATCGTTACTAAAAGAGAGGGAGAAGAAATGTTACGAGGCTCAAAGAACATTATATGACACAACCAGTAGATGACAAGTGTATAAAGGGGGAAAAAAGGACATGACCTATATAGTTCCATTTGAAGAAAAATGTTATTAACATGGAACGTCTATGTGTGCTGAAAACTTGTCAGAATAGGAATAAAAGAAACAATAAAGATGAAAAATGTAAACAAGACTTTTAGAAGTTAAATTTGATCAGTAGTTTAGTATTGAAAAAAGACACAACTCTCGTGTGAGAGTGTTATTGTGCCTCTGATGATCAGTCAGCATGATTACTAAGTGAAAAAGCCAACCAGTCAGCACACAGTGAAAAAAGGTATACTTCAAGAAACAAAGTGCTACCATAGTCCTCTTTTGGACGTTGCCCATGGTCCCCAAGAACAGCTGTTACAAGTTCCATCGAGATGCACATTCGATTCTTCTGATGTAACAAGTTAATTGAAATGTCAATATTAAGGCCAAAAACAGGATAGTTTGCTAATAAGTACAAGAATAAAATAAAATACGAGACAATGCATCTGCTCCACAAATATAATATTTTACAGGTCACTGAAATAGTTAAAATCAGCCTTTGAGCATTATACTGAACTCACAAAATGGCTTATTATTACTTTTTTTATTGGTAAATTGCATACAATGGTTTACCATGCAGGCATGAATAAAATCATTGTTACTCGTGAGAAGTGTAAAGAGCTCTGATGCCTCATATGGTTGCCTATAAGCCAATCTAAGAGGCCCATTGCACACTGGATGAGCTAAGAAAATCTATCACATGTCTGAGTAAGTTTTGCAAGCATTGTTGTAAAAGACAGAAATTTGTGTTCACTTATATATTGAAAATCAAGTATCTCCTATTATTTATGGGGAGAGAGAAATAGAGTTACAAATAAGCCAACCTACTGGTAAGCTACTCGAGTTTGACTTGAGAATAGTTGAATTGAGCTGAGCTTGAAGTTTAGTTACTTGAGTAATTAATTAAGTCGAGCTCAAGTTTCATAGTATTTAGCTCCACTAGCTTCCACGCCTAATCAAGCTCGAATTGAATATATGTATTAGTCAAATTTGAGTTGAATTTCAATATTAACATTCTTATAATTAGAAAGAAAATATGTTTTTGGATAAATTGAGCATAATTGAGTTGAGCTTGAGCTCAAAATTCCGAGGCTTGAGTCAACTCGAGCTCAGCATTGTATTATCTCAACTTGACTTTTTCTTAGCACTAAAGAGGAATGAGCAAAAGAGTTGCTAGGCCTGGTTTACTGGCAGTATACATGGCAAGGAAAATACTCCACTGGGATCTTTAAAGGCACAGCTCCTTTTCCTTTTGTGAGTTTACAATTACACAGCAAGTTTTTGCCACCATGGTGAATTCTTTGAAACTCTTCTCTGTAGACTAAGGAAAAATTGTGTCTGCTCTGCTGCTTTTGTATTAGGGTAGTCCATTATTAATTTCTGAAGTGGGGACTATCCAAATATGTGCTTTTACCTTCTAATGATGAAATTCTGAACCTAGGAAAAATTTATAAAAAAAGAAAAAATAAAGAAGTGAAAGCTTTTAAGGAGTGGGAATCAAATTGTCTTAGTCAGGCCAATAACCACTGCTGTCTCATACAAAGGCATCTTTTTTAATGTAAACTCTGCATTACATAGCCATGCCGACAAATGTGTTCCCAGTAAAACACAGCAAGCATAGAAAGAAGGAAGAAGGATGAGGGCAGGAAATCTAAACGAGAGGAGTTTATGGCACGAGATACCAAGAGATATTTAAGTGATAACACGTGTATTACTTACAAAAAGGAAGTAATTGCATGTATCATCGGTAAATTATAGCAACAACTGCACAATTGTAGTTGAGGCTCCATCTTTTACATAGTTACCTCAAGAAAATCATTAAATTCAGTTTGCTTCTTTGCTGCTTCAACACCCCATGCTTCACGAAACATCCGACCAAGCACAAAAACTCCAACAGCCGTATATCTGTTATTAGACTATCATCTTCACCACAGCACAATGATGACAAAACAAAAGGGTAAATGATCTTTCAACATACATGTTACCAAAGCTGTTTTTAGCATACGCTCCACCCTCATGGCCAGCATACATAAAAAGAGAGCCAGAGTGTTTAAGTGAAACCTGCAAAATCACATCACTTCCAACTTCAACATCTACATATGAAATACGAAAACAGTCAATCAGATGACCTCGAAAGTCTGAAGAAAGAAAACAGTTAATTTATTCAAGCACATAGAATTACATTGTTTAACTATAGATGGACCCACTCACCAAATCAATCACGTGGAAAAGATCAAATGGCAATAAATGAAAACAACTAAACATGTGGAAGTTCAGATGAACGACAAGCAAGTCATCTAATTCTTGAAAGTGTCAAAAATGAGGGTTAATTCTTAAAAGTTCCAACATTGCCATATTTATATTCATCTGCATGTTAACCAATCTAAGAAATATTAGAAAGCATTCTCTCTGAGTAAGCATATGATCTATCTTATTATCCAAGAAAAAAAAAAAGGAATATGAACAATTTCTACCTCCAAGGTAGCCAGACCTTTAGATACCATATCAATCATCCTCATGCGAACCTAAGAAAAATTATTACAAAAGAAGAAGAAGAAGAACAAGTTAACAAACGAAAGAAAACATCAAAAAATGTCTCAGAATGAAATCACCACAATGGAAAAAGATATATAGCATGATCTACACAGGTACAACCATTAATCCCATCTACTCGCAGCTCATATCATCCCAGAGTACTTGAACAAGAAAGACAATACAGAAAACATACCTCTTGATCGGATTTCTCATTTTCAAACTTGGGGTAGAAGGTAGCTCTAATTTGGGCATGAGCATATGTAGAATTATCAATAGAAAAATTTTCCAACGGATTATTCCTGAATAATTTACTTAAGCTCTCCTGATTGGCAGTTTTCTCAGATCCATTCACTTGAGTTTCTGTTCTCATTTTATCTGCAGGCAAAGTGCCCACCTCCACTGCCGTGGCCCCACCTACCGTCCCATAGGCTCTTGGCTGCCACATTGCCTTCTGACCTTGCTTAGCCATGAGATGGGGCAACGAAGTATGAGTTCTCCCATTCGGATCAGCAATATTTAACCCTCCAAATTGATTGGTGACAGCTTCAGCAGTTACTAATGTAGAGCACTCCATATCTTGTGATGATACACCAGGTTTTGGCTTTTCTTGCCACCTGTGTTCTCCATGCTTGCCCTTTCTCTGTACAAATGACCAAATCATTAAACGTTACACCTATACGTAGCAAAAGGACCAGATTGGAGCATTATGTAAATGAAGGATAGATATTCAAGATTTAATACTACTGACAATTCAAAATGAAGGCATTGATCGAGTCTGCAGCTTCAACACTACAGCCAGACAATGAATTGGCTATTGAAATTTGGACTAGATATTGCATTACTCTCTTGACCACTACAAATTCCATGGCATTTACGAAACCAGTAATACTTGCTGTTACACTAATAATTTTTAGTCGTATTTATTAGTTGTAAAATCAGGGAAAACAGAGTTAAGACAAAACACATAGACAGGGGTAAAAAAAGAAAAAGAAGGAAAGCAGCATGACAATATCATTGCACGAAACGGCATAAACATCAATCCAAATGCGATACAAATTAACATGGTCATAATATAAATTAAGTATTTGCAATATCTGCATGACGTTAAGCTCTTATGCACTCCCATGAATCTAATGCCAAATAGACCCGAAACAGTTCATAAACAAGAATCACCATCCCTAATAAAAAATGCAATCAAGTCAAAATTCGAACACAAGCCAACTAATATCGAATTTCATTCACCAGCACATGTCGCATAAAACTCGGATAGAGGAACCTACTCTTTTTTCTGTATCTTGCAAGCAGAAAGTCACATTCGATCAAAAACCAAACAAACAAATCAATAAACAGCTTGAACTCCTCACCTGAATCCTTATCAACCGAAATTCATATACAAACTAAATTGCATGATATCCAATTACAAAAAGAGAGAGAGAGAGAGAGAAAACGAATTAATCATTTAAATATATGACCGAGTTTACATTTCAATTATGACGTGATAACGCCATTTCCCGGTCAATACCTGCTGGTGGTAGCGAGGCATGATTGATTGAGAGAGAGAAAAAGTAGAACGAGTAAGGGTTTTGTAAGGAGAGAAGAACCGAAGGAATAAAACGGTACGGTATTTAGTTGAGAGTGAAGAAGACGAAGGTATCTGAGAACGTGGAAGAGTGGGAGAGAGAATGGAAATGATCCTCTGCGACGCCGACATTCAATGTAGAGCTGATTTTAGAGAGAGAAATTGAAACGGTCAGTGACAAAAGAGAAGCAGGTGATGTGTATCGCTACGCTACACCTGCTCTAGTGTGCGTTAATGGCCTTGTATTTTGCAGGCACTCGGAGTTTTCCGGATTGGAGTGCCTTCGACATTTCAGCGCCAAGGTATAATCACCAACTTTTTTAATGTATGTTACTTTTATTCCGACGATTCTTTTATAAAACTAGTGGAAAAAGACAGACACCGGTTATATAAGATGCAAAATAATTGGTTTTATTCTATACAATAGGATAGGAGGAGGAAGAAAAGAAAAGGTCGGAGGTAAAAAATTATTTTGATATTTAAGCGAGCTTAACTTTACATTAGTAAAAACCGCACCACATATTATAGATATATAAAAGTAAAAAATAAAATCCAATAGTACATTTTTAGTATAATAAATTAACAAATTGATATGCGTAAAAATAAAGTATTTTTTATGGATAACTATTGTAATTAATCAAATAAAGGATATATGATTTAAAAATTAAATAAAAAAACCCAAAATTACTATTAACAAAACTGTTAAAAGAGAAGAAATATTGAAAAGATCCATATTTTTTCCTTGTCTAAGTGGAAACCAAGATGAACAAAGAAAAAGAGAAAAAAGAGAGTTGGTGGGTAATGAATTCACTACAATAGCTTTGTTTAATTAGTAATTGGAAAAGAATGATAAGCATGGTAAGGATAATTTAAAGAATTTAATAATTAAATTATCACGACGATTACTTGAGTCTTATCTAACTTAACTAATAGAGATAGAACATTACCGATGTTAACATTATAACCAATCTTATAACAATATTATATTTACCATTTACATATAACATAACATAGTGATGAGTGATAAGAAAACTTTAATTAATTTTTTTTTCAACTGTATTAAAATTTGGGAATAGAAGATTAAAATCCAATTCATGCCTAAAGTTAAAAGACTAATCTACGGCTCATTTTAGAGCCAAGTGAAAAAAGAAAAGGAAACAAGCATAGCATGATACCAATATTTCTTTTTGCTATCACAAGCATAAGCAACATGAATAAGTGCATATGATGCAATATGCCATGTATGAGAGGTACTATGAGATGTATATTTATCGGTACATACCTTTCGACCATCTCAATAACACCTTAATGTTTACATCATTCTATTTTCTTACTGGTTCACTTGGCAAAACAAAGCCTTAACACTTATTTTATATACTTTGAAAATCATAGCCTAACACTCGCTAGTACACTTTGTTAGTTTTTCATCGGCCACAAAGTGAACTAAGCAAATTCATAAATTTGACCCACGGGATTAATCGAGTGTGTAAGCCCTACAACTAGCCATTCGAGGTTTCGATTAGTTGAAAGACTCGATCGAATCTAAATTATAAAGTAAAGCTAGAAATATTAGTAAAAATGACTCCGTAAACTTGAATTTAAGAAAATCAGTAATAAAATAGGAGATTATAAAATTTTCAAATTTTAAGCATAATAAGTATTAATTACCGAAAAGGTAAAAAGTGTAATCTAATAACTAATAAATTACTAGAGATATATTATATGTATACTAAAAATTTTAGAATGACCAAAATAATAATTAAGAATGTTCACATGTACCCCACATGTATTTACGTATAGATAAAAATATGCGAAATTACCTAAATTGGCAAAAAACTTAGTAAATAATTAAAGAAAATTATGAATTAATTGTGGAAAAATTAGAAAAAAATCAGAAGGGTGTAGAATGATGCAAACCTGGTCGTGGCAAGTCAGAATCTGAAAAAGAAAAATTAACCAATTAGAATTAGGCAACACAAAAGCCAAAAATTAAGGGATAAGGCAATTGTCTTGTCCAATTTAATGCACAATAATTATCCTAAAGCTCTATAAATAGCAAGAAAAATCCAGGAACTCATTTGGACAGTTAGAAATCAGAGAAAAATAGAGAGAGGTGAAAATTGAGAGAAAAATTCGAGTTAGAAAAAAAATAAGAAAAACTGTGCAATTAGGGCTTTTAAAGGGAACCCCCATCAGACGAGCAGCTGGAAGTGGACGGCCACCACCATCACACGGTAGTGGCAGCACCCAAGCCTGTCGATAAGGCCATGGCGGCCAGCGGTGGCCGAAGCTAGGAACTCATTTGGACAGTTAGAAATCAGAGAAAAATAGAGAGAGGTGAAAATTGAGAGAAAAATTTGAGTTAGAAAAAAAATAAGAAAAATTGTGCAATTAAGGCCTTTAAAGGAAACCCCCATCAGACGAGCAGCTGGAAGTGGACGGCCACCACCACCACACGGTGGTAGCAGCGCCCAAGCCTGCCGATAAGGCCATGGCGGCCAGCGGTGGCCGAAGCCACCCAGATCGGTGAGTCCGATTTCTAGTTCGATTCTTGTGTAATTTTGTAAAAATAGTAAATATTCTTAGAAAATTATGAATTTTGTTATTCTGAAATATTTTTTTATGTAGTTTTTAGGAAAAATATTATTTTGATGAAAATATGTCCCGTAATATATGATCCTTAAGAAATCGTGCAAAACTGAGCATATTTCGGTTTAGAAATAAATAACCTTAGGAGCGTGATTTCGAGCCCAAAATTTTTGTGTAGATTACTTAGATGATATAGAACAATGCTATGAAGCCCGTTTTCAAAAATTAATTTTTGAAATTTTTAGATAATTTTTAGGCCCTAAAATGAGGTATAAAGTAGGTAATTTAGGGTTAATTAAGTAATTAAATGATTAATTACTAATTTAGTGAATAATTATACGTTTTAGGATGTTGAAATCTAATGGAATATGATACTTGTAGCATTTAGGGTGTTAGATGTAATTATTAGGTTAATTATGTAGTAAATGATTAATAAGGAAAAATAGTTAATTTTTGTAAATTAAGATAATTAGGAGTAAAATCTGATTTAGGATGAATTTAGACATTTTGAAATGATACTTGATGTTTAGAGATGGTAATTAAAGTGATAGAAATATTAGAAGTGTATTATATACATAATAGGTAATAATACATAATATGTAATTATTAGAAATATAATAAATAGAAAATATTATAATAAAAATTGATATTTTGATAATAATAAAAATGTATAATAAATCTGATAGGAAACTTGAATTTATGTAATTATATGAAAAATGTAAAAAAATTTCACATTAGAAGTGAATTCGGTACACTAATATGGAATTAAGTGTACCGGATTAGATAAAATACTGACTAGGGGTAGTAATCGTATTTAGGATATCTGAAAATAATGTGATTAATTTCACATTATGAGTTGAAACGAATTTTTAGGGTTCGGGTACAAAACAATACCTAGAAATCGAATTAGAATCTAATTTAGAAATTACTGCAAAACCCGAACCTAAACCTAATCCTAAAATAATTGTAAAAGACTTAAGACCTAAATAATTAAGCATATTAAACCCTAAACAAAACATAACAATAAGCGTTATGGGATAAATTGAACCTATAATAGTTATATGAAAAACTAAAACCACGTTTCTGTTATAGGGATGATCGACGATGGCCTGAGCAAGTCAGACCTCAAGTGAGTGAGCAAGGAATCGAGGTAAGTTAGGATTTATACGATATTGTATTTTGGAGGCTTAAGATTATGTTTGATTGTGCTTGTTAGATAGTTGGATGTGTGCATGTGCTTGATTATGGGTTATGCTATGATTCTGTTTGTTACTCTGCCACGTATTGTATGAGTTGTATGAAATGATTGATCACCCTAAACTGGACTTAATCAAATATACGACCAGTAATCATAATCGGACATGCATGGCAACCCGTTAAGGGAACTTACGACTCTCCGGCCAAATACCGACCCCTTTGAAAGGGATAGCGCAGGATTGCAAAATGGTTCCTTCTTCATCCTTAGCCGAACTAAGTGACAGGAGAGGAGGTCGCGGCGAAGGTGAAGTTAGTGGTTCGAAGGTAGTCGCGAGAGGAGCGAGGTTTCCATTGCATAAGCCTAGGTTTGGTTGTGAGCTGTTGCATTAATGGCAACTCCTCAACCTGAATTAGAGCGGGCGCAATTTCTCTAATCTTACGACGGGCTGGACAACGTCGTGCGATGGCATTTGCTTGCACATGCATTGCACCTAATAAGTGATTGAAAACCTTGTTATGTTTTTAGTATAGTTTTAAGTCCTCCGTCCTAACTTACTGAGCTGTGGTTACTTACATCCCTATAGACGTCGTGCAGGTGCTGGCTAAGAAGCGGCAAACAACTACTCTGAAGCTAGTAACTGCTGAATCCTGGAGAATGAGGAAAAACATTGAAGAATAAACACATATTTTTAAGGTCTAAGTTTTTATTTTAGAATTATTTTTCATTTCCGAATAATGTAATAACTAGGAAATATATTATAGAGAAATATTGTAAACTTTAATTGCAATAACTGAATTATATCATATATATATTTCCTCACTTTCTTAGGTAAATGATTTATTTAAATTACAGAATGTTTACTTCAAAGCGGGTTAGTCATAGGCACCTTGTGTAGATCAGGTCTAAGATAGCGGTTGTAAGGCCAACTTCTATCTTAGGATGGTTTACACGACGGGACTATTACGACTCTGCCGCTTCGGGGCGTGACAGAGTGGACAATAAAAGTCACGCCACATACTTAATTAGACAATCTCAAGGGATGTTATAAACCTAATCGAGCCATTTTAATGATCTTGTCACAAACTTAATCTGACAATTACGTGAACTTAGTCACGACAATTACTTAGTGCACATATATATAACATATGTTTTACTTTGATCGGTGATTAGACTAAGTAAGTAGTAATAACTTCATGAGAAATTTCAATTAGGTATCAAAAATAACTTGAAACTTTAAGTAATAAATTGAACTTTCAACTAAAATTCAAGTTTAAGTAGGGTTAACAATACTGTCCCATACAACTTATACAATCAATTTTCCATACTCGCTTTACATACAAGTGTTGCTTGAAACCTATCACAGGTGTGCTTCACAAACATTCATACAAAACCACTCAAGCAATGGCACAACAAACCAATATTACTTTCAACAATCAATCCCAATCTTATGGTTAATAGTCCTAATCACAAATTGGTGTGCACCTTATCTAAGGATTATACCCATGCACCATTCAATGTCGTGCAACAATATAAAGATTAATCTTTTTAGACTTTTGTATAAGATAAGGGTAACTAAATATGGATATGGACAATTATCCATCAATAATTAAACTAGCTATTGAATCTTGTTTTGATATTACTCACGATAACAAAAATCAATTGACAATATAATTATAAAGATCCATATTATCATAATCATTCTAATTATAAAACACACACTTAGGCAGTGTTTACAATGGATCAATAGATCTCTAAAAGCAAAGAAAGTTTCACAAACTTCAAAGAAGATAAAAATTTTTCAAAGGTATCTAACTCTCCTCAAAAGAAAGAAAATAAAGTTTAAATACTAACCCTAACTGAGCAGCAAAACTATAAATAAAATAACCTAATAATTGAAAAACTGAAACAAAACAAAAATAAAAGTCATCGCATCAACATAGTGGTAATATGACCGTATAACTCTTAGATAGTTGTTTCTAGGCAACACAACAATGTTGGTGCTTTGTGTTGTTATACATGGTTGTGGGGACGGACTTTTAGAGGAAAACAAGCAGCTAAATTTGGAGATAGATAGGAATTTATCACTCCAGAAAGAATCTGCAACAGGAAATGAACTCAAGAAATTAAAGGAAGAAATGTTGTGCATTGATGGATAAGTTGATGGATAGAGAGACAAAATTGCAAAATGTATCAAAGAAGAATGTAATGATGAAGAGGAAATAAAGAAAAAGGAAACGGACAGGGGAAAAGTGAATGATCACTTAACTGCAGAGATAGAAGCAACAATAGCCGGAGAGCTTGAGGTTCTCATAGAGCTTGATATTATGATGGGGAAGATTGGGAATGTGCTCAAGAAATTTAGAGTTCTATGGAAGAAACAGTATAAGTAGAAGGGTTATGAATAAGATCCCTTATAACATCAGCTTTATCTAAAATACTAGCGATTGATGGTCTTGAGTCTTTTGATTTATGTTTTTATTCATGCTTAACTTTGTGCCACCTCGAAAAAACTTGAAATCGGATTGGAAGTTTTATGACTAGTACAGTACCACACTTGTCTTATCTAAAAAGATTAAACTTGTAAATATGGTGTGAACTATTTTATTCATTATATAATACTCCCCCTTACTTTGATTGAGCCCAACATATGGACAATTTATTTAGATGAAGGGTTGAGTGGTGATGTAGGAACCTAAGACCTCCTACTCCGATACCATATTATGAATAGTATTACAGCCGTCTTATAGTCTTATCTGAATGCTTAAGTTTATAAATATACTACGTGCTATTATATTTATTATATAATAGGAAGGTGTGGTAGTTTCACAAACCTATTATCATCCTTCATTAAAGTAATATACCATAATGGTTTTGTACCGAATGATATGCTGCTGTGGGTACCCTAAATAGGATAGTTTAATCTATTATAGTTAAGAAACAGATACATTTTTAGTTGTCACCATAGCTGCCTCTATAATCCAGACTTCAATCAAAATGTGTCAATAAGTGAGGAGTTCTAATCATAAATACAAAAGTTCATATTATATTTACAAGTTTAAGTTCTTAGATCAGTTTATAATAAACTTTTATCACTACCTTTGTTACATAATGTCAGACTTTAATATATATAGCTTGAAAGTGAAATAGTTGGTTCAGCTGCAGATGTGTCCTTTTCAAGAGAAAGAAAGTTATGCAGTTTCTATGACAATGCTAAGCCTACTAGTATATCTCTCACCATTTGTATCAATCCCATCAAGGTAGTTGTTCCTAATGGAAAGCAACTTTATGACAAAGATTTCCACGTTCATTCTTTCTTTTGGAGATTCTTCTGAGAATGCAACTCCAACTTCAATCACAGAAACCAAGCACTCTCTTAGTTTTCTTGAAGAACTGCTAGAAGTACCAGAATCAGAAATGCCCTCTTCTTCTTCTTCTTCTTCCAGATCCTGATGAAGAAATGATCTGTCCACAATCTCAAAGACTCCATTAGGCAAAGCCATCTTTGCATACTTGTGAATGCTCATTTCATCTTTGAATAACTCATCTATTGGTCTTTTTCCTATGAACATCTCCAACAAGAGAATGCCATAGCTAAAGACGTCTCTAAGAGGCGATACCTGATTTCCCATCCCATACTTTGCAATATAAATAAGTTGAAATATACCGAATGAACTGGGATAAACTTATATGAATCAAGAATGGTATTTAATTTTATTTATGCTTCAAGACTATCCTTACCTATGACTTGAGACACGACATAGATTCAATATTGTTGAGTTCAGCTTCACCGCTATTCAATTTAAAAATTTAAACTCGTAAATGTAGTATAGGTCATAAATTTATTCAGTTCTATTCCTCACATTCTATCCGAGACTCAAATAAAATTCATCAAGTGGATGAACTAATTAAATGAGAGATAAAACTCTCGATGTAAGAATTTAAATTTAAAATCTCTTGCTATAATATCTCGTTGAATGGTGGGAAAATTATAGTTGAGAGAATAAACTTTTGGTCTAAGTTCAAGTAAAGAATGAAAAAAAAAGGAGATTATTGATTACGACTAGATTATTGAAATCAATTGATTAAATCTAATATTAAAACTTGTTTTACAACTTTTTAAATTAATATATTATTTTTTGAATTAATATATTATTCATATATAAGCTATTGAGGAACAACAAGAGATTAAATCTCATAAAGTCCAATTCTATTCTTAACTTGAAGTTTCCTTGGTAACTCTCAAATTTGGTTATAGTGCCTCCCTTCTATGCCTCATTTCATAAGAAACTTCAAAATGACTCTATTTGGTTATATTCCAATCATGTCATTATTTCATTCATCTACTATTTAGTTGGTCTCATTAACATAACATATGTTATGTCGAATATATATCTTTCCAATATTTGTTTCACAATTTCAATTCACATATGGGAAAAAAAAGAGTATTGAAGATTGAACAAAATACTCAAATTTTATCCCATTCAAAATCTAATACAAAAATCTATTACATTAGATAAAAATATAATATTTTTTTAAATCTCAAAGATACCCTTTCACACAATATAAGATCCTTTTATCAAACAATGAATAAAATTCCTTTAGTTTATAATATAAATAATTATTATTTTAATTACTAGCAAATTTATAGCATTTTATTTAGTATATTATATGTAACTGTCTACGACCTGCAAGTTTAATGACTTATTCATCAGAAAAGCCATTTTTGAAATGTAAAAAGGGGAAGCTACAGTTTACGCGCATGAGCCAAGCAAAATCAGAATTTATTTATTTATTATATTGGTTTTATGGATTTGTTACGTGATCATAACTTGCAACAAATTAAAAATCTAAAGACTTCAATCAAAGAGCTACGTCATCCTATATAGAGAATTTCCCTCCCTCATCTAACCATCCCCCTAGCACCTCTCTTGACAAAATAAAAACGAAGATTAAAAATCAATGAATTAGATGATCTTATAGACAACTCTTTAGATCCTCAGTCTCTCCCCCACGAAGGAGGACGAACTGATTTCCATTGCACGAGCTTCGCCGAACAACCAGGATCAAGGCCATCAACATGCAGGAGAAGAGCAAGTTCATTCCACAAGAAAAAAGAAATCCTACAAAGACTAGGTATTAGCTAATATCCCTAATGCTTATGAGCAGAGCTTCTCGCTTCTTGACATGAGTGATGATACGGAGGAAAGACAATGGAGCCAACATCACATACACGGCTAATCAACAGAGTACAATGGAACAAGATGAGACAAATCATATCCCTAAGGGAATGAAGGCCGTACCGTTTCCTCCTGATGAAAAAAAATATAAAAAAAAAGAAAAAAGAAAAAAGGGAATTAAAGAAGCCATGAAAAAACACAATAATCATCAAATTATATGGAAGAATTATGGGCTATCCACAACTATAACCCAAGCTCAAATCTTTATGAAATCTAAAAAAATGAATCTACACTGATTAGTTTAAGTACATTATAAAAAATGACTCGTGGTTCGTTTTTGGTCATTTCCTAACAATGAGGAGATAAGAATCAAATTTTTAGGCATCGCACGCGTAATTTAATTCCATGGCTATCTGGGTTTGTATCCCCAAACCGCCAGCGTTACGAAAAATTAGTGAAGCAATGGGTGAAGTTCTTTGTTTTGACATTTACACCTTTAATGTGGAACGAGGATGTTTTGCTCATCTCTATGTCCATGTCCAAATAAACCTTTCTGAGTCACTCATACACGCGATCTTAATCGAAGGTGTCCCTTGCATAGTCCAGTACGAAGGAATTGACACACGTGTCGAAGAATTGGCCATAGCCCAGCCCACTGCCCTTGGGCACAAGGGAACAAAGAGCTTCATATGCTAGGGACACGTGAAATTCGCAATACCTTAAGGAAATGATGAACCATCGTTGCAGTTGCAGTCGACCCCACAAGGGATAAACAATAATATAGAAAAATCCGAGAGAGCGTTTAATGCGCAACAGGACATTACTCCCTTGACCTTTGCCCCTTTAACAGCATCAAGAACGGTGGACCATGGTCCACCCCTGGCGTAGAGGCAACCACACAAACTAACAGCAAAACGCAACCCGATCCACTCAAAAAACCCATAATATGTACACGATCGTTAAAAACTTATTCGTCATTACAAATCACTGTGAGCCAAAACCCTAACAAGATCCAATCTTTAATTCCGAAGATATTCTACAGTAGAGAAGAAGTCGTAGCCATGATGATCTGTGAGTTTCAACCTTCGAATATATACCTGGAAGCTAGGACTAGGAAGACATACAAGACAGCTCCATACGCGCTTTGGTATCGAGTTTTTACCACACTCATTGACTCTGGTCCGATTCCTATATCAGTAAGGCCCGTTAAAATCATAGCTTGGAATATCAGAGACACAAACTCATTGCTATAAGAGAGCTGGCATAGGATCCACAACCAGACACGTTGCTATTAACTTGAACAAATCGCAGTCATATTGTACCTGTATGTCCCCTTACAAACTCATGGGCCTAGGGGTTCTCAATTTACGTGGTCGAACTAAAGAGAGCTTACCAGACTTGCATAAACCCCTATTGATTAGGGGCTGAGCAAATTATGGCTTGGAAATCCTTTTTCCCGAATGCCTACATCAAGCGTCCACCCAAAACAGTATTATACTAAACTCACGATTCTACTTACCCAAAACAATAGAAAATCTATAGGTTTAAAATGTAAAATGAAAACGTATAAATATAAATTTTTATGATTTATGTAAAATAACTTTTAAAAAAGTATAAATATAATTGTAATACTTATAAAAAAAACTTGAAATATATGATAGAAATAAAGAAATGAAAAAATTAAGTTCTTTTTCCATAAAAAAATTTTTAATCTATAATCTACATTTATGGAAGAAGAATAACTAGAGTCAAAACTAATTTTTTTTCCATCATTTTATTTGAAAAAGGCAATGAATTGAAAAAAAACCAAGTGTTTCAACTTATTTCATGTTATTAATGGTATAAATTCAAATATATGGTTTTTCTTATAAATTTTACCATCAAAACTAAAACTTGAATAAAGATTATGAATATCAAATAAGGACTAGAAAGAAGAGAAAGAGAAAAAAAAAATGAAATAGATAGAGAAGATAATTTAATGTATTAATAATCAACTAGATAATAGAAGTCTAGTTATAATTTTTTCTATTTTTAGCTCATTTAACTCATATATATAGAATCGGTAAACTTAATTAAAAATATAAATTTTTACCGGATTTAATATATAAAATCAATTAAAAACATCAGTTTGCATAAGAAGACGATTTCATACATGAGTTAATTTGAAAGAACTTTTTAAAATCATAAACTCGTTGAATTATAAGGGTAGAATTGAGATTTTAACAGTTATGTTTGATACTGTTGAACACTAATCCAACATTACTATCCAACCCCAAAGACTAGCCCTTTCGCTTCCAATCCATATGTCTATTACATCCAACTTTCCCTACCTTAATACAAATGATTTGGGATCAAAACTACATAGAATACTTAGATGTTGTAAATGACTTTAAAATTGAAGCAAAAAAATGGAATCGGGACATCTTTGGATGCATCACTTGCCAAAAAAAGAATATCCTAAAAAATCTAAAGCAAGTAGAAAACAAGATAGTTGCTTGCCTTACCTCTCAACTAGTCCATATACAGAATACACTCCATCTCCAATTAGAGGATGTTTAACCCAAGAAGAGTATTTGTCGAAATGAAAAACACGCATAAAATAGGTTAGAGACGGTGAGCACAACCCAAAATATTATCATTCCTTCATACTCGCTAAGAGATCAAAAAATCGTATATGGAGTTTACACAACTTCTTGACCCAAGAGGAGTATTCTTATTCAACTTTGCATGGAGACCTTGATGTACACGTTACATGCTTCTTTGAGAACCTTTACACAACTTCTAGCAATGGTGTGAGGATTAACAAGACATTGCTAAATTTCCTTCATGGAGGGCTTAATGCAACTTGACAAACATCATTGATAAAGCCCCTTACTCCTAATGAAATCTTCACAGCCTTATATAGTATTGGATCAACCAAAATGTTAGCAAAAGATAGCCTCCATGCAAAGTTTAATAAGAAACGTTAGCCTATCATTAACAACTTTGTCACATCGTTGATACACACAAACTTTGAAACAAGTTGTATGCTAGCTGAGCTAAATGAATCACTCATTATGTTAATTCCCAAACACCCAGGCACAAATCAAATAACTCAATTTTTGCCCATTAGCTTATGTAACACTCTATACAAGATTGTTACAAAAATTTTCGCTAAAAGACTTCACCCTTTGCTTGATAGTCTTATGTAACCCACACAAGCCAATTTTATACCAAAACGAAATGAATTGAATAACACCATCCTTGTCTAAGAAATCTTGTATAGTTTTAGAAAGACAAAAAGACACAAAAGGGTACATGATACCTAAAATAAACCTTGAGAAAGTCTTCGATAAAATTGAATGGGATTTTCTACAAGCCTCTTTGAGCACCCTAAACTTTCCAAAATCTTGGATTACTTTAATTGAATCTTGTCTCTCTATTATTACTACTCAGGTCCTTTTAAATGGCTCAACACTTGAACCAATTATCCTATCTAGAGGCATTTGATAAGAAGACTCGATGTCCCCATATCTCTTCATTATAGAAATGGAAATATTAAGCCTACTAAGAGGTCACCAAGTTTAAAACAACTCGTGGAAACTTGTAAGATTTTGCAAATCCAATCTCAACCTTTCCCATATCTTCTTTGCGGATGACATCATCCTACTTTCAAGAGCACCCCCATGGTCAGCATAAACTGTTAAAGAAAGTTTACAAATTTTTGAATCATGGTTAAGTTTAACAGTAAATCAAGATAAATCAAGTGTATACTTCTCACCAAATGTCACATCCTACAAATTTTGGGTCTCAAAAGGACCTCATTTATTGGGAAATATTTAGGTTTTCCCTTAAATGTCTGATTGAATCAAGGTGTAGGGACTTTGAATTTCTAATTAAGAAAATGCAACAAAATTTATATGGTTGGAAGGGTCAATTATTAAGCATAGTTGGTAGATCGATACTCATTAACTCTACTTTGAACACATTGCCCACTTATTACATGTAAGCTATTAGCATCCACAGCAAAGTTCTTAATCACTTAGAACTTATCACTAAACCCCTTTTTCTGAATGTTGTAAGTAACACCAAGAAGCCGAATTAGATTGCTTGGAACTTAACATCTATGCTAAAAGAGATGAAGGGATTGGACTTTCTCAATTTACACAAAAGGAATATGGTCTTTGAAATGAAAAGAGCATGGCCATTTTCATAAAACAAAAAAAAAAAATATGTGCTCAATTGTGTTAAAGAAAATATCGTAGTTACATTAGAGGAACCCCACCCTTACTAGCCTCATTTTCCTCTAATACTTGGAAAAGCATTGTTAGAGGGTAAAACAACCTGTTAGAGTGTAGCCAATCCACAATAGGTAATGGGGAACACACAAAATTCCAGTTTGATGAGTGGATAGTTCCAAAGCCTATTAGATCTATGATTTTGGTCCCTATACACCAAAATGCACTCAACCTTAGTGTGGTAAATGTTTGGAAAAATGCTACATGTCGGAAGGAAAACAACTTAGGCTTTGAAATTTCACATTTCCTGCACCAAAACTTCGACCCCTTCATCCTACACCAAAACATATCTAATAGCTCCTTGAACTCCTTAAACGCCAAAAGAATTTATAATAGACTATTCTAAGAACCGAAGAGATAAGAAGTAAACTTTAGCAACATTTGGAAGTACCCCCTTCCCCCTCGTATACAAACATTTATGTGGAGAGCAATCATGAATGGATTGCTCGCAAGTTCAAATTTAAAAATAAGAAAACTGTTCATTAAAAGTTGCCTAAGGTGCTCAATGCAATGTGAGGATATACCCCATGATCTCATGCTTTGTCCAAGCATCAAATTCCTACTTAGTAACCCAAACTTGCAACTGCCAGCAGTTGATTCCTTTAACAATTGGTTATTAGACATCCTTAAACTACCTAAAAGATGTAAGAAGATGCAATCCCCGCCACTCTCTATAATGGTAGTATTTCTACTTTGGCATGTTGGAAACAAGGGAACCAATTACTATTTTGCAATGATGGAAATCAACCATTTGAGATTAACATGTGGTAGCAAGCAAGACACTTAGCACGTAAGCATTGGCCAGAAATAGTGTACAAAATGATTTTAAAAAAAATGAATCAAGTGAGAATCAATTGCATGTTAACCCTTACTAAACCCATAGCTCAAGCTCAATTTGGATGTCTCTTATTCTTAAGATCTTCAATGGGCAACAACAACTAGTTTAGTGCAAGATAGCCAAGGATAATGTGTGTTTTGATACCAATGCAAATTAGGAAATGTAAATATCATAGAGGCTATATTAGGGATTAAACATATGCTCTAAATTAAACATCAAATGTCTTGAAATATAAATAAACTCAAAATTTGTAGTAGATCTACTCTAAACAAAATCTATAAGTAAGTATTGTTGTAACGCTCTTCTCTCTTACAGTGTAAAGTTGAAGCAGTTAGCAGGATGCAAGCTCTCTTTTGCTTCATCTTCAAGGGAGACAAATCGAGTAGCAAACGTAATGGCCAACGCAATGCATCAAATGGAGGCATAAGAATGCTTTTTGTTAGTTCCTCCCGACTATGTAGGGAATTTGCTTTTGGGTTATGTGAAGTTTTTTTTAGCTTTGTAGCAACCAAACACTATAAATGTCGGAACTTGTAGCACTTCGGTGTAGTTGGACTATGAAGGGGGTATGGCCTCTTAATTCCCATGTATTGTGGATTCCCTTATATATAAACAACATGTTTGTTCCCAAAAAAAAAAAAAAAAATAGTAATCTTGGCATTGACATATACAAAGTAGTTAAGATTGATTAGGGTATTGACATTTGCTAAAGAAATTTATTTACTAGTAGATAAATGAAAATTAGCTGAAAGTGAAAGTAGTCCTTGTAAATCTAATAAAATATCAATAAGTTATAATATATATTAGATGCATAGGTGATTCATCCAAAGGATAGCCTTGTTGATGCCCATACTTTTTTATTATTTATCTTTAGTATTATTAAGTGCCAGACCTGGATCGAGTGATTGATCCGAACTTGTGAGGAGATCAAAAATTAAGGGGAAAGCTAGGTTCAATCAAAAGCTTAACTAGAGTTAAACCGGGCCAACCCGAGTTTGACAATACTATTTATCTTTTCCCTTGTGGATTGTTGAATTTAAATTAGTTTTGATTAGATTTGGTTCAATTAATTTTCTAGAAACCATCATTCTATTGCATAACTAAAATAGTCTCAACATAAGTGGTATTTGGAATCATATCCTTACCTACATGATCTAGTATTCACTAATTTTGTTGCTGCATATACGACTCGATGCATTTATAAATTTTAGATTGTATTTTTTAAAAAGGAATATATTACATATATTAGGATATTAGTTGTGTTGCTAGTAATTGTGCTTTAGCAATATTAATTCTAACAATGATTCCACATTAGGTGTTATATAGATTTCACATTATTCTTTTTATATATATGATGTTTAATTTTGTCCAAAAAAAAAAAAAAAAGTTCATAATAGTGTTAGGTTTGTAAGAATTTTACATAATGGTTTTATTATGCTCTAAAATCAAAGACGTGAATAGTTCGCTGCATAGTTATATGCAGTATGAGTTCCTCAATTCAGATAATAATAACATACTTCCAAATATTAGAGTAATATCGTTTTATCTTTTATTTACAACAATTTACAACTTAATAATATAAATCAACTAAGATGCTAATATGCTTGAAGCTTTACTCTAGCATCTATTTATTAAATCCTTCAGATGCAATAGCGTTAATGCCACATCCCTAAAGCCTATAGGCGATGACATCCACTATGTACCCTATTTGAGTAGAATATGCAAAGGCCTTTTAGTAGGTTTTTAAGCCAATTTTACATTTATGAAGTCCTTTATTAATTTTGTAAAACCATGGTTGCGAAGTTAATTGATATGTTGAGTCAAAATTTTGATGATTTTGAGAAAAAAATTGTTGATGGTCAGTCAACGAATTGGTTGATTCGATATCGATTTTGAAAACCTTTGCAAAGTATACTGGTAATATCACATACATAATACCATAGGAAGTCTGAAAAACCAGCGCAATGTCGGCAGTTTAAAAAGTCTTTAAGTCTGTATACAGTCCAGATAAAATAGTGAAGTCCAAAGTCTAGATAGTCAAAACAAAATAACAAAATCGGTAGCAGTCTAGCAAAAGTCTTGGAAATAGTGAACATTATTAGACATCATAAGGAATGCCACTCTTATAATCCTAAGCATCCTCCTCATAACAGAATCCCATCGAGTCATAAGCAATAATAACAAACAAATCATCATCTGAAAAAAGAAAAAAAAAGAAAGGAATTGGCTATGACGAGCTTAGTATTCGTTACAATCATACTAATGCAATATCCATGTTCACTGCAATACAATTTAAGTGTATCATAACCAGACAACATGATGAGGAACATGAGGTTTGATCCTACTGTAGCGAGCACCAAGGATTGATAGATATAACCAGCTACCATGTCCTCGACTAATAATAATAAAATAGTCTCGTATGGAGTTCACAGTCGTTCTCCAGCTATTGTAGTCCGTCTATATTGTATTGCCTTTTACATCCCACAACCCTAGACAATTCTTAATATAACTTCTTTCCACTCTTGTCGACCATGGTCTTATGTAGTTCCAATCTATCAACTATCTACCAAGCCACCAGTAGTGACCTAAGCACCTAACTACTACATCATCCCAATTATTGCATCTACATGTGTACTTCCAGTCTGGGGTTGTTGCTCATAGGATTGAGATGACCAAATAGCAAAAATACAAGATGCAATTATTATTAACCGAGTTTACGTATCATTCTAATTTGATTTCTAACTATTGCACAAAAAGACGATAGGATCTTCTACTTGTACGCCTAACTAATGCGAACCAAAGATTGATTAGTATATTGCCAACTCGAAATCATATTATATGAAACCGAGAAAAATGAGAGTTATTATTCAATGAATCCTTGATTTTAAAGTCAATTACATAACGTTAAGTCAATCACTAAATTCATCAATTATGCCTATTATCGCTAAGTCCAAAGTTTAGGCCCATTAGACTTTTGCTTAGTTTATTTTCTAATTAAGCTACTAGGCTCATTAAGCTATATAATTGAACTCATCACTAAGTTAATCAAATTTTTTTATCAGGTTATTAATTATTATTTATTAATTTATTAATTAAGAGTCGCTACTTTAATTAATCAAATTGGTTCAACAAGTAGTGAATTGATTTAAGATAGATGAATTTTTTTGGCATAAAATTTAAACTAGTTCAACTTTAAGGGTGCTAACCCTAATTATCTATTTTATTAATTTATCACTAAATTAGTTTATTTATTGGATTCTTCTAATTTTGAGCCAGTTTAAGGAGAACTAATCGAAGGAGGACCAGTTCAATCCATGAGGACTGGTATAGACAGGTTCATTATCCATAGGGCATCACATATGAAAAATATTTATTTATTTATTTTATTATTAATTAATATTATTTTATCTAGTATTATTATTTATAATCATGAACATATTTCCAACTTAACTAACTTTAACAATATTTCGATTCAGAACTCTTTTTTCAGTAACATTGATCTAAAACTTTGATGCCAAAAATATTTCATTTTGGTTTTTGATTTTGAAAATCTATTAATTAAGATGTAATGTTGTGCATTCAATTTAATTAAATCAATCAAGCATCCAAGCCTAGTTAAAAAAAATGATTGAATTAATTTAGAGGTTCATAAAAGATCAAATTTACATTTTTCTCAAAAACATGGTTAAACGTCATTTGAATATAGGATGGACATTCAAGAGTTAAGAATATTTATCTATTTTACAGAAAATTAAAGCACATAAACATCTTTCGTAAAAACTTAGTTAAACAATATGGATACAAATCTTTCGTATTAAGAACATGATTGAACATTTCATGAAACTCAACAAGAATATTAAGAACATAATCAAGGAATTCAAAGGTATTTAAATGTATCAAAAGCACCTAAAAGTTTTCAACAAATTGTGGAAAGTTACACATGAACATAACCAAATACAAACTCCTAAAATAAATACTTAACATCATCTAAAGTTCTAATTTAAATTCCACTTCACAACTACTTTAAGAATCATCACAACACCAAATCAATAAATATAATCCAATCATTCAAGAACACTTTCAATACCCAAATCATCAATTACTTTGAAATTCAACACCAAAATACTCCAATTTACATAATGGATCTTCTATTTCGAATTTACTTCACATTTAACATCATATAACATACTGATTATCAAATTAGTTATCCATTTAACAAATCAACCAATATAAACACCCATATAACCATTTAGAAGCCGTGACTCACACATACTAATAAGTAATTAAATAATTTTTCATTAAATTTTTTAATCTAAACCAACATTCATATCATGAACACTATAATTATTAATCAATCATCATTGGAATATCGACAATCAACATTAATCAAACCCATTCCAACATTAAGGTTATGACTAATTTATTGAAACCACATTTCAACAAATTAAATTGTTCCAACTTATACCTATCATCATCAAACACTAATATGTAGCATGATTAACACCTAAAATCACAAGAATCAACAATTACACGATATATACCTACTACAATGCAAATCATTCCACCCACTTGCATAAGAATATCTTCACAACATTGATCTAACACCTACTCTTGCTTTTAAATCTCAATTAACATCACTGGAACTTAACTTACGAGTTGTTGCATAGCACAGTTTCAAACAAACAACTATGTGACTTCGCAATGTACAACATACAGGGAGTTGACATTTTCCCTAGTAACTGGGATATTTGCATCCAATTACTTAAAGTTTTGAAAGTTTTTCATGATGTTACTAAGATTTTTTCACAAGTTTACAAGCTCAGTATTCACTTGTTTGTTATGTCAACCATTAATATACTTGGCATGCTAGTTTAGGCCCGTAAAGACCAAAACCTGCGCGCATACATATACAATATGACATTGAAATGGTTAACTTATTATAAAAAAAATTTTCATATTTATCTCATAGTAACTATTCTAGACATTCGTTGTAAAATGGAATTATTACTAATGTATTTAAAAAATAATTATGGTTATATTCAAGATCTAATGGATTCTCAAGACGTGTACAACTTGGAAGCACAGTAAGAAGTGTCGGCAGTGACAACCGACATAGAGGAGATGCTTAACTACTATTAAAGTTAGTACGGTGGTCAATCATCAATTTCTCCTTCACCACCCACCAAGGAGCGGCATTACTCTTTTATGGGTGAGTAGTTACTAGCACAAAAATTAAAGAGGCAACGGTCTAGTGATCCAACGTCTAAGATACAGCACTACATCAATACAAATTTTGAGCTTTTGGAAAATATCTCCATCAAGAACTTTGATATTTTAGAGTGGTGGCAAAAGCATAAAAGTGGTTACCTACTGCTATCTCGCATCGCCCGTAAAGTACTCGCTGCTTCAATTTTAACGGTCGCTGTTGAGTAAGCGTTTAGTACAATAGGTTTAATCATCCACAAATGTCAAGCCTCCCTATCTGTTGTCAATGTTGAGGCAAATGCTTGCACATAAAATTGGTATAAGGCAAGCTGTAGATAGCAAGAACCATACGAGACATCAAGTGAGGAGGATGATTACTTCAGTAACTGGAACTGATCTAATGGAAGCCCAACCTCCCCCGTGGGTTCCATTCTTACTTACGAACATAAATAGTTACCTTAAGATGATACGTAGTAAGTTTTCTTTTCATCCTTTACGAAAAAATTTTATCACATAGAAAAATCTTTTCCTCTAATTGTCCAAAAAAACTAAATGCCATGGTTTTCTGACAAGTGCTGATATAGTATTAGGTTTTTTCAAATTATGACCGACTAAAATTATTTTCAGTCAAAAAATTTAACTTAGATAGTTATGTACACTTTCATACTTTTCTAAAAACGTAAAATTGATCAACAAACTAAAGGTTTTCTAAAAATCCAAACAGAGCTATGGCAATTTGATTCTAATTAACGGAAACATAAGTACCTTATGGGCGATCATAAAATACTATAAAATATATTTTCTCTCCAATTATTTCATTCTATTCGATCAGATTAGGATATTACGTATTCATACTATAAAAGACTTTTTTTGAATTTTATTTTCTATCCGTTTTCAATGTATATTTTATGGACAATTTGAAAAAAAAAATTGGTTAAAGGATCGGTAAGGTAAGAAAAAAAAATAATGTAAAAGCCGAGGAGAGAGAACACGAGAAAAAAAAATTCGGCTCTTAAACCGACGAGCGACATAAACTGGCTCTAAACCGTTAACTTACAAGCCGATCACCGTTTGACGTGATCTTAACCTATAAACCGGCAGTTCAAAGCTGGGCCGAATCAGTGCCTAGGTTTAAGCCAACCTTGATTTGCTTCCATTCTCAATTACTATGCTATTACCAATTAAACAAAAAAAAAAAAAAGTACAAAGCTGCAAAACCAAATCCCTCAAAATGTCAAAGACCCGAAGTAAAATAATAAAAGAAAAGCTAAATCTATTGTCTTTAACCCTCCCTCTTTCACGTTTCTAGTTTTCCTAGGGAGTCTCAACGTAACTGGCATCATCTCTCACTCTCGGTCAAAGACACAAAAATCCAAATTCCGATTCTTAAGTGCAAATTCTACTATGAAGTATCAACTCTAGTCTTAATAACAAGAAAAGATCAAAACCTTTTAAAGATAAGCTTTATGTTTTATTCAAAGATTTTATTTTATATCTAAAATGAAGTCATGAAATGCAATAATTTATATTTATTATTGCTAAATTTTCTTGTCCATCAAAATATATTCATTCATATTCATGTAATAAATGTTAAATTGTAATTATGTCCGAATTCTTAGTGAAGAATAGTTAATCTTAGGATATATTTATTCCACCACTTAATATCTTATATTTAAATACACTTTGTTTCTACACAATAATTTTTGGTTTATGTTGATGCCATATGTCTTCTATTGCTTTTATTTTATTGTATAATAAAAATTAAATAGTTAAATACCTCATGTTGTAGCAAATTTGTAATTAGATATAAAATTCTTTATGTCTATATCATGTTGACAACTATTTCATTTGACTGGGACTTAGATTCGCTAAGTCAATTAGGAATTTGGAATAATGTAAGTGGTAGTTTAATTAATTCTAATATTGATATTTCAACTAACTCATTAGTTATATACATTATATAAATATAATCAAAGTTATTATCATTCCTAAATTTACTATTTTTATTAATTATTAAAAACCAGTATAATATACTTGTAATTTTGTTAGGGGAACAAGGAGTAACTTGAGAACATTTTAATTTGTCCATCGTTGATAAAGGACAGCAACTGTATATATGACTTTACTGTAGATCTAATTATCATGGTGGAGTGATTAATAGGAGGATGTATCATTTTGCAGGGATTGTGTTTACATAACATCTTGCAAAAAGGTTCTAAGTGATGTTTGAGAGAAAATAGCAAAATATCTTAAATCCTCAAAATGGAACAATGAAGCTCCACATACTAAGATCGAAGAAGATGAAGCAAAGGAGTTGAATTCTTCGTCAAAGCCACCAAAAAGAAAAGGAAGATTGGTATCAATAAATATGTGGTTAAGAACACTACTCATTGTCGAAACAACGTATTAAAAATGTATTAGCTTGTAAACAAGTTGTATATAGAGCAAACATAACATTTGCTAAATGGTTTTTTTAATGCATTATAGTCACCTTATTTTTTACCCACTTTAGATGCTCTTTTTGCAATTGGTAATGGCTATAAAGGTCTACCTTATCATGCCATGTGTATTCAATTACTACGAGATTGTAGAAAGGAATGCCAACTGCTTATTAATTCTTATAAAAGCATCTGAGCTAAATCTAGCTATACAACAATGGTTAATAGGTGGACTAACCAAAGACAAAGGACTCTAATTAATTTTTTAGTGTACTATCCAACTGGAATGACATTTGTAAGGTTCATTGATGCATTAGACATTATCAATGATGCTAATAATCCATGCAATATGTTTTCAAAGATAATGGAATGGATTGGGTTTGCTAATGTAGTTCATATAATTGCAAACTGTGCAAGTAGCTATGTTGTAGTTAGGAAGTTATTGTAAGAGAGGTATGATACATGTATTGGTCTCCTTGTGCAGCTTATTGCTTAAATTTGATGTTGGAAGATATTGGTAAGATAGATCGTGTGAATGAACTTGCAAGCCACACTTTTGAGGTGACCATCTTTATCTATAACCACATTTACCCATTATCTTGGCTAAGAAAAGAAATGGTTGGAAAGAAATTGTTCACCTAAGAGTCACTTGATTTGCCACTATTTTCATACATTAAAAAGCATTTACAATCATAAGCATGACTTCTAAGCTTTAGTGACAAATAAGCACTTTATAAGTCATAGATTATCTAAATGTATTGCTGGAAAGAAATTTAGTGCCATTATTTTAGATAACATATTTTGGAAAGATTGTTTGCTTATGGTGAAAGTTATAACTCTTATTATGAGGCTTTTACATATTGCAAATGCTGATGAAAAGCCTTCTCTTTGTGCTATTTATGAAGTTTTTCTAGAATTTGTGAAAAGATTATATCCATTTTTAAAAAAAAGGCAAAAATTTTATCGCCCTTATGATAAAATTATTGATGAAAGATAGGACAAGCATTTTCACCATGGTCTTCATTTTTTAGCTTACTCTTTGAATCCAACTTTTATGTATGATGAAACTTTTCAAGAAAGTACAGAAGTGATGTAAGGTCTCTTTGATGTGCTTGAAAAGAGAAGCATATGTAATAACAATGCTCAAGTAATTAAGGACATCAAATCTTATCGTGAAAGGAATGAAGGTTTTGGTCCAAAAATGACAATGAAATCTACCAAAACAATACAACCTGGTTAGTGATTATTATTTATTACAATCACAATTACTTTCCTTATGTTTATTTTCTTCCCCATTGTTTGACTTATTTTGTTTAATTATAGACCAGTGGTGGAGGTTATTTAGTCATAATGCTCCTATTTTACAAAAGATTGTAATCCAAATCTTAAGTCAAATAGCATTTTTTTTTTATGTGAATGTAATTGGAGTTTTTTTTTAGTGCATCCACATGAAGAGAAGAAATAAATTAAGGTAACAAAGACTAAATGATTTTATATATGTAACATATAATTTATGTTTCGAAAATAGGTATGTAAATTATTTTATGTAAAAAAAAAAAAAAGTTAACTTATGTATCTTTTCGATTGAACTTACTAATTAATTTTTTGTTAGCTTTTTTCCCTAAGGTTTTAGGGATCAACATAAGGAAAAAAGTTATGATCCAATTAATTATGATTTTATTGATAAGACAGAATTTTGAATAACAGAAAAAGAAGAAGCTCTTGAACTTGATTTTGATTAGATTATTGAACAAGCGATATATGAAGATAATGTCACTCCAATAACAATTGATGATTCTACTGAAGGTTACTAATATATTTCTAACTATTAACTTTTTAATGAGTATAGAATGCAGAGCTTCCTAATATTATCTTCTTCTTTTTTTCCCGTCTTTTAGATGATAGATAGATTGAAGATGATGTCGATTTGGAATCAATTAAAGAGCAAGTCAATATTATACTAATCCTTAAATCAGATGACAATCATAACGATATTAATTAGAGCATAAATTAATGGCTAATGGATGGATTTGATCTAACTATGAATTTTACTATGTAATTTCATATTTATTTGTCTTTTAAAATTAAAACAAGACTTATATTTTTATTTTTTTTAATTAATCTATATTTTTATTTTTTTATTAATCTCAGTTTGACCTCTTCACTCTTAACCTTCTTATATGTCCAGGTCAATCACTTAGTTTAGGTCTGACAACATTAATATATATATGTAAATATATGGGTGTTAGATGCTCCATAATATCCTAAAGCCATAAACATGCATAATTGTCTTATCTAGAGTTCTCACTAGACAAGCCATTTGTACTATTAGTCTACTACAACTAACCTAAGGTGCCCTATGTTACCTATGTGATTTGATGACAACTTCCTTCCAACAAACTAACTCATATCTCAATAAATTGCCAATCAACAACACACCAACCTAAAATGCGTATGTAAGGGAATTAACACTTACTCTACCACATCATTCTAAATCGCTAATTCATTAAGATGACATTACCACCAGTCCATAGTTACTGTATCCGTTCACTAATACTCTTGAATCTTTTAATTATAATGCAAGCAAAAACAACACTCATTTTAGGGTTTCGAGATTCCTAGAGCGGTTCAATTATTGACATAACAAATATAACTATTAAATAAGGTAATCACATGCTTGAATTGTGCTTCATCGTCCTAAATCAACTAAGCAAAAATTCGACTCCTAATGATAAACATGTCACATTTTATTAAACTCTTGATTGTATTATAGATTTGTAAACTTAGGTTTATGGATTGATTTCCAACTGAATTAAGCGACTGAAACCTAACCTCCTAAGGGATTACTTTGTTAATCCAAGGGCTCCTTTGGTCAACCAGATATTTACAAAGGAAGAAAAGTCAATAGGCTTGTGGGTGAAGGTTGGCGGTTCACTTCATAACAAACAACCCTAGGGTTGAGGCGCAAATTATTGCTCGTCCACCTTGGTTAACTGAGATTTCGAATTATAAATTATTTTCATGTTCCATGGTGAAGGTTCAATTTGTTTTAATTCCATCCTCAATCAATCCAACACCTCATATTCAATTGTATGACTCTACAAGTCAAATCAACCCTCAATGCCAATTGCCAAATGATTTCTATGATCAACCCAAAATCCTAAAGCAATAATTAGTGACCAATCTCCACTTGATAAATTAATCAAAACCTAACTTTACTAAAAGGAGGGAAATAATTTAAATGAAACTAAATTATATTTTCTAGACACTTTCCTTCCTCGTAATTAGAAATAATAAGTGATGCAGAATTACTAGGGGAAATGAAAATTCTTAAGCTCGTGCTTTTTGTTCTAATCAACCTTAGGGGTTATCCAAGCTCCTGTAATCTCGTCTTCCAATAGAATATACTAAGTTTAATTCCCCTCTCCCACATATTATAATACAGAATGATATTTGAAAAGGAAAAAATACAACGGGGGAATTAGAAGAGAGAATATATAAAATCATAACATTACAACTTTTAAGTGGAAATCTCCTTTTAAGATCCATAAGATCGATTGAATGCAGGCGATTGGATATGAGCACATCAAGGAGAAGCTGTTTAATGGATAGAGCCAGGTGAGAACTGGAAATATAATTTCTCAGCTGGGGTGATCAAATTGAATGCAAGGACAGATAAAAAGAAGCCTCAATTCCTCTTTCAGATGATTCACTGTGTATACCTGGTATTGTCAACCCTGATAATCCAGAAAACACTATACAAGACAACGTCCCGTCAATGGGAACAAATCGTTTATGTTTATAATATATCTGTACCATGAGTGAACCAGAGAACTGAAAATAAGAGATTACAAATTTAATCGATGAAGTAAGTGCCAACATCCGGGTTATAATAGTACTCTTCATCAGAGTAATCCTCCTCCTCTGTGTCTTCATCAAACTCATCATCATAATCTGTGTTGCTGCTCTCCAAGAGATGACCTTCATCCCAAAGTGGGCAGGAACATGTAGCTCTTTTATCCTTCCATTCAGCTCCACAATTGTAACAGAACTCATTACCGCATCTGCATAAAATGCACATTGAAAGATTGAAAGAACATATGCTAGAGCGCTTAATCACAATGTGATAAATGTGCAGGTTGGAACATGTCAAATCAAAGTATCATCAAGATCTACAAGAAAACACTAAAGCACTTCATAGTATGCTTTTGATCAATGCCTACCCAACTGGCTTTTAGTTTGAGAGGTGAAAGAAAGTAGACGGAAGTGAAGGGAAATTTATGTTTGCCAATATAAGATAAAAAGAGGAAATGTGGCAATCTGAAGGGAATCAAAGGGAAATTTTGCCCCTTTTAGTCCATATAGTTGCTCTCCAACTTTGAGGTGAAATGAGCAAAGTGAAAGTAAAGAAAGAGGAATCCATAAAATCACCCAGAGACACTACTGTGTATATCTCTGATGATATAAACATAAGGAGTAATTTAGACCATTGGTTCTCTTAATTCTCCTTTTCCCCCTTCCTCATACATCAAGAAGACATAAGACAGTAAAAGAAAATATTTCCCTCACTACATTCCTTTCCTTTCCTTTTCCTTCACTTCTCTTCATTTTGCCCTTATTTTCTTATTCCTATTACTTGCCGAACAAACCGCATGGCATTTTGCTACACCCTTCATCCAGCACAAGGAAAACCACTCTAAATATGGCAAAAACTTTCACGATATATACCCTCTCTTGGGTTTTTTTTTTTTTTTCTTTTAATCTTTTTTCACCTTTATTGGTAGCATTTTGGTAACGTTTTCAGATTGTATATTATAAAAGGATAAAAATATAAATACACAAAGAACCCTCTTATAAAGTTATATACCTAAACAATACCCATAAAGTTTAGACATATTTACCCTTATTTAGTTTTACCCAAAAATAAATACTTAAATAAAATTTTCTTTTTCCTTGTCAAATATGTTTCTTAAATCTTTTCCCTTAAGAATACCTGTCCTGTTAAGGGAGGGAGCTCCTAAACTTCTAGGTTCAACTTTCAAGGACAAATTATTGAAGCTCCCTATATAGTGCAACTCATCCTTCACCTGTACATAGGATATAATCAGTGTTCATGCACTAGGAGGTAATCAGTCTTAAAATTGTTGTTCCCCCTATGTTACAAATAAATAAAAAGAAAAGAAAAGAAAAGAAAAGAGAAGAAGAAAATAAACAATACACAATAACAATGTTGTGGGTTTTTATAATACTACCATCCTCATTTTGGTGAGAAATAGCAGATACATCAATTTTTAATTATACAGTAGACAACCAATTGCCATAACTTACAAGTAAACTTTCTAAAGTTATCACATGACAGAATAAACCATTTTTTTAATCTTTTCTCCATAGTGATTACCATTCCAAAATTTACTATAGGAGTAAGGTTATCTTTCATTTCATCATATATTTCCCTTTTAAAGAAATGCCAAATATTTATTAAAAAAGAAGCAAGAAAAAAAATAAATAATAATACACATGCCACTTGTTTGCTAAATGGAGCCACGGAAGCTCTTTTTTCATACCTGCAAGTCATGTGATAACAGCCTTGAGAAAGTTCGATCATATGGTTGCATTTTATACATTGACGCCACATGTTCTTTGTTGCAAGAGACTTGAGCTTCACATCTTCTATTGGGGGATTGGGATGAGACATTTTATAGTCAGAGCACGTCATATTGCTATGCCAAGGGACATTGCAATTTATACAAAAGATGCCATGACATTTCAAGCATTTCCTGGCTCCAGATCTTTGATCACCACAGAAAGTAGCTTTAGCATATTTTGAAACCTCTGTTTTTGACATTAATGCAGAGCACCTAGGATATGGACAATATATCTTCTCTGAAGGAGGGATGGAGGCTTCCTTCATTCGTTGTTTCATCAATTCAATCAAGTTAGGAGTCAAAAATTTGGAACAGCTACTGAGAGTAAGATCAGATTTACAGTCTTCATGTGGACACTTAGGCTCTATCCCATGTAGCAACTTCACCTCAATGTGCTGCCTCATGCAAGAAAAACAATACCGGTGCAGGCAACCATCAACCGAAAACATTTGGGCAACATCAGTATCTTCCAGACAGATCACACATTTTTCCTTACGTTCCAAATTCTTGCCGCTGTCGACGCTCGTGCGCACTATGCTGCCACTGATACTGCTAGTGCTTGTGCTAGCTCCTGAAGCCACCTCTTGAACGAGAGCATCTCTAGCAATTTTAAAAGCAAATTTAAGATCGTTTCGAGCAACAAGTCCTGGAAAACAGTTTTTGAATTTTCTTCTAAGAAGAGTCATCTGATTGACTAATGACTCTATCTTGCGCTGCCTTGGCTGCCATCTACCAGTAACCTGCATTTAGATTAACATAAGCAACAGCTGAATAAGAAAACTTTCTTTGTAGCAGCAAGCCAGGGCCAGAGTAGGCATGTCATTTTGGCCCAATCTGTTGACCACCTGCTTCCGTGATTTTCCTACCCCTATAAAATTTCATGCGTATATAACTATTCTATGTTGTATACACCATTCAAATTAGCTTCAGTAGGTATACATGAATAGTGCTAAGCAAAGTATATAAAAAAGAAACAGTTCCCTACTAGATAACATCAGAGTTGTTTGCCAATGCTACAGTCCCAAAAGGATCAATTATGACATTATATATTATTTTCGATCAATCTAGACATGATTATATCTCTGAGTGAGAAACAACTAGCTTCAACTTCGTTATTAAAAGATAACACTTTGACAGAGTAATAACTAACATGAAGCCATTTTCATTTTTCTTTTTTCTTTTTTCCTTGTTAACAGGGGGGGCAGGATTGTAATTTGGCTGGCTACCTCCAGCCACACAATTTTAGCTTTGTTTCTTTTGGATTCGTAAAAATCAGTGTTTGTTTAACATGATAAACCATGGATTTTACAATTCTCAATTCATGCAACAATGCAAACCTAAAAACATGTAAAAAATGAATCAATTCCAAATCAACTTATCAATATAAAACTAAATGGATCTTGTGAAATTTCTTCACAAAACCATATACTTGAACAAAGAACATTGTCCCTACATTTCTAGGGAAATTATAAATACAACGGAATACATATGCACAAGAAATGATAATGCTATTTTCAGAGTCTATTATGTTGACAATCTTCTTACAATCACAAGTAGAGCTGCAAATCCCGTATGCTGTTGCATTGTAAAATATATTCATATTAATGGGACTAACTCATAATGTCATCTCAATGATGGACTGTTTTTATAGACCTGAGTGGTAATGGACTTATAGAAACAACATAATCCAACACAGACTATGCACAATTGAACAATGGCACGATATTAGAACATGAAATGGAAAATGTGCAACCTGCAACCACCACATTGTTGCAACACTACCATCAAGAAACCCCCTTGCGTAAGTGTTACTACAATTACTATAGAAACAACCAGCAACGATGCCCAAACTTCGTTCCCACTATGTGGGGAACAGCAACAACATTAAAAGTGGCAATTTGTGTTGAAAAATCATGTTTGAATTCATGTCAACGTCATAAATACATACAATAAACCACGAATTGGTGTCACCATGTAGGTCTTGCCTTTTATTTCTAAGTTTGTGCCTTCTAGTTGTGACAAGTTTGTTTCCATGTTATGGTGCTATATCAGCGATTGTCAGCTCTACATAAAACATGAATACACAATGCGCTTTTGTTCAGAATGTACATAACTTTTGCAAATCAAACAGAACAAAGCATCCAACAACACCATCCACATTATATATCTCCATTGAAAAAGAAATAATGAATAAGAAAATGATACTCACATATTGAAAAAGCGGATAATAATCACAAAAGAACCTAATTTGCGTCAAACCCAAAGCACCGGCAGCAGTAAGCCCTTCAATCAAAGCCCTAAATTCCGAAATAACCCTATTCTTCTCAACATTAACCATCTTCTTCTTCACTTCAGAAACCAATTCATCCTTCCAATCACAAATCGCAACCCCAATTCCCAAAACGCTCTTCAACTTTCCTTCTCTACTATCCCACTCCTCGCTCACCACTCCTTTACAGTAAACCCTGTACACCAAATCCTCACTCAAAACCCTAATCCTAACAGGGCTAGCCTTATTTTCGCCATTCCTAGACGAAGAGGAAGACAAAGAACCCTCGGAATGTACAGCATAACCTGTAACCCCAAACCTATCAGGATAAGTCTTATTATTATTATCATCGTTCCTCGAGGAAGCGGAGGAAGAAGAGCCCTCATCATGGACCCTAATCCTAACGAGGCTAGGAGACCTGTTACTGGGTGATAGAACGACACCGGCGTCATTTGATGAGAGAGAAGCGGTTAGGGCTTCTTCGAGTTGGAGACGGAAAGCGAAGTCGTGATCGGATTCCAGGGTTTGAAAGGATAAGAGATTGTGTTGCTGTTCGTCGATTGCGGAGTCTATCTCATCGTCGGATTCCGGGGTTTGGAAGTATAAGAGATTGTGGTGCTGTTCGTCGATTGCGGAGTCTATCTCATCGTCGGATTCTGGGGTTTGGAAGTATAAGAGATTGTGGTGCTGTTCGTCGATTGCGGAGTCTATCTCGTCGTCGAGGTCGTCGTAGGAGGAGGAGCGTACGTGCCACGCCATATAAGACAGAGAGAGAGAGTGTGTGTGTGCGTGTGTTTACGGTCGCTTTGACTTTAGGTCTGTAGTTTAAGGGAAAACGATTTGACTTGAAGGACATGGCTCGCTGAAGTCTGACGTGGTAGGAGATATCGTTGGGCTGAGCCCTGTGAACTGAGCGTAATCAAAATCCACGGGCCAAAGACGTCGGGCTGAAGTTCTGACAAAAGCCCAAGGCTTTTTTGTCTAGATTTACTAGGTTCCATGGAATATTTTCTTTTTGGAGCAAATCTAACAACTCCTTCATGAAGAATAAAATAAGAGAGAATAGAATTGAAATTCCATGAGAAATAAAATAAGAATATAATGCATATTATTTTATTTAGTTAGATTTATAAATAATTTAAAAATAGACATATAATATAACTTTAATAACTAAATTATTCTTAATTTATTTTCTTTCTTAACTAATCATAAAGTAATCGGTGGGGATAGTGGTTGGTGGCTATTGGCAACAGTGGTTAGTGGTGGGGGTAACAGTAACGGTGGCTATTGTGGTTACGACGGTGATTGGCGGCAATGACGGCAACGATGTTAATGGTAACAGCTATAGTGGTGGTGACGGGGTGGTGATAGTAGGAGTGGCAATGGCAATAGCAGTAGCAGTAACTAATGTTATAGTGGTTGGGAGGAGGTGGCGATAGCAGCGATGACGGTGATAATAGCGGTAGTAATGGCGATAATAACATGCGGTAGTGGTGACAACAGCAACGATGGTAGTAGCAATAATAGTAGTAGTGATCTATGGAAGTGGTGGTAGTAGCGGATGATAGGAATCAAGGACCGATTACACACTCCCGATCCCGAAGGCTCTTTCAAAGGATTCGCCTAATTGTTCGAGGTAAGTTAAACACTAAGGAGTAGTGCTTGCCCTAGTCTAATCTACTAAGTTACTTCGCTCTTTATACTATCTAAGGTGTTGTCCAGGTGATCAACCAACGTGTCGAACCGAACTCTCCGCTAAGCATTAGTCCAAGTGCTAAATCTGAATATATTAATCTCCACGGTGCAAAGGTCAAGTTGATAACTGTCAGAAGTCGACCATCTGAAGCCGACCTTATTGTGAGTCGTCCCTAAGCCGACCCAGTCCAGCCCTAGCAGTTAAGGTGCCAAACTTTTGATGCTGAACATACCTGAACAAAGGCTTACCTTTGTTCGGCTTACAATATTGTCAAAATTGCAGAGTAAAACGCGTGCACGTTGTCCTTTCTAAAAGAGTACATTCGCTACATACAATTTCATATTTTCCCTATAAATTATTTTCTTTCTTTTTAACAAATAGGGATCCATTTTTGTAATTTTCTATAACATAAAACTTACCCTAACATGATACCATAAATAATCACATAAGGTTATAGTAGCAATAGAATATATAGAAGAATATACAGAACTTTTTACCCTCTTTTGAGCTAAATGTCATTTTACTTACTCTTAGACTACTCTTATCTAGCACATTCGAGTGTAGATTAGTGACGAGTAAACTCCGGCCATACTTGTGCGTCATATTAAGTGTGACCTGAGCTCGTGTAAAGTGTCGGTGCATGGGAACCGCTGCTCACCATCAACTATCGTTTACTTTTTAGGCAATCTTACAGCTTGGACTCATTCCTTTGGTTACGCATAATATTGGGTTTGTGTGTTCAACTACGAGTCCATATCATCTTGGTATTAGAGTTTGGCTACATTCAAAGCTAGATTTTGCTACTATGTTCTTTTGATAGTTTGTCACTACTCTCGTATGATAGAGGTTTTATTGTTCACATTAGAGTTTGATAACTAAGTAGTATTTTGTATTATGTTTTTCCCCTGTTTTCGATATGCAAAATAGAGTGTAGTTGATTATTCCTTTGATTGTCGTTGTGAAGTAATCACAACCATTAATGTTAGACTCAAGTATTTAAGGAACTTTGGCAAACCAAGAAAGTGATACTCAAAGTGGCAAGTAACCATTAATGTCAGACTTAAGTATTCAAGAAACTTTGAGAAACCAAAAAAGTGGTACTCAACATGGCCAAGGGCTTGAAGCTTCATCCTTCAGTCAATGGATGATCGATTGGATAGGCTTACCAATTTGGTAACTAGTTTGGTGATTGTTATACAAGAAGATAGACAACGAGTTAGAAATAGCCTCACTAAAGAACGTGAGCAGCAATAATGAGGCAATGGTTAGTTTGGTTGAGTTAATGCCTTAACTTGCCTACCTTGAGTTGAAGGAATCGATATGGATGCTAAATGAAGATTAGCGCTTGAAGAGATCAAGGAAGAAACAGAAGGGGATGACAAGGTAGAGGAGTAGTACAAGACTGAGGAAAGGAATGTACGAGCTCCTAGAGTTGAAGGATTAAGGATGTGTATTCTAAGTTTCTTTAGAAGTAGTGATGTCGAAGACTACTTGGTCTGAGTAGATAAGATTGAAAAGCAGTTTGAATGTTACAAAGTTCCCGATAATGCAAAAGTTAGACTTACCGTGTTAGAGTTCACTAGTTATGCTACCTTGTGGTAGAAGAACTTGCAAGCCACCAGAAGAAGGGAAGGAGAACAAGAGATTAGGAGTTAGGATGATATGAAGAGAGTTATGTAGAGAAGGTTTATACCAAGCTATTATCTGTAGGATGCCTTTAAGAGACTGTAAGAACTGAGACAAGGAGGATCGAATGTGGACACTTACATTAAGGAATTCCAGAAGCTAATGATTCGATGCGAGGTCGTAAAGCCCGAAGACCGAACTATGTCACGATTCATTGGCAAATTGAAGTATGAGATTGGGGATGTCTTGGAAACCTTAGATGTTAGAACACTTAATGATGCAATCTAAGCCGCTCAGAGGATAGAAAGGCACCAAACTAAAAGACTCCGACCCCCAATTGGCCAACTAGGAAGTAGCCGAACTGTTCCGAGCCAACTTATGTGAATGGAATCGAGTAAGATTGTTGAGACTCGATCCATTTCGACAACCTGAGCCGAAGAAAAGGAACCTTCAAGGAAGTTTGAGAAGGGCTAGAGTTTAAGGAGGAAGACGAGTGAGATCAAGTGTTTCAAATGCCAAGGATTTGGACACATAGTTGCTTAATACCCAAACAAGTTAACAATGGTGATCCGAGGCGAGGTGCTGACTATTGAGGTCAATAGTACTGATGAAGAAGTAGAGGAGCTAAGAGAGGACGGACAGATCAAACTGATGAAGAAGTCATCTACAATAAAGAGGGGAACTTCATGCTAACTGCTTTAGTGTTAAGGAAGACAATGAGTATTAGTCTTGTACCTAAAGACGAGCAGAGAGAAAATCTCTTCCATATCGGGTGCAAGGTGAACGAATCATTATGCATGCTAATCGTTAACAATAGGAGTTGCACCAATGTAGCCTCTGCATTTATGGTCTAGTAGCTAAAATGCTGACTATACCCTACTTGAAACCTTACAAGCTTCATTGGCTCAGTGATAAGGGAGCCCTGTAAGTGAACAAACAGGTATCTGTACAGATCTGTATTGGCAAGTATCAAGATGAAGTGCTTTGAGATGAAGTGCTTTGTAATGTGCTACTCATGAGTGCATCTTACTTTCTACTTGGACGACCATGGATGTTTAACCGAGCAGTTATATATGACGGTAGGAGGAACACATGTTTTGTGGAGCATGAAGGAGAAGGTTGAAATCGAGTCCCATAACTGCTGAGTAGGTAAAAGTCATGTAGTCCTAACTTAGCCAAACCCTAAAGAAGGAGTCTTTGGTGTTGACCCGAATTGAACTGAAAAGAGAAACAAAGCTGGAGGGACTAACCTATTTGCTTATTAAGAGGCTTTTAGAGATGAGACCCGGGGAGGAAGAGCTGCCAACCGAAGTAAAAACCTTATTGGAGGAATTTGCCAACTTGTTTCTAGAAGAGCTGCTGAATAGTCTACCCCTAAACTGTGTGTCGAACATGTGATTGACCTACAACCAGGAGTCATGCTACTAAATAAGCCTACCTATAGGTTGAATCCTGAACAGGTCGTCAAACTGTAAAGGAAAGTGGATGAGTTGATGAAGAAAGGTTATGTGCACGAGTCCCTAAGCCCCTTGCGCTGTACTAACCTTATTAATGCCGAAGAAAGATGGGTCTTAGAGGATGCGTATGGATAGCCAAACGATCAATCGAATCACCATCAAGTATATGTATCCCATACCTAGGCTTGATGACATGCTAAACGAATTAAATAGAATAAGAGTATTCTCCAAGATCGACCTTAAAGCTAGGGACCATCAGATTTGAATGCATGAAGGCGATGAGTAGAAGACCGTATTCAAGACACGATATGGTTTATATGAATGACTTGTAATGCCATTTGAACTGTCTAATGTGCCGAGCACATTCATGCGACTTATGAATCACGTGCTTCGAGAATTATTGGGAAGGTTTATCATAGTTTATTTTGATAACATTCTAGTGTATAGTCCCGACCTGGAGACTCACCGAAAGCATCTCCGACAAGTGCTCGTGAAACTCTAAGCTGAATAGCTCTACACTAATCTAAAGAAGTGTGACTTTTGCTGTTCCAAGGTAATCTTCTTGGGTTTTATTGTGAGTGGTGGTGGTATCCGAGTTGATGAAAAGAAGATAAGAGCGATTGTAGAATGGCTTGAGTCGACCTATTCTGTTGATGTGAGAAGTTTCTACGGCTTAGCGTAGTTCTATCATCGATTCATCAAGAACTTCAATGCAATTGTGACCCCATTCACTGAATTCTCAAAGAAGAATATTGAATTCAAATGAGGTGAGAAAGAGAGGAGGAGTTTTGAGGATGTGAAGGAGAAGCTAACTATGGCCCCTGTCTTCGCTTTGCTCGAGTTTCAACAAAGTATTTGAAGTAGAGTATAATGCATCCAGACTAGGCATAGGTGCTGTGCTGATGCAAGAACTATCATGCCTTGAAAAGGTGAAGTTGTAATAATCTCGCCATGTAAATCATCCTAAGATAAAGACTATCCTCACAGCTAGTATTTTAGACCTAGTTCACACTAAGTGTACTCAACTTTATCCTTTTGAAGCGTTTAATTCGATATACGTTTGATATAAACCTGTAGAGTAATCATTTGAAATAATTTGTAATAATAAACTTGTAATTTGACCTTATAAAAGAGTAGTAGTAAATTTTACAAGTATCTGTCATTTTACATACAGACAAAAATATTGAAAACTACTAAACCTTTTGAGGAGTCTTATGCAGTTTTCCTTAAAAGATAAAAAGTTAATACTAAAGGCAATAACCAGCCATTTCTTATTGTATCTCACTCTTCGTCCTAGTTTACTAATGTTCTGGTGTTGGGTAGACACTTTGTAATCCATTTGAGACCTATAAAACAAACTATAGGGGAATGAGCGACAACTTGCTCAGTAAGTGGGTGGAGATAAAAGTATGCATTTAGTACATCATAAGTAAGGTTTTCAACGAAGTTAGTTAGATGCAATACATGTACAAGCAAATGCTATCACATGACGTTATGCAATCCATCGTAAGAGCAGAGAAATTGTGTCTACTCTAATCAGAGTTGAGGAGATTAACGTTACACACTCATGGATCAAAACTAAACCGAGGTTTGTACAATGGAGAACATCCTCCTTCCGTAACTACCTTCAAACCATAGCTTCCAATCTTGCCACGACCTCCTCTCTTGTTACTTAGTCCGGCTAAAGATAGAGAAATGACCATTTCAGCTATTCTCATTCCAAGGAGTTTGTATTTAGCCTAAGAATCCTAGTCATTACCCTTAGTAAGTTGCGATGCATATCAGATTAGATATCAAGCCAAGTTTAAGTTGATTCATCTTTTCAAGGTGATTAACCAAGCTCAAATAATTTAAGCATAATAATATTCACAGAACAACAATATCATGGAGCTCGACTCCCATCACAGCAAATTGAAACCCAACCACAAATGCTGCATACGCATAAATAACTAACTACAATCACAATCTACTACATACCAAAGTCTTCAAATATTCTGAAATGATATCCCAAAATACTGTAAAACATTAATCCCACTTACTTGTCCTGACGCTCACTTTGAAAAACTCGTATCGTCAACGGTTTGATCACTAAAAGGCCTTATATATACAAAACCTAAATTTAGTTTTCATAATAGTTACGAAAATATTATGGTTTTATCTAAAACAGTTATATATATAGTATATTATCATAATAATATATAGTTTTATTACATTATATATATATACATTGAATTAAGTTATTAATTATTAATAATATACATAATTATACTATTACATATAATATATCAGTTTGATTATATCGAAACGTATTTTTAATTGGTTAAATCACGTTTTTTTTTTCAATAGGATTATTATAATACACACATTCTAGTAATATTATAGAGTTATAGGTTATATTACCTAAGATTGTTCGATTTTACTAAAAACAGTGTCGTTAGGTTCATATAGACCTAACAACACATATTACGGGTTCTATTTTTAAACNTATATATATATATATATATATATATACCGAGTTAAGTTATTAATTATTAATAACATACATAATTATACTATTACTTTTAATATATCATTTTGATCATATCAAAACATATTTTTAATTGGTTAAATCACGTTTTAATTCCGGTAGGATTATCATAATACGTACATTCTAGTAATATTATAAAGTTATAGGTTATATTACCTAAGATGGTTCGATTTTAATAAAAATAGTATCGTTGGATTCGTATAAACCTAATAATACATATTACGGGTCCTGTTTTTAAAGATGACTTTTAACGATAATTTAAGTTTTTAACACAATTATAGGTATATAGTCAAATATTATTGTACCATACGTAATTTATCTTATTAAACCATATTTTACCTAATTTGTCAATATAACCCATAATATTTATATTATCTAATCTTAACATCTCTATAGTATATCCTAATTATTAAAATATCATTAAACATATTAAAAATATAATTTTTATCCAATATAACCAGTACACATATAGATAGTTTTCATTCAACTATTTATCATATTTTAATTTATTATTACTAAAAACGAGTTCTAGTTTATAATTTAAATTATTTTGCTACGTAAATTTGTAATAAACAGCTCGGGTTACCAAATAATTTCTCGAAAATTCCTAGACTCCTAAAAATATGGGGAACTCGACTAGTACTTGGTTTCAAGTTTTTGATCTATCGCCTATATATTCGTATTTATGATTTTACCCTTAAATTATCTTAAATTACCCAATTATAATCCTTTTTACACCAAATTGATTCAACCTATCCTAACATTATTATTATTCACTAGAAATCAGTACATATCTATTTCATCATTTAATTTCATAATTTCTTGTTTGTTTCACAATTGTAACCTATTTTTGAGCTATTTCTAGGCAAAAAAAATGCAATAAATATTAAAAACATTCAAATAAATATTTGGCTACATAGTAATTACATATATATCATAAACATCTTGTACAAAAATTTTGAGCTAGAAACTACATCATTTAGAATATTTATTTTAAATTTCAAATTTCGGATGAATAATACATTTATTAAGTAAGCACATTAAATATTTCTAATTTTGTTAAAATAAATTATGAAATGAAATTATATATAAAATAACCTAAGAATTAATTTTTTCATTTTTTAATTAATTTAATAATTTTTCGAAAATAGAGTGGAAACTTGGAACTTGAGTTCATTGGAGCTCCAACCATTGTTGGCAAGAGAAGGGTTGTTGAATGGCTAAGACATGGCGTGGACTAGTAGAGGCCGGTTGGGTTACACAGTAGACACTTCTTTAATTCAGTTTCTAACTCAGCTCGATAATTCCCCTATTTTTCTTATTTTATTTTCTAATTTTTATTAATTTTTTCGGGAATCTTCTAAGTGTCTAAAGTGTATAATGTAGTCCTAGGAGTCCTATTTATAGTGGTTTAGGTTGGTTGAGTTTTTCTTTAGCCATTAATTAATTTTTTTTTATTTATCTATTCTTTTAGAGAATCTGAATGTGTGTTGTGTCAATTTTTTATTTATTTACTTTTGATGCAGCTGATTATTCTTTTTAAGCTGCTTTACATTTAATCCAATCATATGTTAAGTCGTTTTTTTTATTTTTTTTATAATTTTTAGATAATATTTTGGGGTATTTTGGTATTTTATATTAGTATTTAATGATTTTATTAATATACGGGTATATATCTTATATATATCACATACGTAATGAGTAATTATATACGTGTAATCATGTTTTTAGCATATCTTTTATTTTTAAGATACTTTTCCTACTTAATTTTGTGATTTTATTACTTATTATGCATAATTATATAATTTTAGGTTAATTTACGGATATATTTATTATATATACCGAGTATACTTATAAAAATACGTATACACTCATGTAGTATATTATACTATATTATTTTCTTTTATTACCTAATTAACTTATCTCTAAATCCATATTGCATTCCAAGCTTGGTTTTAAGAGTTTCTATCATTTTTACACTTTATTAAATAATCATACTTTTAAGGGCAAAATTAGAATTTTGGATAATTATTTTCAAAATCCAACTTCATCAAATCACTTCAACTAACTTTTCTATCTTAGTCATAAAGTTTGGGTTCCATCGACTAACTTTTCCCGAAAGCTCTAAATTTAGGTACAATTGGCTTAAGCTCGACTTTAGGGTCTCATATAGAGCAAATTCTTACTATCTTGATTATATTATTGATATTTTATTATAATTTTTACTTCTAAGCATACGAGGATTCCTCAATTAGGGTAATCATGTTTTTCATAAGTTTCTAGCCTACTCGATTTATTTTCTTAAATGCTCTATCAATCTTAATCGTATAAGGATAGGTCTTTGTCTTAATACTCAGATATTCATGTCCTAAATACTGATTTATGGGTTATTACCAAAAAGCAGACCTATTGCTTACTTCAATGAGAAACTTCGATGAGCTACACTCAACTATTTCGTTTACGACAAGAAGTTCTATTCCTTAATCCGAACCCTAACGGTATAGCAACATTATCTATTGCCCAACGAATTTGTTATCTATATCGATCGTGAATTTTTGAGATATCTAAAGAGCCAATCAAAGTTCTCACGGAGACAAGCCAAATGGGTTGAGTTCATAGAGGGTTTTTCTTATGTTGTAAAATACAAGAATGGAAAAAACAACGTAGTAGCTAATGCCCTATCGAGACGACACATCCTCCTAACTAAATTGTAGATAAGGTTACTTGGTTTTTCAACCATAAAGAATTTATATGTTGAGGACACCCACTTTGGTCCTATCTACGTCCATTGTAAGGAAGGATGGACATTGGATGACGGACAACTATTACAGAGAATACGGATGCTTATTCAGGAAGAGGAGGCTATGTATCTTGACCTATTCTACGTAAGAACTGCTAGTGTGCAAGGCGTATGGAGGAGGATTGATAGGACGCTTTGGCTAGTGCCAAACTTATGAGGTATTATCCTTTAGGTGCATGTTCAAAGAAGATGTCTTTTCATAGCCTACTCGTGCTTGAATGTACACCTTAATGGTATACCTTACTGTAGTTGGTGTTTAGTTGATCATGTAAATCTTGTAGTAGGTGCTACTCTATCCGAACACTATTATGTAGGCGCACAAGTTCTGTTGGTGGTATAAGTGAGCACCTAAGGTACCTTCTAGGTTAGCTAAGAGAGTTGTTTGCGGTGGCGGGTCTGTTAACTCGTGTAAGTGAGCACCATTATCTAACATGACTTTCTTAGTGGTTTCCATTAACTCGATGAACATTGCTTTCATCTGTTCCATGTTAGATGGTTATAACTCCATTGATGACTGTGGTAGGTCTATCAGGGATTGATCACTTTTCCTGGAAGCACTAGATAAGGGAGTATGTTCTTGCTTCTAACCATTGAGGATGAGTTTGCCTAAAACAATAAGCACCAAATGGTGATGGTGGATATCATAAGTGTGACTCCTGAGTAAACCAATAGTGGTCTAGTAGCTACATCGAGTGGTGAACTTGCAAAGATCCTCCTATGGTTTAGCTAGTAAGGGCCTTTCGATGCTTAAGTCAGCATGGAGAATAATAGGGTTCTTATGAATTGGAGAGTAAGTGAATGAGAGGGTTCCCAAGAGTGTCCAAAGAAAGATCCTTTACTTAGTGGTCTTACTTCTATTTATAGGTTAAGGATTCTTAGTCGGCACGAAATCCAAAGAGGTAGTGCTGTTAGTATGAAAAAGGGCTTCCACTCCTTTCTACCAATTGGTGGAGGCCAACTTATCACATCGGTAGAAGATGGCCACTTTAGCTCGATTGTTAGGCCATAGGCTACATGTCAAGCAGTCATTCAACATTTAATGAAGAGAGAGAAAAATGTGAGGAAAGGTGGATGAGACCGGTTGCATTGGTCAATGAGTGCTCTAAAGGCGGTCCTTGGGGATAGAAATGCACTCCCATCCAATGGTCAAGGAGCAGGGGTGAAAGGCTACTAAAAAAGGACACTTAAGGTGCTTGGGGCCAAGCTTAAGTAGGGTGGATGGAGTTCGAGCGAACATCAAGCCATTTTTTATCCAAGCTGGAGAGGCCTTAGTCCTACATTAGTTGAGCTCTTTGGTGGGCTTGGGCCTCTAAAGCCTTTGGTTGAAGGCCAACCGTCAACACATTCCATGAAGCTAGACATTTAATGATCTTATATACAAAAAAAAAAAAAAAAAAAATTGGGGTTGAAAATATATTGTTTAAGTTTTTGAAAATGTGATACAAAATTCATTAGTAAGAGTAATTTCTTAATGACCACACATAAACTTAACTCATTTCGACAATGTACATGAATAATAATTAACATTTTTAAAAATTTAATGAAAATCAGAGTAGATTTAGGAACTCACTAATGCATCTGCTCGAGGCCTCCATCAAGCTAAGTAAGGTTATTGGCATTCACTTTGGGTAGTGCTCCTATAGGCTAGGGTAACAACTTGTTGTTAGGTGTTAGCATACCTTTGAACTCCTAATACCCAAATCAAACACTTTTTTTTTTTGTTTTTGGATCTATTACTCGAAATTCAATGTGTAATCTTAATCGTTTCTGCTAGGCCAACATTCTTCTAATTTTCCTAAGTTTATATGCAATTTTTCTTAAGGTCTCCAAATGAATTTTCTCTTCCTTTTAGAGTCCAACAGGGTCTAAAATGTAGCTATTCAAGTTGTTATATAGCATCATGGAGTGATTTTAATGGAATACATGTGTACTTTTGCACAATTTTTTATTTGCATGTTATAGTTAGGTATTGTTTAGTTACTTTTCCTTATATAATTTGTCATTCTTTACTAATTCAGGCCTACCACATCTAAACCTTCCAAAGTAAGTTGCCTCACATTATTTTATTAATTTTCTAATTACATTTACTTAATTAAACTAGCATGTTATATATATATATATATGTGTGTGTGTGTGTGTATGTGTATGTGTGTTTTAATTAACTATGGGTACATATATGTATATATGTAATGTCAATACATATTCCTAAATATTGTCTCTTGTCATTTTATAAGTTTTAGTACCTAAATAATTTATCTCTAAGAGCCAATTAAACTTTAGAATTCACTTCACGCGTTATTGATAAATAGTTATTACTAGTACTATAGTAAGTTTTTTAATTATATTATTAATTTATTATTGTATTTTGGAAATCGAGTCTCACAGGTCACTTCAACTAACTTCTATAGCCTTATTGTAACTTCCGAGCTTAATTGGACAACTTTTGTAAATGCCTTAAATTTGGTACTTGGATACTAGTTGCTAAAATTGTAAGGTCTCACACCTTCCACATTTAATGGTAAACCCAAGCACAAATCTCACCGAATTTATCAATAAATTTCTCACTTTTGATTTGTATTTCATCAAGAAAACCTAAGTAAGCCTGCTAAAATCATCTACAACAATCATGAAATAGTATCCAGGTACCCCAAATTTAGTGCTATGATACTAGTTGCTAAATTTGTTAGGCCTTATACCTAACACATTTAATCGTCACCCCTATCGTGTTTGCATAAAACTCATAAGATTTACTAACAAGTTTCTTGCTTTAGATTTGTATTTCATTAAGAAAACTGAAGTGAGTTTGCTAAAATCATTTACAACTTTCATGAAATAATGTTGATTATTGATTATTGGCACTTGCATTGGCTTCCGTATGTCAACATGTAGGTCACCCCCATTGTGTTTGCACAAAACTCACAAGATTTACCAACAAATTTCTTGCTCTATATTTGTATTTCATTAAGAAAACCTAAGTGAGTGCTAAAATCATTTACAACTTTCATGAAATAATGTTGGTTATCGATTTTTGGCACTCGTATTGGCTTCCATATGTCAAAATGTATCACTTCAAAATAGCTAGAAGTAGTTGAATTACTAATTGGGAATGAAAGTCTCTTTTGTTTTGCAAAATCATAAATACTATAATGATTTGTGCCGACAATTGCAATAATGTTTAGATCCAATCGAGTAAGTATTTTCATTTTGTTAAAAGGTACATGTCCTATTGTATAATACTAAATGTAATTACTATAATTAAGCTTCGAAGTTGTAGCGCATTCCTATGTTGAGCATTTTGTCATGTCATCAAAATCTTTCACACGTTAATCATCTAAATCCAATTGAGACAACTCATTTATCAACTTAGCACTTCCAATCGATTTCCATTTTTGTATATCCTAAATAAAACATTTGTTAGATGTAAAGAACTTGAAGTTAACTTGCTAGCTGATATTAGATTAAATCTAAATTGTGGAACATAAAACGCTTCAATTAGTGTTAATAATGAATTTAGTTTCGTTACCCCAATATGAGTAACTTGTACTTATATCATTTGAAAATTGAACATATACATCATTAATAAATCTAAATGACTTAAAATTGTGCAATGAGCATGTTATATGATCGATATCATTAGTATCAATTATCCAAGTCTTTTCATTTAATCTTTTAGTTGAAAAAATAAAAGAAAAATGTTTTGTACCTCCCATTTCCTTTTGAATATCTAAGAATTTTGTAGTTAATATATTAGTTGTGGTTCGTATCTTTGTGCCAATGAAGGTTTAATTTATTGAATTAACTTCATATATTGCTCCTTTGTAAAAGGAAACTGCTTATTCTTATAACATGAGGCACTATCTCCAATTCTATTGTTATTTCTTTCTTCTCTATACATTGATTTAACTTGATCTTTCTTTTTTTTTTTTTTTTTTGTGCATCTAACTTCTTGCCTTAATAATTTGGTGGAGATCCATATTTCATGCAATACTTATCAATGGTGCTGTCGAGCCTGAATTTTTTGTTTTCTTATTTTAATTTGATTTGATTTCCCATTTTCCGATTAATATTAAATCCTAACTCGTTTAATATTAATCATCAACTAGAGAAATTGGGAAATTCTAGTTTTTTTTTATTAAAAAACTTTTAGAGTCGCCACCTGACCGGAGTTGAGAAAAAAAAAATTGTAATCAATTAGATGAATTGACTACAATTTAGCTACCGGAGGATTTCAAATTCGAGGGCTAACTTATTAAACCTTAACAAGTATCACTATCTATTTTCCAAAATTAGGTTTATTTATCAAAAATTGTCCTTTTCGAATATTTTTAAGAAAAATAAAAATCAAAAGGAAAAAAAAGAACTAAGTTTCTATATATTTTAACGTCACCTTGAATGTATCTACATACTCGCTAGTTGGAATCAAACATCCGTAGTTTTCTCTAAAAACTTTAGTAGGTTGGTTCTTTTTAAAAAAATAATCAGCCAAATTTACATTTTTATTAACCGTTTTATTTTTATTAAAAAAAATCCCTTTAAGCCTAGTTTTTATTCCCAATTTTTTTATAAAAAAAAAACCTAAAAACCTATTTTTTGAAAAGTCTCAAATTAAGATTTTTATTTAAAAAAAAACTAAGTGATAAATTTTTTATTTTCAAGGAAAACCCTGAAGACTTAAAAATACAATTTTTTATTAAATATGCAATATCTTACATGATGAATCTTTTATATAGAAATGATGCCAACCATGAAAAAAAAAAAACCTAACTATACAAAAAATACCTAAATCATGGAAAAAATGTCCAACTATACAAAAGATATCTAATCATGAAAAAGATGTCTAATTATACGAAAGATGTCTAAACCATAAAAAAAAAGAGTCTAAACCATGGAAAAAAGGCTAACTATAAAATATACCTAAATCATGGAAAACGTGCATAACTATAGGAAATATATCTAAATCATGGAAAATATACCTAAACTGTAGAAAAAAAGCCTAGACTATGGAAAAAATGTTCATCCATAGAAAATATGTCAATTAAAGATTTTTTTTTTATTTTATGAAAACCTGAATAAGTGACAAAATAATTTTTTTATCTAGAAAGCCCTAATATACCTAATCTAACTTTTCTAAATTAATACAATATGTAAAGGATGAGATTTAGTAAAATATGAGATTTTATAAAAATGTTATTTTGAAAATATGAAATCTAAAAAACAAATTTAACTAAAATTTAACCTAACACATGTTTACTAGACACTAACACTATACCAACTACTAAAAATTAAAGACGTAATGAAAATAAAGAAGTTAATACATGTCTTAAAAATAATTGTGTATAAAAATAGTGAAATAAATAAACAAATTGCACTAAGTGAAATGAAAAATAAATAAATGAAATAAACTATAGATAATAATTAAAAACCACTATTATGTATCTGCAAGGCAAAGCGTACAAAGTTAACAAAAAGGAACGGATTGGATCCTCAGTCCTATCGCATGCACAGCTATAGAATTGGTCGGATTCAAGCATGTTTTTATCGAATGTGGAATTGAATCCCTGACTCGCGCTACGCAACTCCTATTTATAAGACTTGAAAAAAAATCTTTTAGATTAAATCAAATCTAAATTGATAAAGATCCAAAATAGATTTAAATCTTACAAATCTTGATTTTATTAGATTTAACATCATCGTATCAAATTTGCCTTTTTTTCAACAACTATTTAATCAAGATTCTATCTAATTAATCTTTTTGAATTTTTTTTTCTTTCTTAGTTTTTTTTTTTTCTCTTTTTATAAAAATTTTCTATTTTTTTGTCTTTTATCATTTTTCATTTTTTTATTATTTTCTAAATTAGGACCCTAAAAACAAAGTTAGAACTATGAGAGGGCAAAAATAAGGTATCTATAGTTGCTCCTCTTTATGGTGAAGTTTAAGTAAAACTTTATCACAAAGACAATGGAGACACCATTTTTGCTTCGGGGATGACTCTGTCTTAAGAAGCACTACGATTAGCTAACTATCTTAGAGTTAGTCCATTGGGGATTTAGTGACAAAAACTCAAAAAGAAAGGTGGTGAAGGTAACACCCGTGTAGGTAAGTAAGAACCCTAATTGAACGAGTAAAGCGTTCCCTAAGCTAGCTAAAACCTTGAAGAGATATTAAAGACTTGGTCGTACCCCCTATGGGTTGATTAACTAAGATGAATGAAGCGTTCCTTGAGCTGGCTAAGACTCTAAAGAGATACCGATGACTTGGTCATACCCCTTATGGGCTAACTCTTTGATTTAGCTAAGACCCTAAAAAGATATTAAGAACTTGGTCATGCCCCTTATGTACTAACTAATCAAGACGAGCGAAGTGCTCTTTGAATTGGCTAAGACCTTAAAGAGATATTGAGAACTTGGTCATACCCTCTATGGGCTAACTAACCAAGGCGAGCGAAGCACTCCTTAAGATGACTAAAACCCTAAAGCGATATTAAGAACTTAGTCGTGCCCCCTATGAGCTAACTAACTAAGGTAGGTGAAGCGTTTCTTGAGCTAGTTAAGACCCTAAGGAGATATTAAGAACTTGGTCATTTCCCCTATGGGCTAACTAACCAAGGTAGGTGAAGCGCTCCTTGAGCTGGCTAAGGTTTTAAAGAGAATATTAAGAACTTGGTCATGCCCCTTCTAGGCTAACTAACCAAGGCGAACGAAGCACTCCTTGAGCTGGTTAAGATAAAGAGATATTGAGAACTTGGTTGTTCCCCCTATGAGTTAACTAACCAAGGCGGACAAGCACTCCTTGAATTAACTAAGATCCTAAAGAGATATTGAGAACTTGGTTGTGCCCCTTATAGGCTAATGAACCAAGGCGGGTGTAAACCCCACAACCAGTCACTCAAGGTTTTGATTGGTTGAAAAATCCGATCAAACCTAAATTATAAGGTAAAGTTAGAAATATTAGTAAAAATAATCCCGTAAGTTTGAATTTAAGAAAATAAGTAATAAAATAAAAAAATATAAAAATTTCAAATTTTAAATATATATCTCGTTATTTATCGAAAATGCGTAAAATGCATTCCGATAATTAACGAATCGCTAGAGATAAATTATATGTATACTAAAAATAATAGAATGACTTAAATAATATTTAGGAATATTTATTTGTACTATATATGAATTTACTTGTAGGTATAAATACGCATAATTACTTAAAATACACGAAATGTGCTAAAATAATAGAAAATACTTAAAGAAAATTCATAATTAATTAAGGAAAAATCAAGAAAAATCGAAAAAAATCAGGAATGACCCAGAATTGGGTCATGGTAGCTGGGAAAAATAAGAAAAAATTTGGCTAATTAAATTAAAACAACACAAAAGCCAAAAATTAAGGGATAAGGCATTCGTCTTGTCTAATTTAATGCACAATAATTACACTAAAACTCTATAAATAGCAAGAAAAATTCAGAAGCTCATTTGGACAGTTAAAAATCAAAGAAAATTAGGGAGAGGTGAAAATTGAGAGAAAAATTCGGGTTAGAAAAAAATTAGGAAAAACTGTACAATTAAGGCCATCAAAAGGAACCCCCACCAGACGAGCAGCTGGAAGTGGACGGCCACCACCACCATACGGTACTGGCAGCGCCCAAGTTGGCTGACAAGGACACGGTGGCCGGCGGTGGCCGGAGCCATTTAGATCGGTGAGTCCGATTTCCAGCTTGATTTTATGTAATTTTGTTAAAAATACTAAATATACTTAGAAAATTATGAATTTTGTTATTTTGAAATATTTTTGTATGTAGTTTTTAAGAAAAATATTATTTTGATGAAAATATATCTCGTAATATATGATCTTAAGAAATCGTGCAAAACCGAACATATTTCGGTTTAGAAATAAATGACCTTAGGAGTATAGTTTCGAGCCCAAAATTTTTGTGTAAATTACTTAGATGATATAGAATAATGTTATGAAGCCCATTTTCAAAAATTAATTTTTGAAATTTTTAGACCTTAAAATGAGGCATAAAATGGGTAATTTAGAGCTAATAAAGTAATTAGATGGTTAATTACTGATTTAGTGAATAAATACATGTTTTAGGATGTTGAAATCTGATGGAGTATGATACTTGTAGCATTTAGGGTGTTAGATATAATTATTAGGTTAATTATGTAGCAAATGAGTAATAAGGAAAAATAATAAATTTTAAGTTAATTTTGTAAATTAGGGTAATTAGGAGTAAAATTTGATTTAGGATGAATTTAGATATTTTGAAATGATAATTGATGTTTAGAGATGATAATTAGAGTGATAGAAATATTAGAAGTGTATTATATACATAAAAGGTAATAACACATAATATGTAATTATTAGAAATATAATAAATAGAAAATATTATAATAAAAATTGATATTTTGATAATAATAAAAATGTACAATAAATTTGATAGGAAACTTGAATATATGTAATTATATGAAAAATATAAAAATTTCTCACATTAGGAGTGAATTTGGTACATTAATACGGATTTAAGTATACCGGGTAAAATAAATACTGACTAGGGGTAATGATGGTATTTAGGAGATTGAGAAGTAATGTGATTAATTTCACATTACGTGTTAAAACGAATTTCTAGGGTTGGAATATAAAACACTACTTAGAAATCGAACTAGAACCTAACTTAAAAATCAATGCGGAAACCGAACCCGAACCTAACCCCAAACCTAGAATAATTATAAAAGACTTAAGACCTAGATAATTAGGCATATTAAACCCTAAACAAAACCTAATAATAAGCGTTATAGGATAAAATGAACCTATAATAGTTATATGAAAAGTTGAAACCATGTTTATGTTATAGGGATGATCAGCGATGACCTGAGCAAATCGGACCTCGAGTGAGTGAGCGAGGAGTCGAGGTAAGTTGGGATTAATACGATACTGTATTTTGGAGGCTTAAGATTATGCTTGTTTGTGCTTGCTAGATAGTTGAATGTGTGCAAATGCTTGATTATGGGTGATGCTATGATTCTGTTTGTTGCTCTGGTATGTATTGTATGAAATGATTGATCACCCTAAATTGGACTTAATCAAATATATGACCAGTAATCATAATCGGACATGCATGGTAACCTATTAGGAGAACTTAGACTATTCGACCAAATACGACCCCTTCGAAAGGGATAGCGCAGGATTACATAATGGTCTCTTCTTCATCCTTAGTCGAACTAAGTGACAGGAGAGAAGGTCGCGGCGAGGGTGAAGTCAGTGGTTCGAAGGTAGTCGCGGGAGAAGCGAGGTCTCCATTGCACAAGCCTGGGTTTGGTCGTGAGCTGTTACATTAATGGTAACTCTTCAACCCGGATTAGAGCGGGCGTAATTTCTCTAATCTCACGACGGGCCAGACAACGTCGTGCGATGGCATTTGCTTGCACATGCATTGCACCTAATAAGTTAATTGAAAACCTTGTTATGTTTTTGGTATAGTTTTAAGTCCTCCATCCTAACTTACTGAGTTGTGGTTGCTCACATCCCTATAGACGTCGTGCAGGTGCTGGCTAAGAAGCGACATATAACTACTCCAAAGCTAGCAATTGTTGGATCCTGGGGAGTGAGGAAAAATATTTGAAGAACAAACATACATTCTTAAGGTCTAAGTTTTGTTTTATTTAGAATTTTTCATTTTTGAATAATGTAATAATTGAATTATAGTATATATATATAAATTTTCTCACTTTCTTAGGTAATTGTTTTATCTAAATTACAAACTGTTTACTTCAAAACAGGTTAGTCGTGGACGCCTTGTGTAGATCAGGTCTAAGATAGCGATTGTAAAGCCAACTTCTATCTTAGGATGGTTTACATAGCGGGGCTGTTACGACTCTGCCGCTTAGGGACGTGACAGCGGGTGAAGTGCTCCATGAGCTGACTAAGGCTGTAAAGAGAATATTGAGAACTTGGTTGTGCTCGTTATGGGCTGATTAACCATAGCGGACGAAGCGCTCCTTAAGCTGGCTAAAGACCCTAAAGTGATATTAAGAACTTAGTCATGCCTTATATGGGCTGATTAACCAAGGTGGGTAAAGTGCTCCTTGACCTGGTTAAGACTCTCAAAGATATTAAGAACTTGGTCATACCCCATATGAGCTGACTAACCAAGGCGGGCGAAGTGCTCCTTGAGCTAGCTTAGACCCTAAAGAGATATTGGGAACTTGGTCATGCCCCTTATGGGTTGATTAACCAAGGTAAGCAAAGCGTTCCTTAAGTTGGCTAAATCCCTAAAAAATATTGAGAACTTAGTCCTATCCCCTATAGACTGATTAACAAAGGCGAGTAAAGTGCTCCTTAAGCTAGCTAAGACCCTAGAGAGATATTGAAAACTTGGTCATGTCCCTATGAGCTGATTAACCAAGGCGGGCGAAGTACTCCTTGAGCTGGCTAAGACCCTAAAGAGATATTGGGAACTTGGTTGTACCCCTTATGGGCTAATTAACCAAGGTAAGAGAAGTGTTTCTTAAGTTGGCTAAGGCCCTAAAAGATATTAAGAACTTGGTCATGCCCCTATAAGCTGTCTAACCAGGGCAGGCGAAGTGCTCCTTGAGCTGGCTAAGCCCCCAAAAGGAATGGGGGAATAGGCAAAGCGCTCCTTGAACTGGCTAAGACCTTAAATAGAAGTGGATCAGGATAGCACTCTATGAACTAACTAGAACTCTGATGAAGATATGGATGGAGACGGCGTTCCATGAGTTAGCTGAAACCCTAATGTAGATCAAGACAATATTCTATGAGTTAGCTAGATCCTTGAGAAAATAGATAAAGGGTAAGCACCCTACGAACTCGCTAAAACTCTATATGACAATTGAAAAAAAAGTAAGATCAAGGGACATGATCGATTTAAAAAAATTGTTGATTTGAGAAATTTACAAAGGAGGAATTTAGTGAAAACCGTTTATGACATGAACTGAAGATTTGACCACTAGGGTTGACATAGATTTGAAAATGAATGGAAAAAAAACTTGTAATAAGCCTTTACTTTCTCTCCCTCTTTTCCTTTCTTTTATCTCCTTTTTTCTTGAAATTCTGCTGATGGATACAAATTCTTTTCTAAGAAACAAGTGTTGTGATCATCCCTTTCCTTCATAACCATGTGGGGTATTTCGTATTTGTCCTAGTTTCTAGCCTTGATACCAAGCTTCTTGGATAAGCCTTATGATTTTAAACATTTATTTCCTAAGGAAAAAGTAACTCATGATTAGTCTAATCGAATATGACTTCCTTATACACTCTCGATCTAGATTTCACTCTTGACTACTATTCCAAAAATTGTAGTCCAATTTGCAAGTGATACGCCTTGATCAATCCATTAGGTCTTTTTGGGTTAGTATTGTGAATCGGTCTTTCGGTTAAATGGTTTCAAAAGGGATTAATGAGAAGGTCTATTTTCAAACAAATACTTTTATCCAACTTAGGGTATACAAGTCAAGAACAATTTGGAAAAAAGTAAATGTGTACTTGCCTCAGTTTCAAAAATAATTTTTATTAAAGATAAATTACCCATCAAGATTAGAAGAGCTCTAAGTAGGGAGGTATTGGGGGTAGGGAGGTCTAGTGTTTGAGATTTAGGTGGATAGAAAGGTTTTGTGTTCGTGATTTGGAGTGTGATTCTGAAATGATTATGGAGTTTTGTGTTTTTGGTTAGAAATACAATTCAAGATTTTGTGCTTTTAGAGCAACTTCGGCCTTTAGGCCTTCTTTGGTTGGGGATTTTCTCAAGCTTGATGTTTAGGCCTTCCTTCTTTCCTTCTTCTGGTTTTTCTTTTCTTTCTTTTCTTTTTTTTTTTCTCTCCTTTTTTTTTCTTTTCTTTTTTCCTCTTTCTAACTTTGCCCCATTATTTCTTGCTTTTTTCTCCCTAGAAATAATTATCACTTTTGTTGAGTCTTTATCTTTAGATGAATCAAGGCTCTAAATCTATGGGTTTCGAGTATATGGGCTTAGGTAAGATATGCGTAGTCCTGAAGTATTTGGAAAAGTATTGGCTCTTCTTCAAAGGGAACAATTTATCCAAAACAAAAGTTATCCTTGAATTGTTATTATTAAAATAAGCACAAATCAGTTTTATCTTTCTCTCCTAATTAATGAGTCTAACCTCCGAGTCGCCTCACTGTGGGATAGTTCTTGATAGGGTTTACACTTGAAAGGACCCCAAATTAGTTCAACGGGGTTAATAAAGGATAATTGTGTTTATGATTTGAAAATGTATGCTTAACTTCATTTTGGATTGCATGTTAAATTCAAGATGGACCTTCTTTAAGGAATGAGTCCAATATATCCTCACTACAATGTCTTTCATCTCTCAAAGTGTTTAAAGGTTAGTGTATAGGACGTAGCTGGTCTCTTTTCATTCTAATCTTTTTAAAAGTGAGTTACCAATTCTTTAAATAGGGATTGATTGACATTAGGGTGATGACTGACCTTACTCCTCAATAACTTTCAGTTGATTTGAGTTTAAAATGGACTTTCATAGACCCAATGCCCCATAACTTTTGCGTTCTTAAATTTTCCCCGACTCATAGGTCTTAATGTCCCTTGGCTTCCATATGTGATTTCAAGCCTAGTTCCTTAGAGTTCAAATTGGCCGAAATTGACGACTTTTGAAGTGGAAGGGACTAATGAATTGCCCTTTTTGTCTATACTGGGGATCAAGCTCAGGATAATATTTCATGGTCTCGTGTTTTGACTTAGTTCATGTTTGGACTTGATGGACTAAGAATTTTGAGTTGGTTTAACAATCTTGATGGGCTAAGGGTTAGTGTTTGGTTGGTTTCCTTCTCGGGCCAAGTGTTTAGGTTAGTTGCCGTAATGAGCCAAGTGATTGTATTTGTCTCGAGCCCTATAAAGATTTGTAACCATTAACAACTTTCTTTTTTTCTTTTTATTTTTATTTTTTTGAGAGTGAGAGAAAAAGTTTGGGCTTTTGTGTTACAGAGACCAAGTGATCAAATTGTAAATGAGGAATTGCTTTCTTAGGATTCTATACTTAGGCATACATAATTTAGTTACCTATAGAACAACACTATTGAAGGTCTATTTATAAAAGAGGAATCTTATTTATTCTAAACGAGAAATAACATTTACAAATTGCTAATCTATCCAAAAGAATGAATATTTGTAGCTGGTAGAATACTAGGCAAAGTGGTAACTACCTAAAATTATTTTATAGGTTTGATTCTTTTTGCTTTGTTGTTTTATTTTGTTTTTTTATTTTTTATTATTTACTTTGTAAGGGTTAGGCTCAACTGATGTAGGCCTAAATAAAAAGTGATAGATTCGGGCTCCCATAGATGTATTAAGGCTTGTATTAAGGTAATATTTATAGGGGTCTTCTGTAGTGATAAGATAGGCCTAATTTTAGTCTTAAGAAATTCTTTCTTATTTAGGCTGAAAAGTTGGAACCACATCTGAAGTAATTTTTTGAGGCCAATGAGGTAGGTAGATATGGATTTGTTCAAAAGCCTGTTGACTTGATCTAGCCATATCTATCTAAAGAAAAATTAAAATTATAATAATAACCTATTCTAAACTTTACAAAGAATTACTACAAGATATTTACATGGAAATATTACGACGAGACCATACAAGGAAAATGTAAGAAAATATAGCTTCACAATTGCCCTTATCTATTTAGGTTCGCCACATTATGGGTTTTTGTAGTTTTTTTTTTTTAAAAAGGTTTTCATGTATGCAAAGCGTGGGTTCTAAAGGTCCTTAAGTTTTGTAACTACCGCATTTTTCAAAGTAATAGTTCTGTGGTCACATCTGAACTTGAGTGAGATAGCCTAATCGGCCCTGTAAGGTGGTTGCCCTATAACATTCGAAGCTTACATAATGGCTCCCCTCTTAAGGTTTTAAGATGATGAATCACTAACTATATGTCCTATTACTCATGTACGGCTTCGAGGACTCTAATCCCTCACTCGAAGAATCCTTTCTCAGTAACCTACTGATGATAAGAAACTTTACACCGAAGGAAGGTTGCTGAACTCCTTGAGCTCCCCACATTGTTATATATTGATTTATACTCTCAGTAGTGATGATGTCGACCATTCCGTTACCAAGGACCCTGTACCGAGTAATTCGACTAACTACTACTGAGAGGTTCTTGCTAAGTGATGAGAGCTCACTTACTAGCCAAGTAGTCTTCTCTCGGCATGCTACCATTTCTCTCTTCCGGTTCCTTTATTGCCACAACATCTCGATCCCTCTCGCCTACTGTGTTTAGAGAATTTTCGTATGGGACTAATGTTGCACTACCATCTATCCACCTCTTTTGACATTGTACTACCTTTTCGTTTTTGTCATTTGTCCTTTTTACCTCTTTTCGTATGTACTAGGAATCCTCTTTTTGTATATACTTTCTTGTAATTTCTTTATTTGTAATGTTGCCCTAGGGATTTACTATAAATAGTCTCTTTTCCTTGTAAGTCGCAGATAACTTGATAATTAAAGATTGAACATTCTGTTCTTGTGAAACAACCCTCTTTAAGTCCATCTTTCATATACTCTTATCTAATCTTGCTGAGTAACATAAGATTAGCGGCACGTGGACCTTAACATCAACTTATACCTCATATCAAGTGAGGTGTTAAGTTATGTTATATTTGTTGGTGAGTCACATCCTTCGAGTAGGTTCACATCAACTACTCCTGTTTACTTGTAAATCATTTCCCTCTAATTTCTTCGATATTTTGGAGGACTCATTTTAGTTTAGATTTGCCACAGTAAGTCCTAATGATAACTAAGCTTATAGGCACACCATATAATCTTGGTATCAAAGCTTGAGGTTGAGACCGAGAGCTGTGTAGTGATAGTCAGTTTACTGTTTGAGATACTTGTGTGTGTTGAAGGCATCCGTATGAAGTGTATTTATTGAAGCCTTGGGTTGAGAATGTTGAACCCTAGTGTATAGGGAGAAATTAACGATGCTGAGAGTGATGCTCATGGTCGTGTTCGAGTTACCTAACAAATACCACGTATTATTGATGAGCAGATACATGATCTTGTTGCTGTTGTGGCTAACTTAGCTGCCTTAGTAAACGAAGTACTAGAGATTGAACCGCATGAGAAAGTTGCTGAGTAGGGCTAAGAGATGAGAGAGAGGCCAAGAAGGTAGATGAACGAGCGAGATCCAAAAGCCTTTCCAGTGAACTAAGCACCACTACAACGTACCGACAAAGTTATGAGAAGGAGGTTGGAGTTGGATGAACTGGAAGAGTATAAAGAAGAAGAAGACTAGTATGTTAAGATTGATGAGTGTGAGTTTAGAATGCCAAGGACTGCCAAACATCTTAAGGTATAGATTCTGAGCTTCAACGGGTTTGGTAGTACTGATGACTACCTAGATTGGGAAGAGAAGATCGAAAAGATATTCGACTTCTATGATTATGAAGATGCTATTCGCATTTGAGTAGCCACATTAGAATTTTTTGGATATGCGGCAATGTGGTGGAAGAAACTACAGAATGTTCGCTTGAGAGCCCGATACGAGGTCCGAACATGGAACGAGATGAAGAGAGTTCTTAGAAGTAGGTTCATACCCGAACACTACAAACAAGACATTTTCCGGTGACTCCAAGACTTGAGGCAAGATAACAAATCTGTAGATGACTATGTTTGAGAGTTTCAATTGCTCATGATACGATGCGATGTTAATGAACCTAAGACCCGAACTATAGTATGGTTCATCTCTGGACTTCGGGCTGAGATTGGTAACATCGTGGAACTGCAGAACCTCATAACTCTAGATGAAACCATCAGTGTCGCCCAAAGAGTTAAAAGGCAACGACAGAACCAAGTTAGCCGAATGTCAAGTAGCCGAACACTGGTGCCAAATAGGAGTAGCCTACCCAGCCGACCTATGAATGATAGAGCATCAAATCTGAGGTGGAACATCGAAGTCATATGCTGAGTCGTCCAGAAGAAGGCCAAAGCAAGAGAAAAACAGAGGAGCCTAAGATCCAAAGAGATCTAGGTTAGAGTTTAGGAAGGAAAACCCAAGAAATCAAATGTTTTAAATGCCTTGGCTATGGATACGTGGCTAGTCAATGTTCGAATCGCCAAGTCATGACCATAAAGGGAGATAAGCCCCAATTTGAAGTAGAAAGTACGAGTGAAGGAGATGAAGAAGTGGCAACCGATCAGATGCTGGAAGAATTTCAAGAAGATCTCGATGTCGAGATACCTCTTGAAAGCGGAGTCGAGTATTGCTTTGTTATTTGACGATCTCTTAGTACCTTTGTAGCCAACGAGAATGAGCAAAGAGAGAACTTCTTCCATATGAATTGCTAGGTGAATAGCAAGCTATGCGCCGTGATCATTAACAAAGGGAGTTGTACCAACGTCATCATGCAAGGGGTAGTTAAGGCTATGAAATTGCCAACCCTTCCACACCCTAAATCGTACAAAATTCATTAGATGAATGAGAAAGGAGGACTACACATTGCCGAGCAAGTTAGAGTGCCGATTACCATTAGTGATAGGTATAAGGACAAGGTACTGTATGATGTCCTTCCTATGTATGTATCTCACATATTACTTAGTAGACCGTAGCTATTTGACTTGAGAGTGCTACACGATGGGTATAGAAACACCTACATGTTCTAGAAGGACGGGAAGAAAATTATATTGATACCTATGAGTCCTAAAGACGTGCAATAAGCCTAAGAAAAGGTTACTAGAACTCTATAGCGAAAGTCCTTAGTGATTTCTCGAGCTCAATTTACTTGAGAACTCAAGGTCGAAGACTATGTGCTCCTTTTAGTCAGGAGATTCTTAGAGGTTAGAGAAGTCAAGAACTTACTTACCGAAGTGCAACAGCTACTTTAGGAATTTACCGACCTATTCCCTGCTGAGATGCTGAAAGGTTTACCTCCCCTACGAGGTATCGAGCATTGCATCGACTTCCAACTAGGGGTTGCTTTACTAAACCAACCTGCTCTTAGGCTCAATCCAGAGCAAGCAACTAAACTAAAGAAACAGGTGGATGAGTTGATGGATCATGGATATGTTCGTAAGAGCATGAGTCCTTGTGTTGTACTCGATGTGCTCATGCCGAAAAAGGATGGAATGTTGCGAATGTGCATTAATAGCCAAGTTATCAATAAGATCGCTATCAAGTACCAATACCCGATTCCATAGCTTAATGATATGCTTGACCAGTTACATGGCGCTTGCATTTTTTATAAGATTGACTTTAAGAGTGGCTACCACTAGATACGAATGAGACCTAGGGATGAATGGAAGACAGCCTTCAAGACAAATGATGGTTTGTTCGAATGGTTGGTGATGTCGTTTGGTCTAACTAATGTGCCGAGTACATTTATACGGTTGATGAATCATGCACTTAGATCGTTGATCGGTAAATGTGTTGTGGTTTATTTTGATGATTTTCTATTCTATAGTGCCAACCTCCTCGTTCATCTTAAACATTTTGAGATTGGTGTTTAACATACTCTATGCCAAGAAATTATTTGGCAACCTGAAGAAATACGTGTTCTATCAAAGTAAGATTGTAGTCTTTGGATATGTCATTTCAGGGAAGGGAGTTTGAATTGATGAGGAAAAAGTCAAAGCTATTAATGAGTAGCCTATGCTGATTAGTGCTGCCAAAGTCAGGACCTTCTATGGTCTAACCTCGTTCTATTGGAGATTAATTCGAAACTTCAGTTCCATAACTGTGTCGTTGACTGAATTGACAAAGAAAAACGTTGAGTTTGGATAGACAGAAAAGGCTTAGAGAAGTTTAGAAGATGTGAAGTCTAAGCTGACGTTTGCTCCAGTACTCACCCTACCAGATTTCAAGAAGGTTTTTAAGGTTGAATATGATACGTTGGGTGTCGGCATTGGTGTTGTCCTTATGCAGGAACGCTGACCCATTGCCTACTTTAGCGAAAAACTTCGAGGTACTGCCTTGAATTACTCAGCCTAGGATAAGGAGTTCTAACCCTTGTTTGTACACTCCAGAACTGGCAACATTATCTATTGCCAAGAGAATTCATCATCTATTCGGATTATAAATCTCTCAAGCATCTTCGCAAGTAACAAAAACTTTCTCGGCATCATACTAAATGGGTCGAGTTCTTAGAGACCTTTTGCTATGTCATCAAATATAAAAAGGGAAGCACTAACATAGTGGCTGATGCACTTTCTCGTCATCATACCCTCATCACGATGTTATAAGCTAAGGTGCTTGGATTTGGTACTTTACATGATTGGTATGAGCATGACCTACATTTTGGGCCTTTAGTAGCCAGTTGCAGTGCTAGAAGAGCTATGGAAGGGTTCTACTTGAGTGAGGCATTCTTGATGAAGGGCAAGCAGATGTGTATGCCGAGTAGTTTTACAAGAGAGCTATTCATTAGAGAAGCTCATGTCAGGGGTCTAGTCGGTCATTTTGGGGAAAAAAGGACAATTGGGATATTGAAGGAACATTTTTACTAACCTGGGATGATGAAGGTTATGCACCGAATACTTAAGAGGTGTAAGGTGTATACATATGCAAAGGGGAGGAGAGAGCCTTATGAAGAATATACACTACTACCCATTCTTGAGCGGTCGTAGACCGATCTAAGCATAGATTTCATGCTCGGCCTTCCCCACATGACTAGAAGACACGACTCAATCATGATGGTGGTCGATCGATTCAGCAAGATGGGCCACTTCATTCCCTACTACGGAATTAATGATGCTTTATTTATTGTTAACCTCTTTTGCAGGAAATTGTGTGACTATATGGAGTGCCGAGAAGTATTGTATCCGATTATGATTCAAAATTCATAGCTTCTTTGGAAGACCCTATGGAGGAAGCTCAACACTAAACTCCTGTTCAGTACCTCTTGCCACCCCCAGATAGATGGCTAAATTGAAGTAGTAAATAGAACCATCGGTAACCTCCTGCACTCCACTGTTGGAAAGAATTCTTGTGACTGGAATTTATGCCTACCTATAATTGAATTTACCTACAATCGCTTAGCTTATAGCTCAATTGAAACATTACCATTTGAGGTTTTTTATGGAAATAACCCGAACCTACCCTTGGATTTAATTTATAGTTCGACTACACAATGAGAGAGTCAATCTAGCCTACAGTATGCTAAGGAGTTCCAAAGGTGACATTGGAAGATTGACGAGCAATTGGCCAAAACTGTAGCTCGACATAAGAAAGTGGGAAACTGCAGAAAGAGGCAAGTCATTTATACCCCTGGGGACCTTGTTTGGGTTCATTTTAGTAAGGAACACTTCCCTAGCAAAAGGACCAATAAACTGCCTCCTAAAATAGATGGACCTTATAAGATCCTGAGGTACATTAATAACAATGTCTATGAGATTGAGCTATTTGAAGGTTTCGGCATATCTACTACATTCAACATCGCCAATTTGACTCCCTATGTGCTTGATGACGATGAAGACCAAGATTTGAGGGCAGATCTTCAATAACCTCGGGGAACTGATGAACTGCCGACCATCGGTCCCGTTACTCGCACACGACTCTGAGGACTCCAATCTCTCACCCGAAGAATCCTCTATTGTCAACCTGCTGATGATAAGCAACTTTACATCGAAGGAAGGTAGTTGAACTCCTTAAGCTCATTACATTGTTATACATTGATTTATACTCTTAGTAGTGATGATGCTGACCATTCCCTTACCAACGGTCTTTGATTTTAATTTGATAAAAACTAAAGGATTCAGATTTTGGGGCTTAACCTATTAAACCCTAACGGATACTACTATCTATTTTTCGAAATTAGACTTATTCATCAAAAATTGTCCTTTTCTAATATTCTTAAGAAAAATGAAAACTAAAAGAAAGAAAAAGCTAATTTTCTACTGATTTTAACGACGCTTCGAATATGCCTACGTATTCATTAGTTGGGATCATAAATCCGTAGTTTTTTCTAAAAAATTTAGTGGATTGGTTCTTTTAAAGAAAATAATCAGCTAGATTTACGTTTTATTAATCGTTTTATTTTTATTAAGAAAAATCCCAAGAAGCCTAATTTTTATTCTCAATTTAAAAAAAAAAAAACCTAAAAACCTAAATTTTGAAAATTCCTAAATTAAGATTTTTATTTAAAAAAAGCAAGTAAGTGATAAATTTTTTATTTTCAAGAAAAACCCTAAAGACCTAAAAAATGCAATTTTTATGAAATATGCAATATCTTACATGATGAATCTTTTATATAGAAAAGATACCTAAACCATGAAAAAAAATGCCTAATTATACAAAAAAAATACCTAAATCATGGAAAAAATGCCTAACTATACAAAAGATATCTTAATCATGGAATATATGTCTAATTATACGAAAGATGTCTAAATTATAAAAAAAAAAAGTCTAAACCATGGAAAAAAGCCTAAATATAAAAAATACCTAAATCACGGAAAAGATGCATAACTATAGGAAAGATATCTAAACCATAGAAAAAATACCTAAACTATAAAAAAAAAAAACCTAAACTGGAAAAAAATGTTCAGCTATAGAAAAGATGTCAATTAAAGATTTTTTTTTTATTTTATGAAAATTTGAATAGGTGACAAAATGATTTTTTTAATCTAAAAAACCCTAACATGCCTAACACATATTCACTAGACACTAACACTATAACTAACTATTAACAATTAAAAATATGATGAAAATAAAGAAGTTAGTACAAGTCTTAAAAATAACTACACATAAAAATAGTGAAATAAAAAAAATTGCACTAAGTGAAATAAAATATAAATAAATAAGACAAATTATATATAATAATTAAAAAACACTATTATGTACTTACAAGAGCACAACTGTAGAATTGGTCTGAAGAGTGGGTTCGAGCACATTTTTAGCGAATGTGGAATTGAATCCCTAACTCGAGCTGCACAACCCCTATTTATAAAACTTGAAAATAAATCTTTTAAATCAAATCAAATCTAAATTGATAAATATCCAAAATAAATTCGAATCTTACAAAACTTGATTTTATTGAATTTAACGTTATCATGTCGGATTTGTTGTTTTTTTTTTTCAACAACTATTTAATCAAGATTCTATCTAATTAATCTTTTCAAATTTTTTTCTTTTTTAGTTTTTTTTTTCTCTTTTTATGAAAATTTTCTATTTTTGTCTTTTTATCATTTATCATTTTTTAAAATTATTTTCTAAATTAAGATCCTAAAAACAAAGATTAGAACTATGATGAGCCAAAAATGAGGTGTCTATAAGTGCACTATATGCATCCACAATATGAACAAATAGGATTCTTATTTCTAAGATTCCCTTTTTTTTTTTATACTATTATAGAACCACTACTTGTTTGAGCATAACATCTACTTGCAAAAGTAGCTAACTCTGTAATACTTTATAGAACTCCAAGCTTCATTTTTCTTTCTTGTTGAATTACTAAAGAGGAGGCCTTATTGATATTAGGCAAAAGATCCATGAGTAAAACTTAGGTCTTAATAGTCAAGAATCATTGAGACATTTTAGGAAACAGATCACTTGATCATTTTCTTGATATTTTTTAATCACTGCAATAACATTGTAATTAGATTGAGTTTTACACCTAATCCCATAAGATCTTCAATTGTGCTAGGTATTTCCTCTTGTAATTCTGAAATTCTAGGTAAGTCTCCTTATGAGAATTGATATTGAGACCCTTCTATACTTCATGAGTAATATTGATCCATATAATGCTCTATGCTATAGACTTTGAAAAAGTGTGAAAAATCCATGACAATACCATTGTCATCTCTCCTAAGTCGAAAACAATAGATCGATTTTCTATAGTTCAATACTTTTTTCTTTGAACTTTAACTTGTTCTTAAATAAGGGTGCTATTTTCATGGCCTTACTCTATGAGTGTTAATTAGATCTCATAAGGACTGATGATATTAGTGTTAGGATTTTCGTTTGAATGTAAGTAATATGGGCTCGATAGAATATCCTTTTCTCTCGCCATTATTTCTTTGATACCATAACACAAAAACAAGAACAAAAAAAGAAAGTGAGATTGATGGAGAAGATGAACTGATTGAATATTATGAATTAGTTAATTTGGTTCAATATCTACTAGCAAATATCGCACTTGCTATGTGTGTGCAAATTTAACATTAATGAGTAAAACATTAATAATTTTATATCTAATTATTATTTTACAAATATTTTGTATAAATATAAGGAATATTAAGTGGTGATTGAGAAGCTCTTATAATCATAAACTAAAATATTAATGAATCATTGAAAAATTAATAAATGCAAAAATTGGCATAAAAATAGAATAGCAAAAAAAAAAAAAAATGAATTAGGCAAGGAAAGAAAAAATATTTAAGCATAATTTTTAGTCCTAAAAATTCTAAAAGATTATCGCATGTAACCTTAAAAAATTTAAATAGCAAAAGTACTATAAAAGCAAATGAGTAAATTTTGTAAAAAGGGTAATAAACAATATTGAAATCTCAATATTTTTAATAGTTTCTATTGTTCAATCTAGATTTGTCTCTAGTTTTATACCTATAATAAAACATATTATTAATAAATGAAAAAAAAAGTTTAATTACCAATTACTTTTTATGGTGACCATCTATAAAATAAACTTTTTCTAAAATAAGTATAATTAAACATATCATTGAATAAATAAAAAATAGTTTGATTATTAATAGTTTTCTTCTGCTAAAATTTTTTGTAGCAAATAAACCATTTGTAAAATGAGTACAATTGAACGTATCACTAAACAAATGGTAAAACTTTTATAGTATTTAAGAGGTATGGATATCGCAATAATTGTAAATTTGATGAAAGAATTATTAAGATTTATAAATATTAGAGTTATAATTGGAAGCTATCATTGTGATAGAAGATTTTTAACTTAGTTACCTTTTTTAGTTAAGGATTTGTAGGTCACATACTGTAATGTCTCCAGACCCTAAATGAGCACTACAACCGGCCACATATCTCAACTAGTCTGGAATATATAAAGCTTATTAAGTCCATAATCAAAATATAAAGAATTATACCACATAGTATATAAAAATTCACAAGGGAATGGGAAACTCTCATAACTTCATATAAACTGAAACATCCAACAGAGTTCAAAAGCATTCCGACTCATAACCAAAATATAAAATACGTCAAATAACTAAATCCTCAAACATCATAAAGGAGTCCATCTCCTCAAAATACAATTCTTAACAAAATGTAAGCCCTAGTAAACAGAAAACAATCATATCTTAGTCATCATAGAAATAAAGGAATTTGATTCCATCCTCATCTTGGATGTTATCAACAAACATCTCCTCATAAATAAGACAGTCCTTAGACTTAGCACCTGAAAAAGAAAAGAATGAGTCGAAGCCTAATGCTGGTGTACAAACATATGCGCGTGCCAAGCTAGATTGTTCACATACAGAAATGTAACTATAATAGAATAATGCGAACAATAGTTTAACTATCTTATATCAGACCCATAGAACAACAAAGGGGTATTCATAACCCTATTACACTTTATCTTTATCTACATACATAGATAGATATAATTATATATTTTCCTTTAAGTTCTTTACGTCCAGAAGCCAAAGCCTAGAGACCAAAAACCTAATATTCTAGTTGTGTCATCTCATATACAAGTCCATTAGAAAATTCTCACATATGATCAGTGGTTGCTTCTCTAGGGAATTGCCATTATAGGCTCCTAAAGCAATCAGGTTAAACAAAACTAGCAAACCAAATTAATTAGACCGAATATAAATTTAGCATCATAACCAAAAATTTTAAAAGTAGTAATCGAATACTAATAATACTTAATTCAATACTAACAATGAAAATAATGAATAAAATAACAGTAAGATATACATTATGAGTACGGTACCAAATACAAAATTGGAAACGACTCGCGAATTTAAATCAAGAAGAAAATCATCGAGTAAGCACGAGCGAGAACTTAACACAAACAACTATACAAAATAAATTGTAATTCACAAATAATATACCCAAAAAATTAATTAACATTATTTATTGAATTGATTTGGGATGCATAGAAATGGAGACAACCAATCCCAATTGTGCATGAATCCCCAAAGAATTTTGGACGACAGCTGTTAAAAAAATTTGTTGAACTTCAGAAATTGGAAAAAAAAATTGTGGAGCTTTCAAATTGAGGCAAGTACGTTGAAGAAAGGGTGGGGTCGACTGGATTATCCATTTAGGGGTGGGGGGTGGGGTGGGGAGGGGGGGAATGGCTATTATTATGGATGAGAGGGAGGAACAAGGATTAAGGATAATTATTTAGGGGAGTGGGGGTAGGGTCGTAAGAGAAAAAGGGTGAGGGGACAGGGGAGTTGTCATCAAGGAGGGGAGAGAGATAATGTGTCGAAAGATAGGGATAGAGATAAAGAATAAGGGAATCGGGAATTAAATGAAGAATGGCGGCTATGTGTATAGGTTTTTGGGGATGACGAGAGAGAACAGATGCAGGAGAAAGAACGAAGCAATTGTGACGGTAAGAAAAGAAATAGGGTTTAAGATAGGGTTTTAAAATAGATTCTAAAAGCTTCTAGGATATTTATATATATATATTATAGAAAAAGAAAATAGAAATTAATAGGAATATATAAATATCGGTAGTAAAATAAATTTTTATATAAATATCATAATGTAAAGTAACAGTAAAAATTATTGTATCTTATACGTAAAATATAAAATTTAATATACTTAATAAGGACATAAAATAGGGATTTAAGAATAATCACATCGGGATCTTAATTTCGATTCCTAACGATACTAGCTTAAGGAGTTTATGGTTTAAATAAATTACTAACTAACTAAGGCATTTTACATACTTATAAGACCCTACAAAAATTAGTTATCAATTTTCAATCGGTTGTTTCAGAACTGATACGTAAAATTTAAGGTAATTGCATTAATTAGCCAATCAAGCCTGAATTCTATAATGAAGTTAGAAATAATAATAGAAATGACTCTGTAAGTTTAAATTTAAGAAAATAAAATAATTAAATATTATATTTATAAAATATACATATTTTACTCGTTATTTATCAAAAACATATAAAATAGGTTTCGATAATTAATGAATCATTAGAAATAAAATATGTATATATTAAAAATCATAAAATAACTTAATATTTATGAGTATTTATTTGTATTACATATGCATTTACATATAGGCGTAAATACCCAAAATTACTTAAAATACCTAAAATATATTAAATAATACTAAATAAATATAGGAAAATTAATAAAAAGTTTATAAAAAAAATGATGTGTTATGCTAGAACAAGGCACGCCAACTTAGTAGTAAATTAAAGTGCAATGTGTGCAGAAGGACACATGTGAACTCAAAGATCTCCAACCAACCTATACTAACTTATTAATTAAGATTAGCCCCTCTACAATTCATTTTGGATCTTTTAAAGTTTAAGAAAAATGTAGAGAGCATATTTTTGCATGTAGATTCTATAAAAAATATTATTTTATAAAAATTAAGTTCCAAAATATACCACTCTTAACAAATTGCTAAATTTGAGCTAATTTCGCTTTTGTTTTCAAAAACCCTATTAATGTTATTTCAACTCAAAAAAATTTTTGTGAAACACTTATTATGTATATTGAATTACTATGAAAATTTTTTCATGAAAATTATTTTCTATATTTTTATCTAATTTTTAGGCCTTAAATAACTGTTTTTCTAAATATACTTAATAGTTTTCGAAGAAATTGAGCTTAAATCTGATCTAATTGGTATCTTGCTATATTATGATGTTGAGTAATGTTGAAAGAATAAATCTGTAGTGTTGGGAGTATTAGATTTGAATATTGAGTGCATGGTGTTGATATTTCTGATATATATGTGAAGTGCTCAAATGATAAAATTAAGTATGGTTAGTTTAAGATGGAGTAATATTGGACTGTATATTATACTTGCATTTTGATCTTGAAATGAATTATAGGGAAATTATGTGAAAATATATAATATATGTAGATAAGAAGCTAATTCAAAACCTAAATCAGAGACAGGGTTGGTAATAATATATTAAGGAGTTGATCTAAACCTGAATCAAATACTGCATTCACCTAAGTTAGAGATAGTTAGACTTTACAGAATAAGTCAGTAGGTGTTTTGAGAATTATGAATAAGGTATAATTAGGAGTTGAATTAAAACCTGACTCAGAGGTTGAATTAATGACAAAATCAAAACCTTAATTAGGACTTAATGAAAATAATCACAAGAGACTTAAAACCCAAATAATTAAGTATAGTAAATGGTAAAACTCAAAATTAAAGATAATAATCTAAGTTGCAAGAATTAAACTTATATATAGTGGTTATATAAATTCTAAAACAACATATGCATTATAAGGACTGTTGGCAAAGATTTATTATTAGTTGCACCTTAAGTGAGTAAGCGGGAAGTCTAGGTAAATTTGGGGTCAATACATAATTGTATTTAAGAGTGCTATTTCATAGTACTTGGAGATTTAAGATTATACTTGGTTGTATTTGTAAATAGTTTGATTGTACACATGCTTGTATGTGCATGTTTCTGAACTTGATTGTGTACTATTGGCTTACTATTTTGGTTTACAATTTGTTTGCATTTCGTGATATTGATTTATCACCTTAAACTAGATTAAATAATATATAACTTGTAATCTTAACTGGACATGCATTGTAACCCATTAGGGGATGTTTAGGTTTCTCTAACCAAATATTGACATTTTCGAAAGGGATAGCACTGGAGCATAATTGTCTCTTCTTCATCCTTAATTGAACTAATTAATAGGAGATGAGGTTACAACAAGGGTGAAGTCGATTACTCAAAGGTAGTCATAGAAGCAGTGATGTTTCCATTGCACAAGCCTAAGTTTGGTCATAAGTTATTGTATTTACGGTAAAACTCCTTAATCCAAATTAGAATGGGTATAATTACTCTAATTTCATGTCAAACTGGACAACGTCATGTTGCGGGTGTTAGCTAGGAAATAGCATTATAATTACCTTGACGCTAGCAACTATTGGATCTTGGAGAGTGAGAATATAAAACTAATGAATGGTTGTACTTATGAAGTTTTGGATCATATCTTTGAATCTTTTAAGTATCAAACTACGTATTACTTAAGTAAGATTAGGTTACTGAGTCATGTAAATATTACTTAGGATATATGAATCTCAGTATGTGTTTTTCATTCTTCCGTTGACAAATAACATTAATATTTCATGAATTGTTTATTTCAAAGCAGATTAGTTATGAATGTCTTATGTACATCAGGTCTATGATAGTGATTGTGAGGTCATTAACTATCTTAGGATGGTTTACACGGCAAACTTATTACGACTCTGTCAATTCAAAGTGTAACAATGCTATTTTCAATATACAGAGTTTTTTGTCGTAATAACTCTAATACATCGATGATTTATTAGTAACTATCTACTATGTAAGGATTATTTGGTAAAACCTAAATAAAATAAAATATTAAAACATTAAAGACACCAAATAAGGTGTATTTGGCTTTAATAATATAGATATTAATACAAAACATTGCTTTAATTACATTAGCTAACCAACTAATTGTCTACCTTTTGTATAACTATCTGTTGTATCTAAAAGCTAACTAAAATTATGTATATAATGTATATTTATATTCTTGTTTTGTTATAGATGTTACCAATACTTGCTTTAATATTGATTACAACTTGCTTACGCATGTATTTCTAAAAAAGTGTAAAAATTAGGTTTTTTTCTATGAATTAAAATTTTATTTCACTCTATTAATTAGTTATTATTTATATGGACAGTTTTTAAAGTTTGGTAGAGATTTATATATATATATATATATATATATATATATATTATGTTGGAAGATACTTCAATCATGTTCAATGTTTTATACATATATGGATAATTACTATGTGTGCTTTAGTTCTATGGCAAGTTCCATGACAAAGCAAATGTACTAAGATTGGCATTACTATTCTAAGATGTTTTGAGAATGGAAAATATGAATATGGTTTTCTACTCTTGATTTATTTCTATTTTTTGGTCTTACATGTAATTAATTATGTAATTGTCATATAGTTAGTATTTTCCATATTTTATATTTTTAAAATTATATATGCATCGTAAGTGTTGCATCCCTTAATGTATATATCACAAGGGGCTTTTTTTTTTTTTTAGGTAGGGGTGCTAATAAGGGCTCTAGCCCTTTGAAGCTGAAGCTTGAGAAAAGTTATTTCTTTTTTTTTTTAATTTTTAAAAGAGGAAAAAAAAATATATATATACTAAATATATATTTCAAAGAGCAAAATATGACATAAAATGAAGCACAATGTAGTAAATATGTATTTGTTTTACAAACATAAGGTATTGGGTTCAAATCCTATATTTGTCATTTTCTCTTTTTAAGATGCATTTATTACTTAAATGGTATTTGTCTTTTTACTTGTATTAAACTTTCTTTTTTCCCCACAACAACCAATAATATTAAATTCCTTAATTACAAATAATATCCAACTAAATAAATTTTCTTAAATTGTTATTCTTTTTTGTAAGTAATACCATAAAAATAACTACATCATCCATATTACATGTGTTTCTATCTTATCACATGAAGTATTAATAAACAATACCAATTGTATGACTTGATTTAGTAACTTTTTTACAATTAATATTATGAAAATGAATATAGATGATTAAATAATTGATAGCCTAATAATTTATATTCAAAATGATATTTTTTTATTACTAATTTAATATTCATATAAAGTTGTCATGAAAAGAAATAGTAAAATATTTATATCCTTCTCGAGTTACTCTTTCTACTTTACTTGTAAATTTGTATTCAATTATTTTTCTAATGTATTTTTGTTAAAAAAAATTACTTAAGTTTTATATATTAATGTACTTTTTTTCTTAATTAATAGTTAATTTTCATTTGATATATTTAATAAAAATGTAAAAATTCAGTTTTTTTTTTTTTTTACTTTTTATGAAGTGTATTGTTCACTCTTATTCATTTTTTTAAATGAATTTTTCCATTTCCTTAAGTTTTAGGAATTATTATAGGTCAAATCATTAATGAGACCATTTTACATATATTAGATACAATATAATTACGATAACAAGAAAATATTTTCCTACCAATTATTTTAAAATTGACTTAACTAAAAATAAATCTGATCCCCCAATTACATGGTCCTTGATCTGTCCTTATATATACTCATTCTGCTAAGTGAAAACATTCCTTAGCTGCTATCCAATGGAGATTTTAGCTTGATTTCCTTAGGTCACTTATGACTATAATTTTGTCATTGTCCTTTATTGAGTATATTTATAGACTTAAGCTTTCTTATTGGATATAAAAGCAATGTTTTTTCCATATTATCTACCCTTCAAAAGGGATAAGAAGTTTAATTATATTATATGCTTTATATGGCTAATTTTATTTTGCATGTTCATCATTTATAAGCACATACCAATAATAGCAACATAATCTTATGTAAGTTTTTTATTTTCGCACGGTTAGTAATTCTTTTTTGAAAATTCCCATATTTAATAAGTACATTTACCCTTGTAGAGTTATCCATGGTTGCTAACTTGCAAAAAAAGCAGTTCTCAGGTAGCCAAAAACCAGCATGGGACTCATCGGTTCAATTTCAATTCGACTCCTCAATATCGTGGATGGTTTCTTGGTCTCAAATAGGATATCTTCCACGTTTTACCCTAATGTGTGTGTGTGTTTTTCTCTCCTAATTTGAGGATCGAATAGATAGTGCCTGGTAAATATTGTAGTCGTTCTCAATTAAAAAAAGGTCTGTAAGATTGTATCATAGTGCATCAATGGAGCACCATAAACTCTGCAAGGTGAATATGACGATAGCTTTTGCTATAACAGGACAATATTGGTAACGCATTTTTCTTTCCTTTTTTTTTTATTTTTTTTATATTGATGGTTAGATTAAGATGGTAAGGCATTAATCCATCTTATTTCTAATTATTCTCGCATTTGCCGTTTATAACAGTAGTTACAATAAATGAAATACTCCCACCCACGATATGTTTTATTTTGTTCTTTCTTCTTTACATTATATCACTATGTTTACTTAATTTTGTAACAGAGATATTCCTGTAAATCAATCTTAAGTTTTAGAATCGTGGAACTTATACATTATTTCTCTTTCCTATTTCTATCCTCCTTCAATAGTTTTCTCATCGAAACAAATGCTTCCATCATCTTCTATTTACCCCATTCAAACTTACGGATAAAATACATAATGTAAGCATTTTACTGTGATTCCTTTGTAGCTTGGCCTTCCCTAACATGCTCAAACCTTGATTTGGGGGCAATATTTTGATAAAATCAGTCTTCTCTCTATCACAAAGTGGAAAAGTTAGAAATAGCGGAACAAGGTTTTTTTTTTTTTTTTTTTTTTTAATTTTATTTTCCCCCCTTAATAGTAACTCTTGGTTTCCCTTTTTTTCTAGTGGGTATGGTTAGAGTTATTTAATAGGTTGCATTTGACTATGTGTTTGGTGGCTAACAGAAGGTGCAAAAGGACCGACCTTCATGAAACAAGCAAGTTTCTTGATTCTGTATTTTAACCTAGATAGTTGATGATGTTTTTCCTTTTCCTTTTCCTTTTTTTTTTCAAAACAATGGTTCCAATAGAAAAAACTAGATAGTGGGGTAATAAATTGCTTGTTGAATTGACTAAATTGTAAGGAGTGGGATGGTTTATTTATGTTTAAGTTTATGGAATTCTCAAACATGATTCTGTTCAAGTTCTTTATAAGAATTTGGGGCATTTTTGAAATTTTTATCCACAAAATGCTTCTAGAACTGGATTTTCACAAAAGGTTCAAACCGTTTATAGAAGATCTGGAGCTTTTAAATAGTTTCCTATTTGAACACCTTCTGATCATTGAAATGGTCTGGATCTTTTATAAAAGTTCCAAAACTTTCTCTTACTTTTTATAAACAGTTTCTAATCTTTGCAAAACTAACTCGAGCCTTCTTCCAACTTATCTTGTTTCACCTATAAGTCACTTATTTTATGATATAACTATGTTTTTCCTTTTTCCAATGACTTTTAATCATTAAGTTACACTTTTGAAAATTAAGTTTACACATAGAACTAAAGACCTATTTCCTAGTAAATCTATCTTCCAAAACTCTCGAAGTTACCTTCCATGGAGTAATTAAAGGACATTAGTGGGTATTAGGCGGGCAACAAGAGTTAAAATCCATTAGATGACATGTTAAGGAAGTGAGATTCATATTTAACAACTAATAATATGGATAAGTCTTAGAGCTCTTATACTTTACTTTAGTACCTAGACTAGTGAAAGATGCACCATTGGATGTAGATATACCTATTCCAAGTGCATAATTACCTTTGGTTGTTAGTTGTGCATGTTAGGATATAAATTAACAAACTTAATAAGTATTTGACTCCTAGTTAATGTGCTGTTTATGTAGCGAAGGGATTGAGAGTACAACGATATCAATGTAGCTATAGATATCTCATTTTTGCCCACTTTCATTTTTCTTCTAATTTTAGTAATCCCCACTTTATGAAAAGGTTGAGAGAATGAAAATGACTGAAAAATGAAAAATCAAGAAAATACCAAAAAAAAAAATTGAACAATGAAAAATGTAAAAAAAAATGGAAAATACAAAAAAAAAAAGAAAAACCAAAAGATTCAAAAACAAGGAAAAAAAAAAAAAGAAAAGGAGGAAAACCCAAAAGTCCAAAGAAAAAAAATGAAAAAAAAAAACATAAAAAGGTGTGACATTATGGTCCATTTGGGTAGAAATAACTTTTTGAGGTCAAAAATGGTTTTTAAAGTTAAAATGGGTGTACATGATTTGATCAAATTAGGAGCTCTGAATAAAAATGCATATTTATTACATTGGGCTTAAGTTCGACTAGTTCATTTCAAAATATTTTGAAAATACACATTTTATGGTGACCATGGCCGCAATGTATACTTCAATTAGGTTTAAATTAATCATTTTATGGCCATTTGAAATCTTTAATAAAAGCTTAATACAAATGAATAACAAGTTCCTACTTTGGTCAAATTAGATAAATTTTGAAAATATCTTTTTATATTTCTATTAGACTCCATAGTGGGTTGAAAAGGGAGATTCAATTTCTTCAAGTTTAGATAATTAATGAGATTTTTTAATGTGTTTAAAGAAAAAAGAATTAAATAAAGAAAAGGATTGGAATCAGTGAGTGAAGAAAAAGAAAAGAAGAAAAGTAGGAAAAGAAGAAAAATAAAAAAATAGAAAATAGAAAAATAAAAATAAAAATAAAAAAGAGAAAAAATAAAGGTGACTAATGTCACCTACGTTTTGGTGCCACATGACACTTAAATTTTAGTGCATATGATACTAGTGTTTGGTTGCCACGAGGCACTTATTATACAAATAGGAGGTCAAACTTTGACCTCTTTTTTCTCATCCATCCCTTGCAATGCGAATGCATGGAATCAATTCAAAAATGGTAAGTACATTTTCCTAGTGTATCTACATTTTTTCAAACCCAATTTCAATAGGTTTTTATTTTAGGAAAATGAAAGATGACAAGATATATTCTTAGAATAACCTCAACTTCTAATTTGTCATTTAAGGAAATTTGCAAAAAGAAAATTGGAAATATGATAAGAAATGTACCCTTAAATAAAAAAGATGAAAACTCTCCAATTACATGTAATTATCACCTTCTTACTTTGTGCTAGAAATCTTAAAACCACTCTCTCTCTCTCTCTTATTTCTCTCTCTATAAAGTAAATCAAAGAGAGGCAAAAGTAGTGGGAGATTCCCTGATATTTATGGTTGAAAGCCCAGTAGGTGAATTGTTATAATTTTGTGTTGGGTTGGAGTAATTTGAAGTTAAAGACGGGAAGATGATTATAGGATTTGTTCATAATTTGAAGTTAAAGATCGAAGTTTCTAGAGAAATTAGGAGTTGTGTTATTGGGATTTCCAAAAATTGAAATGAGGGTCTTGAAGAATTGTGTCTTAAGAATTCAAAACTGTTAGCCTTACCTTGAGAACCAATCGACGACCACTTGAATTGGCCGTTAGTTTGATGTTTGCTTGGAGGTAAGTTTCTCATTTTTCATGCATGTATATTGTTATGCTTGAATAATAATAAGAAAACAAAAAATGCAGAAAATTAAAAAATGAGTTTTAATCTTATGTTGTGATGATCTCGTTTAAATGATATGTTTTTGTATGATAATTAGTTTTAAAATAATAATAATGAATAATATGATGTTTTGCTTATTGTAGACAAACATTTTGCATATTTAGGCTTTAATAAAAAATAATTTGCATGTTTAAACTTTAGCAAATAAATAATTGGTATATTTGGGTCTTAATTAATAATTAGTTTAATGAATAAATTAATATCTTTTTTCATGATAATTAAGTGAGCATGTTGGATTAAATAAATAATAAGCTTGTTTATGCATGATAGCTCATAGATTGTGATAAAGCTCAAAGGTTGTAATAAATAATTCATTAGCATATTTAAATAATTTGCTTATTTATTGGTAGGTTTTTTTGTGCTATTTAATCAATAGTTTGGCGATTTGCTTATTATTAGCATATTGCTCTCAATAAGTTGTTAAATTTGCATGTTTTGATTTGATTTGTATGATTTAATGAGTTTTATTGCATGATGTGTCTTAAGAATTATGTGCCGTGTGTCTTCTTAATTACTACTTTGTTATGACTTGTCGCATGTTGTTGCATTTGCATGAATTATTGGTTTCTTCCAAAGAAAAGGGTTTTACTATGTTTTCAATAAAGTTTTTCTTTCCACCCTTAGAAAAGTCATTTTCTATTAAAATATATAAATAAATTGGCCATTTAAAAAAATTTAGGGATTTCTTTAGATTGTTCCAAAAGTGGACCAAAAATTCATCTTTTTCAAAATTAATAAAATTTAATGAACTTAAAGTGAGAAGAGTTTTTCATAATATAAAATATACTAACAAACTAAAGTTTTCTAAAATTGAGAATTATGTGAGCTCTATCTCACTTCGCAAATAGGTAGACACTTTAAGTAGCCTAAAATAAATAGAAGATTTTTTTTTCCCTTTTTCCTAGTTTTCTTCTCAAATTTTGTTAAAAAAAAAATAATAAAGCTTTTTATTTTAAAGGCTTTTGCTTCTCTAAAAGAGAAATATTATAGGCCCATTAATTATCTAATGGATCTTTCTATGAAAGTTTTTGTGTTTTAATAAGATAATCCCCAAATCCAATAATTTTTTTGTTTTTTTTTTCTAAAAATGTTTTTTCAAAGTGTTTGAAGTTAAGTCCCATTTGTCCAATGGACCTTAATTTTACTCTTTTCCTAACTTAGGGTGGGGATTCCTTTTCCAAATTGTGTTTTCAAAATTTGAGTTTTTTCGTACCCCGATTAAGAGATTTTAGTCAAAAGGGTCTATGTTGATTAAAGTGAAGTTAAGGAAAACAATAAACCAAATTTTTAACTCGACAGCATTACCGAATGATTGATGTTTGGCATTGTCTTAAGTGGAGTTGCACATCAAAATGATTGGTGGATTTAGGTAATATTGTTGGATGCAACTAATTAACTTTATTTATCAAGAAAGAAAAATAAGCTAGCAAAGAAGCTACGTAGAAAATTCTATCATAATTTGATTATATTTCAACATCCATACACAAATGAAGTAGATGATGTCCTTTTATAATGTACATGAGTGGTAAAAGATAACTATAAAACAATTATTGACAGCTCATGTATTTGGAACTAAAAGTCGTTATTTCTTTAAGCCACCAACTCATGTAGAAAATAGACACTTGGATCCTTGTTGGCCAATAATTGTATTTGCTTTACAGTGAAGTAAATTTCCAATTGCTAGCAAGGATTTGTTTTCATCGCCCATTGAATAGCCAGTATTTCTTCACAACGAAGAAATTACTATTTATAAAAAAAATTGCAAATTATACTTTTGACACTAGTATTTCTTCATAACGAAGAAATTACTATTTATAAAAAAAATTGTAAATTATACTTTTGTCACACCTTCTTAATTTGCAATTTAACATCTTCTGAACTACGCAAATTTTTCGGCTACCATAGCTTTGATCAATATATCTTCAAGTTGCTCCTTCAGGTTAACAAATTCAAGTTGAATATCACTTTGTTGTATTAGGTTCCTTATTTAATGATGCCACAACTTGATATGCCTTGTTCTTCCATGAAATACTGGATTCTTTATCACTGCAAAGTTGACGTGTTAAATTTAATAGATAATTTTGGGAGTTTCTTGACTTTGATTTAAATCTAATAAAATTCTTATAAGCAAAACTACTTCACATGCTACATTTATGGCTACTATGTAAGATAGTGCTACTGTTTTTTGCTTCTTTGATGATCAAGATATAATATCTGATCCAATGATTTTTAATACCTTACAAATATCTTAATATTCTCTTAGCTGTTGGGTAATGTAATTTGCTTGGATTTTGCATAAATCTGGAAATCAAACTAATTGGATAAACAATATATAGCCTTGTGTTTGTCAAGTAAATCAAGAATTCGATTAAACTTCTATACATCTTTCAATTAGTTTTTAGTGCTCCATCTTCTAATTATAGTTGTACATTTGTTGCAAGCAGATTAGTAGTCAGCTTGCAACTACTCATTTTAAATCTTTTCAACAAATCTTCTAAGTATTTTTCTTAAGAAATAAATATTTCACCCTTGGATCGACGAAGTTAAATTTCAAGAAAATATTTCATATGAACTAAATCTATCATCTTATATTATTTCATCATTATAACTTTGAATTCATTCAACATTAGTTAGCTTGTGCTTGTATAGATTAAGTCATCCACATATAAATAGACAATAACGAAATTCTTTGTACCTTTTCTTTTAATATAAGGTGAAGGTTCATTTTAAGTATTCTAAAAACCATTTTTTTAGGAAATAGATGTTAATTTTGCTATGCCATACACGTAGTGCTTGCTTCAACCATATAATGCCTTATGCAAGCGATAAACTTTATCTTCGTTTCCTATAATAAAATATCCTTTAGATTGTTCTACTTAAACTTCTTGTAAATCTCTATTTAAGAATATTGAATTAACATCTAACTAGAAAATAGTAGGTAATTTTAATTGTGCTGCCAAAGCAAAAACTATTCTAATGGTTTCTATGCATTCACTTAGGGCAAATGTTTCACTAAAATCAATGCTTGGTCATTGTGAATATCCTTTGGCTATAAGACATGCTTTATACTTTTGAATTGAATCGTCTTCTTTATATTCGGTATTTGGTCTTAAAGACCTATTTTAATCTAATAACTTTTTCATTTATTGGAAGATCAATAAGCTCTCATGTATGATTCTTCTTAATAGTCTTCATCCATAGCCTTTATCCATATTTCTTCCTTTGTAGCTTTTTTATAATTTTGTGATTCACATATGAAAAATGCAAATCCACATGATTCATAACTATCACATAATGGGTATATCTTCTTGATTGGACTTTCTAGCTTTAAATAAGAATCTTGTACATTTGCTAGTGTAGATATGCTTGAATCTACTTGTGTATAGGATTCATTTGGTAAACTTGAATTTGAACTTGACTGAGGATCTAGTTATATGGCATTAGATCCTAGAGACAAAACTCTTTGAGCAACTGAAGTCTTCTCTTTCTAATCCTAAGTTCCATATTCATAAAAAATAATGTCTCTTAATATAATTAACTATTTTATCTTTGGGTTAATAAAACAATATCCTTTTAATTCATTATCGTAACTAGTGAAAATATATTTTTCTCCTTTTTCATCAAACTTTTCTTTGTTCTGTAATGGAATGAGAGAATGTACAATACATCCAAAAATCTTTAAAAAATTAACTTGAGGTTTTCGCTTATACCATGCCTTATATGAAGTTTTATTCATAATTGTTTTTGTTAAAGATCTATTCAATATGTAAACTGCAGTATTTACTACTTCAACCTAATAATTATTTGGAAGACCTTTCTCTATCAGCATGCTTCTAGCTATCTCCACAATAATACAATTTTTATGCTCTATAACACCATTTTCCCATGGAGTAAGTCATATTGTCAATTGCCTCTTGATTCTAACATCTTCTTAATAATTTTGAAACTCATTAGATATATATTTGCCTCCACAATTAGTTCGAACAATTTTCAACTTATGTTCATATTGTCTCTTTGCCAAAGTTTTGAATTTAAGAAATATTGAAAATGCTTCTCACTTTTGCTTTAAGAAATATATCTATACTATCTTAATATAATCATCCACAAACAAGATGAACCACCTATTGCCATTAAGGATAGTATTCTCGTTGGCCCAAATATATCAAAACGAATCAACTCAAGTGGAGCTTTATCTTTATAGAATGTTTTTGAGAACAACAATCAATGTGTTTTTTCTTTAATACATCCTTCACATAATTTTTCAATAGAATAAATAATTAGCAAGGCAATCACCATATCTTTTGTTTTAACAATTGGAGTCCCTTATAACTTAAATGACCATATCTTAAATGCCATATGTGTGACTCATTGTCCTTTACACTTTGCAAAGCAAGCTTTTTATCAAACTCAATAAATAATTCTTTGTTCTCGGTCATATGATTATTACAACCATTGTTGACATATAAGATATTTTCAAATGATTGTTCAACATTCATGCTAGAAAAAAAAAAGTGTTGATCCTAAGTTTTCTCAAATTAATTTTCTTATTGATTATCTTCTCGATCTTTATAATTAAAATCCCGTTCAAAATAGTTGGGAATTTTTCATTTTTTACGTTGAAAACAATAAATCTTGGAATCATGCTCGAATTTCTTACATATTAGGCATCGAGGCCTATTATTCCTTAAATGGAATTTCTCTTTGTTTGTCTCGTCGTTAAGAATTTTGGTATCTATCACATCCATAGCAAAACTAGAGCATCTGCCTTCAACATTTTCTTTTTTATTTTTCCAATTATGTTGCCTTTTTAAAATAACCTTCGAATGGAAGACATGTTCTAAATTTTGATTTTACGCTTCTCATAAGCTTCTAATGATCCCACAAATTTATCCAAAGTCAATTTTAGTAAATCTTTGGATTCTTCTATGAGAGCAACTATATGCTCAAATTTAGTGAGCAAGCTTCTTAAGACCTCCACAATTCTCTTATTAGGAATTGTATCTTCATATCCTCTAATTTGATTTAAATAATAGAAACTATCAAGAAGAATTCTTATACCTCTTCATTATCCTTCATGAATAAATCATCAAACTCTCTCTATAGGTTTTAGAGTTTACTGATGTTACTTTATCATGACCTTCATATTACTTCCTTAAGATTCCCTAAGCATCATGTGATGTAGTTGCACCTAAACTAATTGGCTAACTCCTTGTTATATAAAAGATAATGCCTTTACATCTTTTATTATATTTTCTTTATGCTCTTTTATTGGAAGCACAATTCATGTTGCTTTTACCTCTAGACTAATAGTAACTTATTCATAGCCATTTTCAACAATATCCTACAAATCTTGTGAGATAAATAATTTTTCTATCATTATGCTCTACGTATCATATTTTTCACTAACGAAGACTTAAATACCTTGTTGAGAAAAATTGAAAACAGTATCATTGCTTGTAGATGTCATGATAATGGTTTGTGTATGTGTTTAGGTATTTTAAATTTTGGAATGAAAAGGTTTTGGCTCTGATGCCAAAAATATATAGGGTGCAACTAATTAACTCTATTTGCAAAGAAAGAAAAATAAATCAGTAAAGGAGCTATAGAAAAAACTCTTTCATAATTTGATTATATTTCAACATCCATACACAAACGAAAGAGGTGATGTCCTTTTATAATGTGCATGGGTGGTAAAAGATAACCATAAAACAATTATTGACAACTTATGTATTTAGAATTAAAAGCTGTTATTTCTTCAAGCTATTAACTCATTTACAAAAGAGATACGTAGACCTTTGTTGGTAAATAACAATATTTGCTTCATGGTAAAGTAAATTTCCAATTGCCAACAAGGATTAATTTTCATTATGAGACTCAAACTTTTATGTAGTTATTACAAGTGGGTAATTTATGGCGTACATAAAGGTAACTTGATTGAGTCGACATTTCACGAATAAGTTTTAGAAGTTAGTCGAGGACATATTGTAGGTCTATAATATAAAAATATAACAAAATAATAATACTATAACTAAAAATAATCAATTTTACTATATTACGCTATAGTATATTATATGTATTGTGCAATTTGAGTAATGAAAATTAACTCCAATTTAGAAATAAATATTTAAATAATAAAATTTTATAATGACATAAAATAATGTGTAAAACTAATTTAGCTACTTCATGTATAATTACTTTATATAAATATATACCCATAATGACCTAAAGTACTTGAAATTATGCATAATTAGTTGAAAAAATAATTAAAAATAAAAAATATATATAAATAAAACCAAATTTAGTGGATTTAAGTGGGAAAGACATAGTATGCTCCAATATAGTTGTTGGAACAGGTTCTTAATCAAATGACACCTAACAAAGCTTAAAAGAAAAGTTAAGTTGTTTTGAAGAGAGAAACTTTATTTTTCACCATGCAACTTTGGGGATATAACCAAATACTCTCTAAAACTTCATTCAAGCCTTAAGAATTCTAGAAAAAATTTTGGGGTAGAAGGAACAACAAAGGAAAATAAATTTGAAAAATTTTATATAAAAATAGTGTAAACTAAACAAATAATGGGAGCATAGGTTTAGGGAATTTTTGTTGAGTGAACCACTACCACTAGCCAATAGTAATGGTGGCATCAAGAGGGGCCAAGAACCCAAGGGTGGATGTTGGTAGTCGAACAGCCACTTTTTTGGTGTGCATAAATTTCTCTTTAAATTTCATTAATTTTGTAAAAATACCTAAATTAACTTTGAAAATTATGAAAAAAATTATTCTAGAATATTTTTACATGTACTATTTGAGAAAATTATCAATTTATGAAAATTTTAAGGCGATATATGATGTCCCTAAGAAATTTCCTAAAATTATGTCATTTTCAAAGTTATTTTAAATAACCTTATTATTGTAGTTTTGAATTTAAATTTTTTTTTTAAACATCCCCATATTATAGATAAGAATGCTATGAAGAGATTTTCAACAAAAATATTTTCTATAAGTTTTATCAATTTTTTAGCCTTCAAATCAAGAGAAAAGTGCTATTTTTGAATTTTTTTATGTAATTATTTTTTGTGAAAAATAATTTACACATATTCTGGAGTTAATTTTAGTTATATTTTACTTTGGTGAATGACTTAGGAGTTAAGTGGGTTGAATGGAAGTTGAGATATACAAAGTTGCTAGTTTTGGACTTCATGCATTAAAAGGAAAATATAAGAGATATGAAGTGTTAGTAGTATAGTATTAATCAAGTTGTATTGCTAGGTATTAACGTGTTTGTAACCAAAGTATGATTTTCGATTGAGTTGTTTAGTGTATAGATATAACTTTAATTTAGTCAGAAGGTTCATCAAAAGGTTATCAAAGGGTTCTTTAGAAGGTTGATCTGATAAAAGAGAGATTTAACCTTAGAGTTAGAGACTTATTTAAAAGGTTGGTTAGTAAAGGAGACTTAACTATGACCATATCAAAGACTTGTCGAAAAGGTCATTTGGTGAAGGAAGCTTAGTGAAAATAGTTTTAGATGCTTAACTAGAGGCTTAACTAGTATAGGAAGCTTAAATGAAATAACTTTAGAGACTTGTTTAGAGGATTGGTGCAAGAAACCTGGTTAAAACAACAAGAGAGACTTAGTTAAAGAGTACTGATATAAGGAAACTTATTCCAAAGATTTCGTCAAAACGATCTTGGACCAAAACTTGGTATTATGCAAACTTTTAGAACCTTATTCAAAGACTTTAATGGTAAGATAATGCTTAATACAAAGCTTATTAGACTAGCTTAAGATAAGTCTCAACCACACTTGAACTATTAAAATGAATTCATGTACTTTATATTTAGTAAAACTAAAGTAATTATAGTGAATATTTAAGAGTAAATTGAAGCGGACGAGACCATCATGCAAGATCATTGAGCATCATATGTTTAAGTAAGTGAGATTAATGTTTCATTGCATTTCAAAGTATTATTTAGAATGCTTGGAGGCTTTAGTTGTTGATTGTGTATGTGTAGCATATGTGCCTGAATAATACTATGCATTGTGGATTTGAGCTTTATGTATTTCTTATTTTATGATTGATGCTTTGATTAGATTGTTTGAAATTGGTTGATCACCCGAAAAGTAAACTAACTTTAACTTGGCTTAACTTTGAACCAAATGTACATCGCAACCCACTAAAAGAACAACTAAGATTCTCAAGTCAAACACAAATTCTTCTCTGAGGATAATTGAAATAGTCTTTTTCCCGCCTTTAATCAAACTAAGTAATGGGAGATGAGGTCATAGCAAGATTAAGAACCACGGTTCGAAAGTAGTCTTAAGTGGAGGGTGTTTTCCATTACATAAGCTTTGATTTGGTTTCGATTTATATGTAAGACATCAAACTCTTCAACCCGAATTAGAGTAAGTGCAATTTCTCTAATCTTATGACAAATCAGATAACGTTATACGATATTACTTGGTTGTACATACTTTGCATCTAATTAAATTGCTTGAAACCCCTGATTACTCTATGTCAAATATATACTTCTATCTTCATCCTACTTACCAAATAAGTTGTCATTCATCTCCTTATAGTTTGTTTTGTAAGTTCAAAGGAGATTTACAAGTACACTACCCAATCTTAGAAGATTAGAGAACAAGGTCAGAATGTGAGGATCAAGACAAATTGACTAAACTTTTGCTTTATTTATCAGCTTTACTACTTTTAGGAAAATTAATAGGGTCTCCTTAGGTGGCTCTTTAGTTTTCAACTATTAATTAGTAAACTAAGTTCTATAAACCTGTGGATTTTTACAAAATTCTCTTTTGGATAGGTTATCTTTTTATACAAATAAAATTTGAAAGTACTTGTCAATTTTAGGGTTTTGTACGCCATATTATATACAAAGCTCGATTCTTCTTAGACAATTTAATTACAAGTTCAATTCTAATAGTTATTTTGAAAGATTGCACCATAGGTCTACATCAAAGAGGTACCAAATTAGATACTTCAAAGCGGTTAAGTCGGATATGCCTAATATGGACTAAGTTTAGGATAGTAGCTATAAGGTTAACTTTTATCTTAGGATAGCTCATATGGCGGGATTGTTATTACTCTATCTCTTTAAGGCATGACATTTGCTGCCAATTAAATAGCTGGTATTTCTTCATAATGAAGAATTCACTATTAATAAAAATTGCAAATTATATTTTTGATAGATATTAAACTCTAGGATAGTATGATGTACCTAACATTGTACGTATACATATAAATACATATATATATGTATGTATGTATGTATGTATGTACATTATATATTTGCTTTAGAGTCATGAGCTATCTTAAATCATAGAATGCCAAGACTATAATGTAATGCAATACTTAAGTTAAATATGATAAATAGTTGTTTGTACATTAGTTATTAATACTACATGTATGAGATCTCATAGTTAAGTATCTCAATTATGGGACGTTATGATACTAGTTTATAAGGTTATCGTTGTGTATACCTTGTCAACATAAGCTTGAAACTTTTAGGCTAAATAGTTGAAATGAGTCCATCAGTATTTGTTGACTTGACTATTCATTGCTTTTAGTCTAAGGCGTTACAACATGTGTGCTTGATTATATTTCATCTGCATGTGCTCTATGGTTATTATATATTAGACTTTAACTCATACCTAAACCTTCTTTTTCAAGAGAAGGTAGTGTAAATAAGATTGATTATTATGATAACTCAGAATGTAATATGTACTATGACTTTGGAGATAGCATGGAGTATGTCTACCTTGAGAAATAGATGCTGTGTGATGTCTATTGCATAAATTATGTGCTTCGGTTGATGATAGTGTCTTTAGAGATTAGACTCTTATACTGGTGGTGCATTTAAGTAGTATTTGTTAGACTTAGTATGGCTGTCTTCCATATTTGGATGATGTCATTGTTAGGTGTTGAGTTGAAAATTTGATTTCTTTTTTCTTAATTTAACTTATATTAGCTCGACCCACTTAATATAAGCCTCTTGACTAGATCAAGAAAAAATTTTATATTTAAAAATAATGTTTTCAAAATGGAGTCATTACCTAATCAAAATTTAGAAAAAGTGAACTTAAGTATCGGTTTGTAGGTTTTTTTTAAAAAGAAAAACTAGAGATTAATAAGCTCAAGGCTATCTTATTAAAACCTAAACAATTTTCATAAAAAAAGATGTAAGCCCTGCAATTTAGTGTTCGGGGCTCAATTCGTAAAGTTTAAGGTAATCGAGTAAATTGTTTGATCAAGTCCAAATTTTACAACGAAGTTAGGAATATTAGTAAAAGTGATTCTGTGAGTTTGGATTTAGGAAAATAAATAATAAAACAATAAAATATCAAAATTATATGTATATTATTCGTTATTTATCGAAAACTTGTAAAATGAGTTTTGACAATTAACGAATCGATAGAAATAAATTATATGCACACTAAAAATTATAAAATAACTTAAATAATATTTAGAAATATTTATTTGTACAATATATGTATTTACGTATAGGAAAAAATACGTAAAATTATTTAAAATAATCGAAATATGTTAAAGTAATACTAAATAATTCAAGAAAAATATGGATAAGCGTGAAAATATCTAGAAATGAGGCATAGCAATCTAGAAAAGAAAGATGGAAATTTAACCAATCAAAATTAAATAAATAGAAAGTGGAAAAGGAAGAGATAAGGGGCATGTATCACTTAGGAAATTAAATTAAAACCTTAATCTACACTATAAATTTAAAAAAAAAAAAAAACTCATCCAAACACTATTTTGATCAATTGAGAATTTTTGGAAAAATTGTGGAGAGGAGAGAAAAGAAGAGAAAGTTAATTTTTGAAAAATAAACAAAATATAATGCAAAGAGGGCAATAGAGTGGAAATCAAACTTGACAATCACCTAGAGAGGAACAGCCACCACTACTAGACAGCTGCCTTACAGCTTAGAGTTGCCGATGCAGTGGGACCTACTACTAGTGGCTGGAGGCCATTCATTCAAGTAAGTCAAATTTTTTGTCCAATTTTGTTAAAATTATTAAAAATATTACATTAGGTCATAAAATTATGAAATTTAATATTTTGAAATTTTTTTATATATAGATTTAAGAAAAAACTGTTAGATTGATGAAATTAAGTCCTTAGATATACAATGCTTAAGAAATCCCTAAATATGAACCAGTTTTCAATATTGATTTAAATAACCCTTTTAGACTAATTTTGACTTCAAAATTTTTGTATAGATTATTTGGAATAAATATTACAGTACTATGAAGAGTTTTTCCTAAGATTAATTTTCTAAATTTTATTTAATTTTTAGGCCCCAAAATCATGGATAAAAGGTAATTAGTGGGCTTAATTTTGTGATTTAAGGTTAATTTATTAAAAATTATGGTTTAGTATGTTATTAGACATCCCTAGATACTAATTACTGATGTAGGATGATATTTGAGAAGTTGGAGTATTAATTGTGTATATTATGCATATTAGGTAATAATAAATGAATAATGAGTAAAAGTAAATAATTAGGTTAATTTTATGATTTAGGGTTAGTTTGGTTTATATTTTGATTTAAGATGAATTTAAATGTCTTGAAATGTTAGTTGATGATGAGAGATGTAAATTATGGTATTGGAGAGATTAGATGTATGCTTTATGTGTAGATTAAGTAGTAAAAGGTAATATGTGAAATATGAAGATTAAATAATTGAAAAATATTAAGTTAAATTGATAATATTATAATAACAAGAGAATATTATAAATCTAGTTCGAAAGGTAAATTTAAGAAATTATGCAAAAATGTACGTTATTCTTACATCAAGAGCTAATTCAGTAGTTAAATTAGGAACGTAGTATACTGTATTGATCGAAATACTGATTATGAGGTAAAACATAGATTTAGGATACCTAAACATAGTTAGATGGATTTCACATTTAGTTTGGGAGAAATTCCTAAAGTTTACAAATAAAAACAATAATTGCAAGTTAAAATAATATTTGATTTAGAAACTGAATCAGAATTAATTTAAAACTAGTTTGGTTATAAGAGATATAGAATTTGAATAACTAAATAAAATCATAATCTTAAACTAAAAACTTATATGTATATATACATATATATATATATAAGTGGTCACGTTAAATGTTAATTATTCCTATATTAGAACCTAATTTAAAAGCAGAATTCGAATTAGGATTAATATAAGTATATTAGATAATAAGTAAAGAACTTAAACCAAAGGCTATGCTCATTAAATAAATTGTAAGAAAAAGGTTAAAAGGCATTTAAAAGATTTATAAACAAAAAGTAATAAAAAGAAAAGGGTAAACTAAAACCTAATTCAAAAGCCGAAACCGTAGACAAAATAAAAAACAAATTCAAAACCTCGTTTAACAAGAGATGTAATGCTAAGAGATTTAGACCTAAATCACTAAATATATGAAAATCATAAACTAAAGATAATCATAATCTAAATTACATAACAAAACATATCTATGGTAGTTATGTAAAAACTAAAACAATATTTATATTTGGCAATGGCTTGTGTGAGTCGCACCTTAAGTGAGCAAGTAGGGAGTCTAGATAAGTTGGGATTAATACGTTACTATATTTTGGAATACTAATTTGTAGTACTCGGAGGCTTAAAATTGTACATAGTTGTGTTTGCTAGATAGTTGACTATGCGTATACCTGCATGTGCTTATTTCTGAGTTTGATGATATGATTTTGATTTGTTGTTCTAGATTGTATTTGTATGATTTGTTTGAAATAATTGAACACCTTTATAAATCTAAATTAGACCTATATAGTAACCCATTAGGGATAGTGTTTGATAGCATAATAGGTCCTTTTTTCATCTTCAGTCAAACTAAGTAATAGGTGAGGAGATTGCAATAAGGGTAAAGTCAATGGTTCGAAAATAGTCGCCGAAGGAATGATGTCTTAATTGCACAAGTTTAGGTTTAGTCGTGAGTTATTGCATTAAATAGAACTCCTTAACCCGAATTAGAGTAGCTATAATTTCTCCAACCTCATAATGGGCCGAACAACATCGTATGATAGCATTTACTTGTATATGCATTGCATCTAACTAATTTGATTGATAAACCTATTTGTGTTTGATATATAGTTTTAAGTCTTTGTTTTAACTTATTAAGTTATTGGTTGCTTACATTTTTATAGACATTATTGACAGTGTTAGTTAAAAAGCGACCTATATTCACCTTGAAGCTAACAACTGCTGGATGTTAAGGAGTGGAGCAATACATTCGAAAAACAAATAAATTTTTAACGTCTTTGCTCTTATTTTAGAATATTCTATTTTTGAATAATGTATTACTTAAGAAATATAGTACGATGAAACCTTGCAAACATTAATTGTAATATCCCAATCCTAGTGTATATATATTTTTATACTTTTTTAAGTAAATAATTTATTTAATTTATGAATCGTTTACTTCAAAATGGATTAATCGTGGATGCCTTGAGTAAATTAGGCATGAGATAACAATTATATGGTTAGTTTTTATCTTAAAATGGTTTGCATGATAAGATTTTTACGATTCTACCGTTTCGGAGCATGACAAAAGATCTATAAAACAATTAATGAGTTTTTAATTTTTCTTTTTCTTTTAGACTAGCACTTTCATAAGAGGCATCTTCATAATAAAGGGAGTTTTATTTATTTTATATGTTGAGAAAGTTTTGGAAAATATCTAGAAAAAAAGGAGAAAAGGTTTTCATTTATTTTCGGCTAGCTAAGCCAATGTACCCATAGAGCGGAATTAAGTCTAATATTAAATTTATGAAAATTTTAGTATATGGGCCAATTTTATTTATCAAAAATCTTTGATTTTAAGTTCTTAACCTTTTATATATTTTTTGTAAAATGCAATTTTATCCATAGTTGGAAAATCATAAAACAAATATGTAATTTTGAGAAAAAGGCCAATTAAGATTTTTTATTTATGAAAATGTTTTTCTAAGTTTGGAGGAAAAAAATTTTGGCAAAAACAACATAATTTAAAAAAGCTTTTCAAAAAATTTATATAACCCTCTTTATTTTGACAATAGTCTATTTATTCATGAAAATCACTACTAATATGATAAGCATGCTAACTAAAGCAAATATGCAAACTAATAATAGTAATAATAATAATAATATGGAATATGACACCAGTAAACATGTCAATACATAAAAAATAATTATCATTCAAACATATAGAATTATTATGCAAGCCAACAAGCATATTATATTATTCTATTTTTTTATTAACATAGGAACTAACAAACATGTGGAATTAAAATCAAATATCATGAAGCTAACAAATGGAACTAAATAATACTTTTTATAATTTTCCTAAGATAATCATCATGCAAAATATCATATCATGCAAGACATCGGGCTATAGACCATTAATCAAGCATACTAAATGATAATGATTAATTTTTTTTTTTAATTTCTTATGAACAGGCCAATGTCAGGCATAGAGTAAAAAAAAAAGAATATTGTGCTAAAACTTTATAAAAGATGACAATGCAATAACTAAAAAAAAAAAAAAGAGTCATTTTTTAACTTTTTATTTTCCAAAACAGAAACAAAAAAAAATGAATGAATAAATAAAAGAAAAGAGGGACTTACCTTCGCGCACGTCGGAGTGATGGCCGGCGGACGACTCTTGTCCACGGCCTTACATGAAAACCCTCATTTCAATTTTGAGGTTGACAGCTTGTGTCTCACTCAATTCCACTAGAACAGAATTCCCAACTCATAAACCCTAACTTTGATTTTCAATCAAATTGGAGCAACTCTTTTAATGTTGGATGCAATTGACCACTGGGCTTCTATTGAATGATGATGGAGAAGAGCTCTGTGTGCTTAGTTTGCTTCGATTTTCTCTTGTTCAAGAGAATTTCTAAGAGACAGAGTAACTAAGCATGTATGCGCGAGTTTAGTTTTTTATTTTTTTCGATTTTAAGCTAATTTTCAAGGTACTTTTCTCAATGATTTTATGCAATTTTGGAATATTTTCGACGGTAACTCATGTCTACATTTAATTTCCACTTTTTTTTTATAATTAATTTGGCCAAAAATTGAAGAGAAAACTGTCCAAAATAGCAAGGGGTCGGACTGGCTTATTTTATTTTCTTTCCATTCTGAGCTCTCGACGTAGCGACAATAAATGTGACCTCCAGGTCGGCTCTCTCTCCCAGGCGGGCTCCTGGACCGTGCTTGGTAGTTGGTTCTTGGCCTTTATTCACTAAAATATATTTAACTGCTATTGGGCCGATTTCCAGTAAAAGCCCTCATTAACTATGGACCTTGTAAATTGGCTGAGTCATATATATAGGCTCTGAAAATTTGACTTTTACCCATGAACAATTAGTAGGCATATGTTAAAATATTATTTCTGAAAATTGCCCAATTCGATAAAATTACGAGTTCGATTTCATCATTGCGAGGCTTTATCTAAACTTCAATATTGCTCATAAAATATTTAATTTAAGTCCAGCTGAGATATCATTAGAAGCCATCATCAATTTAAATTGCCTATATTTATGATATTTTAAAATGAGTAAACTAAACCTAGTCTAATTTTTAATCAAATTGCTCATCTTCACAAAAAACTTTAATTTTATCAAATTGCATATACCTATTTAAACTTCAAAAACTGTTTTTGACTTCAAAAAATTGTTTCAACCTTAAATCAACCAATGCACGGCAATTTTATTATGATTTTTTAATTTTTTCTTTTTAGGTTTTTTCTACCTTTTCAAAATTTTCCTTATTTTTCATTTTTTTTTGTACTTTTCATTTTTACTGTTTTTTATTTTTCATTTTTGGCATGTTAAAAAATTAAGGTTTTTAAACTAGAAACGAAATGAAAATGGGAAAAGAAGAGGGTGCATGCATTAGATTGACCTCTAGCGATGTATCCTTACCAGTTTACGATTGAAACCCATTGAAACCACTTAGTATTGTTCATGTGTAGAGTAGAGATATGTATTTGCAGTGTATTTGGAAGTCTATGCAAGTTGCCTATGGAATTTAGATAGGTTTTAAGCTTTCAACTTGTCCTTGAAATAAGATGTGGTTAGATTCGGGTCCTAGGTCGAGCAGGCTTTAAATTGCTAGTTTACAAATTAGTGTTATAGTAAACCATGCCTAACTCGTGAGCCAGCGGTTCAAGGGCCGATTCACGATCCTAGAATTGGTTTTTTTTTTTTTCTCTATTTTCTCTTTCTTTTTTTTATTCTTTTACATAATTTTTTTCCTTTTTAGCCTTACCGATCCTTCAACTTTTTTTTTCTTTTATCCCTCCATAAAATAAACATTAAAAACGGAAAAAAATTAAAATATAAAAAAGTCTTTTACAGTATGAATAATTAATTTGATCAAGTAAAGTGGTTGAAGGGAAAATATTTTTTATTATATTTTACGGTCGCCCGAAAAGTATCTATGTATCCGCTAATCGGAATTAGATCGCTGTAGTTCGATTTAGATTTTTAGAAAACCTTTAGTTTGTTGGTCAGTTTTACGTTTTGGAAAAAAAATCTAAGTATACGTAACTATCCAATTTAAATTTTGTGAAGGAAAATAACTTTAGTCGATCATAATTTGGAAAAACCTAATGTTAGATCACCACTTTTAAGAAAATTACGCCATTTACTTTTTTTGAATAATTGGGAAAAAAGATTTTCTTACGTGATAAAACCTTTTTGGAAAGAACGAAAAGAAAACTTATTATGTCTCCTCTTGAGATAGCTATTCATGTTATTAAGCAGAAGTAGAACCCGCGAGTGAGCTTGGGCTTCCAGTAGATCAGTTCCAATCATTGAAGTAATCATCCTCTTCACTTCATGTCCTGTATGGTTCTTATCGTTTACAGACTACCTTGTACTAATTTTCTGTACAAACATTTGCCTCAGCATTGACAATAGATAAGGAGGCTTAGCGTTTGTCGACAATCAAGCGTGCTATAATAAATGCTTACTCAATAGCAACCATTGAAGCCGGAGTAGCGAGTACTTTACGAGCGATGCAAGATAGCAATGGATAGTCCCTTTTATGCCTTTGCTACCATTTTGAAATATCGAAGTCCTTGATAGAGATATTCTCAAAAAACTCGAAATTTGTATCAATGTAATGTTGCATCTTAGACATCGAACCACTAGACCGTTGCCTCTTCAATTTTTACGCCAATAACTGCTTACCCATAAATAAGTAATGCCGTTTCTTGGGGGTGGCGAAGGAAAGACTGAAGACTAGCCACCATATTAACTTTGGTAGTAGTTGAGCATTTCTTCTATGTCAGCCATCGCTGTTGACACTTCCTACTGTGCTTCCAAGTTGTACATGTCTTAGGAATCCGTTAGATCTTGAATGTAATTATAATAAGTTTTTAAATATATTAGTAATAATTCCACTTTATAGCGAAGGTTTAGAATAATTGCTATAAGATAAATACGAGGAATTTTTTTATAATAAGTTAGCCACTTCAACGTCATATCATATACACATACGTGTAGGTTTAGGTCTTTACGAGTCTAAAGTAGCACACTAAGTATACTGATGGCTGATATAATAAACAAGTGAACACGAAGCTTATAAACCTATGAGAAAATCTTAGTAGCATTATAAAAAAATTTTAAAACTTTTAACAACTGAATACATATATCTTAGTTACTTGGGAAAATGTCAACTTCCTACGTATTATACATTGCGAAGTCACAAAATAGTTCGCTGTAAGGAACTATGCTATGCAACAACTCGTAAGTTGAGTTCCAGTGATGTTGCACATCTATTTTAAACTTCCGGGGCCTCTTCTCGTGCTCCATGTAGAAGTTCCTCTACTTTTTGTGAAGAGAAGACCTCTCTATTATTGTCTTGATGATGTTCTTGATCAGAGTTATACTGTCGTACAAAATTACAATCCCATCCTTAACACATAAGTTAAGAATATGATATATACAACGTATGTGGAAAAAAATCCTTCCCAACACTAGTTGATAGTAATTTTGCAAATTAGATATTGATAGTATTGACACTTGTTTTATTAAAACCAATAGAAAAAATTTTCCTTACTAATCTGTACTCATTTAGGATTTTTCGAATAATTTTATAAATGTTTTGTGACGTATATCATTCGTTACATACCCTTAAAGCTAATAATCATTTATTAAGTTGCCAATTATTATATATTCAGTGAACAGTAACAACCATAGAAGAATTATTATGAAAAGGATATATCCATATGTCTGCACATATAGACACATATATATTAAAGGAAGCAAACTTACTTGCGAACTCCCTCTCACCTTTGTGGTAAAGCTCCTGTGTAGCTTAGGTTAATGTTTTGCGGCTAAGTTATCTAGAGTTAAGGTTGAACGTCTCCCGCTCGTATTAACTCTACCACTCTGATGCACCCGTATTGAATGCTATGTGCATGTTCGCTAGGTACTGTACCAGGTTGTACTTATATCTCTCTTCATCATACCTTATTATCAGTTAATTGGATAAATCACTACCTCGGCCAATCTATTGCTACGTTCTATCCATTCCTACCTTCTTGGGATGCTTCGACCTCAAGTGCCTATTAAGGATACCATATTCCTCTCCTGTTTTCCATGAGTAATTCATGTTACAATAGTTACAGAATGCTTTCGAGTTCTCCCTTTCATTTGTACCTTTACGGAAATGAGTAGTAAAAATATTAGACCTATCGGGTTTAGGGGGCTTACTTAAGTTAGATGGTCTCAAACTACTAGGCCCATATTGTATCATATGTTACTTTTTTGTTTTGGGAATAATTTCTATGTCGTCCCCCTCATCCTCAATCATGCTTGTGGGGTAACTCATTTATAGGGGTTTAAATCTTGCAAGTTGTGCGGGGACACTCATATGAGGAAATTCGAATCTAACATGACATTCACAAACACTCATGCGTAGAGGTTCGAAGCCAGGAGGTGGCGTACCCTGGTAACTCATGCATTGATGTTCAACGTCAAAGCCAGGAGGTAGTGCACTGCGATTACTCGTACAATGAGGTTCGATATCGAAGACTGGAGGTAGTGTAACTTCTTCTTCTACGTTTTCAACCACATTGTGTGCCCTCTACTTATTCAGGTTGTACTCGTTATATGGGTACGCTTGAACGTCTTTGAATCGTTATGGCTCAGACGATGTATTGGAACTTTTAGTACCCTTATCCTTACTTTTTCCACTAGATAATGAACCGTTTTTTTTTCCTGGAAAAGATACAATGCAAAAATCTTTTCATCAATACTAATATTTTTTCCCTTATTTACTACAATAAAGATTTATGAATAAAAGACAAAAATAATATGTAAAACAAAATAAAGCGGAAATTATATGGCGGATTTTTGTATGTCAGTGTTATTTGTTAATGTAAATTGTTCTATGCAATGGAATGGAGAATTATGCATTGTTATTGATGGTTAGTAAAAAGAAATATTTCTATGACAATGTTTCGCAATTGAAAAAATTCAAAGGTAGAATGGCTGGAGTTAGAGAGATTTAATTAATTTGTAGAATAATAGCTACTGTATATCGGAAGTTGCTATTTATAAGGATTGAGGAACGTATGAACGCGTCGTTTGAATTTTGAAAATTCAAAATTTAAATAATTCGACACCGTAAATTTTGAACTACAAATTCAAAATTTATAGTACATATGTCGAAAGTGAAAATTGTAAGGGTAAGGGACAAAAGACGCAAAGGGGGTGTGGAGGGGATTTGGTGGAGGGGTTAGGGTTGGTAAAAAATGATTGGCTACATTTTTTTTTTATTTTAATTTGTGGCGGTTCGAGGACTGTCGGATTGGGTGGTTCTATTTAAGCGAATTGCTTGAAGCCTTAAAGCTTGGTGGTTTGGTCCAGTCACTATCATGTCGGTCCGATTCAAGATCCGCCCAAGTCAATTCGAAATTGATCCTTACTCGTGTCTAGGTGTGGTGGAATGTTATGCATTAGGTTACCAGGTGTTACAATAAACCAAACACTTTTTTCTTTTTTTTCGATTAAGGCAAAATTGAAATAGAAGAGTGTAGCTTATGTGATGGACCTATGCAAATCCAATAAGAAATTGTAACATTACTACATTAGCTTATCCACTTTCATAGTGGTAAAAAGACAAGATCGGATCAAAAAGGGCTACCAATACATAGGATTTTTTTTTTCAAATAGTTATGATGTTTAGAGAAAGTTATAGTTTCTCTTCATAAATCTATACATAAAATCTAATTTAGTCATTAAGCAATTAATTTACTATCTGTCCACTTCACTATATCAACAATTCCATTACAACCTTATTTCTCATGAAGATGCAATTGCTGTATTTAATTGTATTTTAAACTTGTAATAATAATTCCATAAACAATAATGCCACCATAAAAAGATATTAAATAATCATTCATTACTTAAATTTATAAATACTAATTCAATCTTGAAGTTTTTTTCCTCCAAATTGGTCTTAACAAATAAAAATCTTATTATAACTCTACTTAAATTCCTTGATACTAAGTACTGCATTATAGCCTTATTCTATTTAATAAAGTAAACAGGTTGATTGAAACCTCAAATCCCGTTCATTTTTTACAGATTGTAATGTTGAGAACTTTAAAAAATGTAGAATTTGATTCAAACTAGGATTTAGACGGGATTGGACCGATAAGAGCTATTATATATATGGGGCTTATAAATCTTTGTCTGTCGACTAGAAAATATTAATTTTACCGGAAGCAATTTATTGTTTGGACTAGTTTTATTAATAAACAAACAATTTCGAAACAAAATTAGAATTTCGCCTAATCTATTAAATAGGACTCCAAATGGATATAGATGCTAAACATGAATTCAAACACGAATGTAACTGGATCTTAAACGAGTCTTAATCCTCCTTAGACGAGGAACACGTCTTCTTGTAAATTTGCAGCCCTAAATAAAACAAGACATGTGTCATTCCACAAATTCTCCATTATTCAGCATCAGCAAAGCAAGGCATGTCATTCCAAATTCTCCATCGTCAAGCATCAGCAGTTGGTATGTACTTCCTGGAATTGTTGTCGTTGCGGTCTTGCTAGGCATATGCAAGGCCCAACCCATGTGCAGACGTCAAAATCTAAGAAAAAAGCCTTCAATGTGTGGCTTACATCCCGATGTAGATGGATGGTTACCATGAAATTGAGATTATGAATCAAGCACGTAATCGAAATTTAGATTATGAATCAAGCAAGTTATATAATAACTTTTAAATTTTTTTCTTTTTACAACTACTATTCACATTATCAATATTATTAAATCCAATCCAGAGTTGATCTGAATATAAAAAGATCAAAAATTAAAAAGGTCTAAATTGAATCGAACTAATTTTGTGATTAGGTCATGCCAAGTCGAACCATAAGGATCAATTCGAATTTAACAATACTGATTGTAACTATAGAGCGAGGGAAATTAAACTTAGTCAATTCCATTGACTAATGACTATTCATTCCGCATGAATATAATGACTTCGGCAACATCTTTCAAATTTGAATGGTGATAAAACATATAGTATAGGCAATCCATAATATACCTCTAAAGCTATTATTTAGATGGAAATAAATGAAATAAAATTTTGAATTGTGGGTTCCAAAAATCGGAAAGAAAAATATTCCCATAAACATATATACAACCTCTAAACCCTTACTAAAAACCAAAACCGCAATTGGAAAAAAAAAAAAAAAACCCATTAACAGCAATAGTCATGGGATTTTAGCAAATATATACATTTTTAAAACTTATATAGGGATAAAAAAAAAATGATTGCAAAGTTTCGAGATTTCTCTCCACCAGCTTATAAAAGTTTTAAAAATGTCATCCTTTTAAAAAATTTTGATTCACTCGATAATCAGGCTAATAAGGCAATAAAACGGAGAAGTTAAGAGTTTAAATCCAAAAGGAAATACATAGCGCTTGATTGAGTGCTAAGGCAAATCCTCTAAACAAAGTAACTATACAATAGGTTAGGTCCCTTTTGTTGGTACACCTTAAAGTTTTAAAATATTGCACTTACTCTTCTGAAAAAAAAATTGATACCACAAAATTTCTTCTCACATGTATTATCAAGTCAGTAATCTATATCAATATGTAATTGTAGTTATCTTCTAGTCATCATCTAGTTTGACAAGGGTTAACTGTTATTAATGTCAAATAAAAAAAAAAAAACCCCTCAAATGAAATGATAAATTCGCCTAAAGAAAATAAATAAAGAAGGGTCTTTTGTATAAAAATTTGACTCAATATGACATTAAAAGAGAAACTTTAGTACCAACAAATTCCAAGGTATGTCGCTATGCTTTTTTTTTTTTTAATTCTAAGTCATCTAGTAATTTTGATAGTTTTTAGCAAGTATCGATATAATTCATCCAAAAAATTTTCCATACTTTGAAAAAAATCAGAGTTCAGTGGGTAATATAAGCTATTTATTATACGTATATAATATGTAAATATTAATAAGATATTAATATATATATATACTGTATATAAATTAAGTATGGCAATTGATTTATAAACTATTTCTTTTATGAATATTTGTATCAACATCATAATGTACATATAGCATGTCATATTTATTAAATCTTATTTCATCTTGATAGTGATTTTAAAGCCAAACATGGTTCCAATGAAGGAAAGAATGCTAATGTTTGGCCTCCTCTTGTCCATAATAGTTGTCAGCTTGTATCGTGTTGAGACAGATGGGTTGTCTTGAAGTGGTTTTGTATGTTTCTTTTCTAAGATTTTATTTCAAAATTTTCTGGATCAAGTTGTTATATCAGGTCGAAATCCAATTAGCCAGCTCAAATCATTTCTCAAATGAAAGGTCCCCGTCATGGAATCGAATCAAATCAAATCAAAGGGTTCAAGTTTGATTTTGCTTCATGCAAGAGAACAAGCCAATGAAGGATGAATGTCACACTTGTATGTAACATTACTTTCATGCAAGAGATAGGAGTTTGAATCCAAACGCAAGCTGAAAATGCTTGTACGAGTGCTAAAATAGCTGAGTCTCAAGTGATTGGTTTCTGAAATGGTACCACATTAAAAAGATATAAGATATGCCATGTACAGTGTCTCGTGCAAGCAACGATAGATGGAAACCGCGATATTTTAATTAAGGGATAATATTCTTAGCACCTCTTTTGAACAAAAAATCATAATCGTTTATAAGAGTTTATAAGTGTATGGGTTCAAATAAAATGATCATGTACACATTACATATTAGATCATGTTACAAGTAACTAAGTAAATGACTTGAATTATAAGTATAGGATAACCGAGCGATATAAGATAGAGAGAAGGAATACACAATTTTGGTAAGGCTCTAACACAAATGCTAATAGGTGGAGTAGCACAATAGTATTAAACCCTACAATCGATGAAAAAAGAGATAGTGGTTTTGAAGTGTTTAAGTGTTTAATCTTTGAGATAGAATTTCGGTAGAGTAATAGTGTTAGTGAGAATTTTTATTATCATCTAAATGAGAAAGTAAATAGGATATTTATAAGAAATAGTAGTTGATTTCATTTATCGGATTATAATAGTGATCAATAGTTATGATTAAAACCTCTTATTAATGAATCTCAAGTAGACTCTTTTCATAGATTTAGGTTAAATAAAAGCTTTATATTTTAGTATGAGTTAAACTAAGATATGTTAAATTCGGTAGACTAATCGGACGGATCTTACTTGAAACATGCCATACAAAAACTCCCTTGTCCATTCTAATAATATATAGGCTTAACTCTTTAAACCATGTTACCTTAACCTAAAGAGTCAAAGTCATCGTAATTATTGGGCTTAAAGCCCATCTTCTACTATAGTCTTTTACAAAGTAAAAAAGAAACTCCTAGAAAATTGAGAAAAAATGAGAGAGACTTGGGAATAATAGTTTTTGAATTTGGTTAAAAATAAAATAAAGATTCTGGTTTCTATAAGTACTATTTATGATATTTCTTATAGCAACCAATTTCCTAATAAATTTTATTAATTATAACCACTTATTATCTATAATAACTAATTTTCCGACAAACTTTATTAATTATAACTATTTAGTATTTTGTTTAACTAACTAGTCTTAGTAATTGTAGTTATTTATTAAGTTACTTAACTAATATCTAAAATTATAACAAACATCAAAATTACCGCTTGAATTTTAAGTGTTTTTTAAATATAAAATTATGTAATATCATGCCTAACTAAACTTTTATTTGTTAGATTCACTACGTTTGTGATCTTTAAAGTGATATTGTGGTGGATACTCATAGGTATAATTCTGCAAGTCTAAACATGAGAAGTGGGGTGGTAAATTTGATAAGAAAGAGCTTGATTGAGTATGACCGTGATCAATGTTTTGCTTTCGATGTAAAATTGAAAGGATATCAGAAGTTTAATTATTGATTTTGAAATCGTCCTTATGAGCTGTTGGCCACCACTAAGTTAAAAAAAAAAAAAAAATCTATTTGAGATTAAAAAAAAAAAAAACGGAAACTTCGATGTATAAAACTTTTAAGGTAAATTGTAAATATTCCTTATTCGAAATTTAACATTTATTATTTGAAATTTAGCATATAGACCCTCAAATATGTAAAAATGTAGATTCAGTACCCTATACAATCATTTTGTCCTTGACAAAAATGAGAAAAAGAACTTACTAAATTTGAAAAGAAAAGTCACATAAAATGAGAGAAAAGGGTGGAACTTCTCTCCTGTTTTATATTTTTAGCTCGTAAAACATTTTGCTAGAATTAACAGTATTTTGTTTTCCTTTCATGATCATTACTTGTTTTTACTAAAAGTAAAATGATCGTATAAAGATCTTAAGCACGTTAAGATTTGAAATTCTAAGTATCCAATTTAAAAATAAGAACTTGGATGCATACACGACAAACATGAAAAATATCGTTTACAATCGACTATGTTGTTATTTTCATGTACCTCTCGCTACCACTAAATATTTCATCTAGGTGTGTGTATCTCAGTTGAACATTCCATGTAGAACACGATTGCTCAGCTAGTAGCCCCCATTCTTATGTTTTTTCCCAAAACAAATGTTGGTTACTATTTTGTTTGAGAATGATGAGTGGGGGCCTAAATACTTTTTAAGATTTTGTTTTTATGGCTCGGTTTCATCTTATGTTATGTTGATGGCACGTTAAAATCCATCTAGCCAGCTCAAATTATGTCCAGATCACTCTAAAGTCTTGTCACCGAATCAAATCGAAAGGGTCAATTTCAATTTCGTTATGGGACAACAGTATACTTGATTTAATTTGCTACAGGCACTTGTACTGCACATACGAGCACGCTTGCAAATCTTCTGTAAGTTAAAGTTTATTATGTTTTTAATCGAATCGTATGTAAATTCTTATGGAAATTCAATTAAATTATTTATATTTTTAATAGGGTTATTAGATTATTTTATGTTTATACTATTATACCAATTAATTCTTTTTTATTTTTTATTTTTTTACAGTATACAAAGAACTTATATGGCATTATAATATGAATATAAATTATTCAAATAAATTTGTATAAATATAGACAACTTAAATCACTTAATTCAATTTTAGCATAAACATATACGATTTAAATGATTCTCTTAATACATAAAAATATGTCAAGATTGATGTAACCTTGTTATATGAATACTAGTCCTCTAAAAGGATGGATTAAGTTCAAATTCTTCTCTACAGATTAAATAAAATATATAATTTCAATTTTATCATAAAATAGAAGAGTTCCAATGCATTTAGTTTGATTGGTTTTTACTTAAATCAATTTAGGGGCATGCAGATACATGATGGATATGGTAGGGAAAAAGATCTTACTTGTACCATACCTTATAGGTATAGATTTGCAAATCTTGGGGATCAGAATTTACTCTATAGCACCTTGAAACCCATATTCTAATTATAAGGTATAGACTATTATGTGAAATCTGAAGCTTTTTTGTTGCTTTTTATAAATTTCAACTTTTTTATTTAATAAATATTGATTATATACATATTTTTCTTGCTAAAAGTTTGCTTTTTAAATATTGCATGAGTTTGATGTTAAACAATATTTTTATTAGCAAACCAATTAAATGGCATGCGTATGAGCATGCATACACAAAATAAAAGAAGATACAAATTTTTTAAACTAACAACAAAAAATGCTTTTTGAAGTTTGAAGTTACTATTTTTGGATTTTAATTATTAGTTTTATGTTTAGGTTTATACTAGTCCAATCTGTACCTTTCTAACATCAATATAATATTATTTTTATATTTTTAGTTTTCTTGAAAAAAAAAACACAAGGTTCTTTTCAATTCATTAATATATATCACATCAATTAATAAATTTTAAATAATAAATATAAGATACGATGGAATTTTTATCCTATATACCTTATAGTAGAGATTTTACGATGAATATAGGGTATTAAGATCTTATAACCATCCCTCAGCCAGTTTTTGAATAAATACCATATAAAACATATCATGTGGTCTTCCATACCTATCAAGATACTATCCAATCGAGTAAGATACAATGGGTATCTTACATAATATGGTTACCTGCTCACCCTTAGATTGATTGGACTATATAGTAGTATGAGAGAATGTAGAAATCACCATTTAGTGCAAAAGAAATGCAATGAAAAGGGAAGGAAAGAAATAGATAAGTAGCTTTCACCTTTTATTTTATATATGTAGCAAAGAAATGGAATGGAATATTTCTTGCTGGTTGTTCATTGACATGGCAAAAATGAAATAAATATCCTTTGGACTAAAATAACTTTGATAATTTCTAACTTTGTTTTTAGAGACATCTATAATAATATATAATCTTAGAAATTTTTACATTTTCATATTTTATCTCATTCATCTGTATTTTTATTTATGGTGTCATCGTTGGATTATCTTAAAATTGACAGTAGTTATTATTACATTTATTGCCTCAATGATAATTCTTTTTTTTTTTCCATGTTTCATTCGCTCTTATTTTATAATATCACCTTTCAATAAAATATTCTATTCCAGTTTCTCTATAAAAACCATTTTCCTCCTTTTCATTTCATATTTTGTTTCCACTCTGTATTTACACCTATGTGTGTGTATTTAATTCAGCATAGCATTTACATGCAGGCTTGTAATAGAATTAATTCATTACATGCTTCTATGAAAATTTCTCTACAAGACTGATTTTTACTTGTTTATTTGTTCATCAAGATAGTTGCCTTTAATAACTTTTGATTTATTTACTTTTCAAGACTATACTTTTTCAATTTTCTTGTAGTTATTATCGACCATATATAGTTATTCTTAGCCTGCTTAGATCAATTATTTTGATTTTGGTGATATATTTTACGTAAAATCTACAATCACTCAAGCTTGCAAAAACTTAAATTGTTGAATGTAACTACAAAAAACACTTGAATAATTTTTAAAGCACGTATATAATGATTCTTAATATATTTATCCTTGAATTAATACATGACAATATTCCATTGCCGGAAACAAGGATAAATATACATAATAGGTATAGGGAAACTGCATCTGTCGCTGTCCCAATACCGCGTATAAACAAGCCCACCCCCTGACACCAAAAAAAAAGAGGGAATCGGACAAAGGCATTAAACGACAAGGATTCGACTTGTGTCTGTAATTGATTGTCCATTAATGCTTTATCCCCCCCAAAAAAGAAGCAAAAGGACATGTGCTGCTGTAATAAGAAGACTTCAAATAAAATGGACAATAGGTCTTTTTCAAGTTGTAGGGATGTATGTGTTGCTCCTTAAGCATTCTCGACAAGACGATGCATGTGCTCTAATATCTGCCGCCTCCCATCTATACCATATTAATTAATTATTTCAAACACAAGTAATCTAACATTCACAGAATGGGAGAAATTTCCTTTAGTGGTGGTGGCAAGTTTGGCACCATCGATTGTAAAAAAGACGTTTATATATATAAAAAATATGAAATCTACATTTTAATAGCATAACCACTGCTTTTCTATTTAGATGAAATAGATTCTATTCCAGTATTTATTATAAATGCATCTCTAATGGGTAAAAGGAAAGAAAAAGATTTATCATATATTTAATGAGAATATGAATTATCAGTTTTAATGGGGTCATCTATTGTGTGATTTCTTTGTATAGATAAGATAACACTTTGTACATTAAATTGCACATACTGTATGTTGATTGTGGCACAACTTTGTTGCATTAATCCATGACTGATTTGAAGATTTTAGATACCTACCACGATTTGAATTTTGGAGTTCGAGGGATTCATTTCAGTCAAATCGCTGTTGCACATATCAGCTAAAGACGTGGTCAAGCATGCCATCGAAGAACGGTGGATCATCATTCATTGCTTATACTGTTCGAGCGATGCTATAGAATGATTTACTATAATATACATTGGACAAAAGGTGTGGTCTGTTGGTCGACCGAACTCTCAGTTCGATAAACTTGCTCAACCAAATTGTATTAAAGCTAACGTTTTATTGCCAGTGATTTACGACAAGGTCCCCCAACTTTGCTTTTTAGTATGCGAAACAACAATTGGAGCAGACATGTCGAAAAGATAACTATAAAATTTAGTTATATTCATATATGTTCGTCGTCCGGACCGTGTTTTAAAAAAAGTGGCCTACTTAAAAGACGTGCTTTTGTTTTGTGGATTACATCATAATCTCGTTGTGTACTAAGATGATTGAATTAATCACTTTGATGGCTACAAAAAGTCTTTAGAAGTATAAACTAAAGTTTTGAGTTTGATATGAACAATATAGGCACAAAGAAGGAGATTTTGGGCATGGAGATTCACGGGGATACATATTTCAACTGATCATTTTCGTTGTAGCATAACTATATTGAGAGGGTCCTAAAGCGATTTAGTGTATGGGGCACAAAAATCGGTGAATACTGTAATTACTACACATTTTAGATTGTTAGTATTTTTGTTAGATGTACAAACCTGTATTTCTTTTGTTTCCTATGCTATCTTTTGTAATTTCTCTATTTATATAATTACCATGTGAATGAAATCTCACGTGGATTGTGAGAGATATTGAGTAATGATATACGAAACTGAAGTAGAGAATGACAAGATAATATTAGATAGAAATTTTTAGATCAAATGATTGAAAAAGACTTACTAGTATTTGTTACTTGACTTTTCATTACTTTTGACTAGGGTGTTTTAAATAGTGTTAGAGCTGACCCTATACTACTAGATGGACAATTCAAGACAAATCAAGATGGAAGTTGTTAGGGTTGTTTTGACTTGATTTAGAGAAGAGGTGTGGGGAATGTCAGTATAACACTAGTAAGAAAATTTTCAGTTAAATGATTAAAAAAAACCTATAAATGACTGTCACTAATCTTAGGTTGCTTTTGGCCTTGTTTACAATTAATATTCCTCTATAAGATGAATAAATCTAAGGAGAAAATGCAAAATAAACTCTCTCTAGACTTTGATTTAAATGCAGATTGATAACCTGAACTTTCAAATGTTAAAAATTATTCTCTAAACTTTAACAAATTAGTAAATAACCCCTATAGGTTGAAATCAACCCCCTTAAACTTTGATTCTAGTGTAGGAACACATTCTAAACAAACTAAAGCATTTAATTAATTGCTTAACAATATGAATATAAGTAAATCAAAACCTAAAACATAAAGGTCAATGGTAGTAAGAGCTCACACAAGTAAGGTATCTTATTCTTTACTCTCGATATTTGATAGTATGTGAATCGTTAATGCTAAAGTATTTGATCACATGACAAACTCGTTGTACATTGAGAATTATTATGAATCCAAAGAAAAACCTAACATATGAGTAGCTAATGGTAATATAGCATGTGCAAAGGGAATATGAGCTATTAATTGTCCAACTTGAAATTAGACTCTATGCTTTATGTAACCAAATTAAAGTACATTTTCTATATGTGAACAAATTATCTAAGGACATGTAACATATGGAAACATTTTTTCCTACTTCATGTAGATTTCAAGACCTTACTTTGGACAAGACAATTGGTAATGCTAAGCAAAGAAATCACTATATTTTATCTATAGAAAGGTGTATCTTCATTTTGAAGGTCATTTAAACTTACTTCTATTGAGATTTCCTCTCTTTCAACCACATCAGAATCCTATATTTTATTATGGCATACGAGATTAAGGCACTAACTATTTAGTTTATGAGAGAAAAAATATATCTAACTATTTAGAATAATGAGATGTTGGAATCCTTTCATTATGAGTCTTGTACTATTGCCAAATTCTTGTTTATGTACTCCATTTAAACCCTTCAACATAATAGACAATGATATAGGGGCCTCTTTAGAACCATAAATATTTCTAATTTCTTCATAAACATTTGTTCTATTTGTTAATATACTCCATCAAAACCCTTCCATGTCGTAGAAGAAGACATATGTGACCTCTTTAGAATTATGATATTTCTAAAAGAAAATGGTTTATTACATTTGTAGACGACCATACTTAAGTATGCCGAGTATACCTCCTAAAGGAAAAATTCAAAATTTTTCACAATAAAAAAACATATGATTTACTCTTTAGTTCAAATGGTATGGTGGAAAGACAAAACCACCACTTGTTAGAGATTGTAAGATCGTTAATGGGGTTTGGTGGTGGGCGGGGTGGGAGGAGGAGGTAGGGTAGGGTGGGTTTTGGAGTTATCATGATAGCTACTTGCTTAATAAATAAGTTTCCCTCTAAACCTCTCAAATTTCGCACCCCTTTGAGTATTGTATCATTCTTTCTCAAATGTTAACAAATTATAAGAAAATTACAAAGATACTTACACTATATATACGATGGAATATCTTTCATTTGACTCTCCTACTTTGTTCGTGCTTAAGGTCGTTACTAATATTTTCTTCTTGTCCTTTGCTAGTATTGTTACGCCCCGAAGCGATAAAGTCGTAACGGCCCCCGCCGTGTAAACCATCCTAAGATAGAAGTTGGCCTTACAACCGCTATCTTAGACCTGATCTACACAAGGCGTCAACGACTAACCCGCTTTGAAGTAAACAGTTTGTAATTTAAATAAATCATTAATCTAAGAAAGTGAGGAAATATATATATGCTATAATTCGGCTATTGTAATTAAGGTTTACAGTATTTCTCCGTAATATATTTCCTAATTGTTACATTATTCAAAATGAAAAGTAATTCTAAAATAAAAACTTAAACTTTAAAATATGTGTTTATTCTTCACATGTTTTTCCTCACTCCCCAAGATCCAGCAGTTGCTAGCTTCATAGTAGTTGTTAGCTTCATAGTAGTTGTTAGCTTCATAGTAGTTGTTGCCGCTTCTTAGCCAGCACCTGCACGATGTCTATAGGGATGTGAGCAACCACAGCTCAGTAAGTTAGGATGGAGGACTTAAAACTATACCATACACACAACAAGGTTTTCTTATTAGGTGCAATGCATGTACAAGCAAATGTCATCGCACGACGTTGTCCGGCCCGTCGTGAGATTAGAGAAATTGCGTCCGCTTTAATCCGGGTTGAGGAGTTGCCGTTAATGTAACAGCTCACGACCAAACCCAGGCTTGTGTAATGGAGACCTTGCTCCTCCCGTGACTACCTTCGAACCACTACCTTCACCCTCGCCGCGACCTCCTCTCCTGTCACTTAGTTTGACTGAGGATGAAGAAGGGACCATTTTGCAATCCTGTGCTATCCCTTCCAAAGGGGTCGGTATTTGGCCGGAGAGTCCTAAATTCCCCTAACGGGTTACATGCATGTCCGATTATGATTACTGGTTGGATATTTGATTAAGTCCAGTTTAGGGTGATCAATCATTACATACAAATCATACAATATATGCCGGAATACAAACAGAATCATAGCATCACCCATAATCAAGCACATGCACACATTCAACTATCTAACAAGCATAACCAAGCATAATCTTAAGCCTCCAAAATACAGCATCGTATTAATCCCAACTTACCTCGACTCCTCGCTCACTCACTCGAGGTCCGATTTGCTCAGGCCATCGCCGATCATCCCTATAACACAAACGTGGTTTCAGCTTTTCATATAACTATTATAGGTTCGTTTTATCCTATAATGCTTATTGTTAGGTTTTGTTTAAGGTTTAATATGCCTAATTATTTAGGTATTAAGTCTTTTACAATTATTCTAAGTTTGGGGTTAGGTTCAGGTTCGGTTTTCGCATCGATTTCTAAGTAATGCTTTAGATTCTAACCCTAGAAATCTGTTTCAACTCATAATGTGAAATCAATCACATTACTTCTCGATCTCCTAAATACCATCATTGTCCCTAGTCAGTATTTATTTTACCCGGTACACCTAAATCCATATTAGTGTACCGAATTCACTACTAATGTGAGAAATTTTTATATTTTTCATATAATTACATAAATTCAAGTTTCCTATCAGATTTATTGTACATTTTTATTATTCTCATAATATCAATTTTTATTCTAATATTTTCTATTTAGTATATTTCCAAAAATTACATATTATGCATTATTGCCTATTATGTACATAATGCACTTCTAATATTTTTATCACTTTAATTACCATTCCTAAACATCAATTATTATTTCAAAATGTCTAAATCCATCCTAAATCAGATTTTACTCCAAATTTCCCTAATTTACAAAATTAATTATTTTTCCTATTACTCATTTACTACATAATTAACCTAATAATTACATCCAACACCCTAAATGCTATAAGTATCATACTCCATCAAATCTTAACATTCTAAAACATCTAATTATTCACTAAGTCAGTAATTAATAATTTAATTACTTAATTAACCTTAAATTACCCATTTTATGCCTCATTTTATAGCCTAAAAACTATCTAAAAATTTCGAAAATTAATTTTTGAAAAAGGGCTTCATAGCACTGTTCTATATCATCTGAGTAATCTACACAAAAATTTTGGGCTTGAAACTACACTCCTAAGGTCATTTATTTCTAAACCGAAACATGCTCGATTTTGCACGATTTCTTAAGAACCATATATTACGGAACATAATTTCATCAAAATAATATTTTTGCTACAAACTACATACAAAAATATCCCATAATAACAAAATTCATAATTTTCTAATTATAGTTACTATTTTTACAAAATTACACAAGATTCGGGCTGGAAATCGGACTCACCGATTTGGGTGGCTCCGGCCACTGCGGGCCGCCGTGGCCTTGTCGGCCGGCCTGGACGCTGCCACCACCGTGTGGTGGTGGTGGCCATCCACTCCCAGCTCCTCGTCTGGTGTGGGTTCCCTTTAAAATCCTTAACTGCACAATTTTTTTTTATTTTTTTTATTTTCTGGATTTTCTCTCGAATTTTCAACTCTCTCTAATTTTCTCTGATTTGTATCTGTCCAAATGAGCTCTGTAATTTTTCCTGCTATTTATAGGGCTTTGTGGAATTTATTGTGCATTAAATTGGACAAGACAATTGCCTTATCCCTTGATTTTTGGCTTTTATGTTGTCTTAATTTAATTGGCCGAATTTTTTCTTATTTTTCCTAGCTGCCACGACCAAATTCTGGATGATTCATGATTTTTCCTGATTTTTCTTGATTTTTCCTTAATTAATTATGAATTTTCTTTAAGCATTTAGTATTATTTTAGCACATTTCGCGTATTTTAAGTAATTACGCGTATTTATACTTACATGTATATTCATATATATTACAAATAAATATTCTTAAGTATTATTTAGGTCATTCTATTATTTTTAGTATACATATAATATATCTCTAGTAATTTATTAGTTATTAAATTACACTTTTTGCCTTTTCGGTAATTAGCAATTATTATGCTTAAAATTTGAAAATTTTATAGTCTCCTATTTTATTACTTATTTTCTTAAATTCACGTTTACGGGGTCATTTTTACTAATATTCTTCTCAATAGTTTATAATTTAGGTTTGATCAGATCTTTTAACCGATCGCCCTAAACCTTGGGTTCTAAATTCAATCCTACGGTCAATTGGCTTAACTTTGGGGCTTACAAGTATTGCCTTCGATAGCTCAGTATAGGTCATCCCAAGCCTCATTGTACTGCACCATTCTATACTTTTGACAACAGCACCAAACTATAGTCAATGACATCAAAATGGTCGCCTTTCATCCAAGGGAATGATTTCATATTTGTTACATTTCACCACTATTGCCTTTGATATAAGGTAATAGATTATGCAACAGTAGAGGCAATTGTTGCCTAGTAAAAGCAATGGTTTTAATGCTTCAAAGGGTAATGATTCTAAAATAAAAAGGTAATTGATTTTTCATTAAAATAAGAAACAAAATGAAAGATAACGCAATGATTATGTAAGATATTTAACAATTATTACAATCATGAAAGCAATAGTTTAATAGGAGCAAATTGCAACGTTTATGATAAAGGCAACAATTTGTACATAGTTATTGTAAAGGTAACAGTTTGCACCTATAAAATAAACTACTTTTTTCTGTAAAGGCAACGATCTAATATACATTTAAAGGTAACTATTTCTAAAATAAAAGGTAATAATTTAATAACAATTAAAGGTCGTTTTTACTTTTATATAAGACTTTGAATTTTAACAATGGGAAACTTATAAACATTACAAAGGATAATACCATGTCATGAGAGAAAAGAACAATGCTGCTGATTGGTTAGCTAAAAAGGCTGGGAGACATAATCATATTTCACTATAATGAATCAGTCTTAGCCGGCTCTCAAGAAGAAAAGAATTTTGCAGTAAGATCTTTTGGGTGTGTCTCATATAAAGGTTGGTTAGTTTAGATGATTCAGATTTCATGTAAGGGGAGTAGTACTCCCTTGTTTTTTTCTTGGTATGATCTTTTCTTATAAGGGGAGTAGTGCTTCCATGTTTATTTTATTTGCAGGTGACTCGTGTTGTAATTTGAGAGGTCAGGTCTATGCCTCCCTCTCCTTTGTACTTATATTTTATTAATAAAATTTGGGGCTAGCAACCCCCCGTACCCCCTACCTGCCCCCTTACCCCATCATCCTGAAACTAGTTTAAGTGGTCTTATCACTGATCAACTATTAACAACAAACAAAAAAGAGTGGGGGATTAACATCTTAATAATCCAAATTCATCACCTTGGGTTATTGTCCAATCAATAGAAGCATTTGCTTTTCTATTGACAAGATTAAAAGTATAAGATTCAAAATCATTACAAATCAATAAAGTATCAACAATAATAGGCTTGACTCTCAAATAGCATGAACTCTTCTTTAAGGCTTGAAAAGCACAGAGAAACTAAAGCCAGTTGTAAACCTTTAAATGTAGCTTTAGCTTCAGTTTCTTCTACTCCATATGTTACACAAACTTTGCTCACACTTATTAGGAATCTTCTTAACAATCATGCATTGCAATTCCAACACCTGCTCTTCTATTCTTCTCGCCCCAAGCACCATCTGTGTTGACTTTAACAACCTATTAAGAGGACAAGTCCACATAACAGCTTGTAGAGACTTCTCCATATCCTTAATAACTCTTCATAATATATGAGGTTTCAACTTCATATAAAGATTAGCAAGCTAATGATTACAATATTAAAAGTATCAAACTTAATAGAGTCATGTTTACCAACCCATCTATTGCAAAAAAAAAAAAAAAAAGGAAAGAAAAATAGAAAGAAAGAAAGAAAAGGTAACAAAGTAACATAATAATAATAAAAAAGATAATTATTTACAAGTGAATTAAAATAAAAAAAAAAGATTTTCATGATCTTGACATGTATTGACTTCACATTAGTGAAATTTAATTGACCTTGTAAGTCGACAGTAATGACCCAAAGCAAAGATGAAACGATTTTGCACTTAGAAGATATGATTAAAGAAACTCATGCACCAAATATAATAGCCTAGAAAACCTTGATCTGTTGAGAGTACATAGACATAGATCATGATGTAACAAGAACAACAAGAGGTCCAACTCAATGAAATTGCATTGTGAGCAACGTTTACACAATGATTTTTTGGAAGTTGTTTTGACATAATTACTTTATGATTTCATTCTAGCAATCTCTTTTGCTTAATGAAATGATTAAATCAACACAAAAAAAGAAAAGCACAAACTTAAGGAATATGCAAACTCTAAGTCCATGTACGACTTGGAGGTTAGCCAAAGCATCATAAATTGCTCTTAAACCATAAAAATGAAACCGAGATGAAAATTTTGGTACCATAACTCTTCTACATTGTCTTATGATGGAGTATCAAGAATGAGCAACTTGGTTTTTGTATTGAATTCCTATAAAAGGGGGAAAGACTTCAATATAACCAAGCAATACAGAATAATATGAAATGTTAACACAATTAAGCTGTCAAAATCAATAATGTAATCAAATCAAATTTGGTAATTATACCAAGAGATTAGTGTACAATTGTGCTTCACCGTCCTTCAATTTGTGAGCTTCATCAACCATTAGATAACTCCACTTAATCATTAAAATAAAAGCTTTATCCTTTAACATTACTTCATAAGTGGCCAACAAGAAACGACCCTTGGATTTGTTGAGCATACTGCATGATAGTAGCAAACAGTAAGTCCATTAAATTCAAACTTGTTTAAGATAAGATTACTTATAGTCAAATAAAAAAAAAGTAAAAATAAAAGGGCAATTACCTCTAAGAATCCAAGCATTGATACTCACTAAATAGATTCCTAAAAACATTATTTTATAAAACGGATGCACCCTTAAATTTTTTATGGGAAGATGTAATCTAGAACAAACCTCAAAGAGAGTAAGGCAGTTATTAATTCTAACTCCAAATCCTTTATCAAAGTAATAAATTGGTGGATAATCATCTAAATACACAACAAAGTGGATTAAGTTTTAATAGTAAAGCATTTTGTTTTGAGAAACATCAACAAAATCATAGGTAATGACAACTTTTAAGCTATAATTACTCCTTCCATTCTGCAATAGCAAATTGTACAGTAATGTTAAGCTATAAGTAATATTTGACTATTACAAGTATTAATATTGTCACAATTACTAAAAAGATATGGATAATATTTCCATAAACAAACATATGCAGTGAAGTACAGAGCAAACTAGGACAAAACGTAGTAATTGCAAAATACACATTTATTATACACTTTCTAGGATTGACATATAGTTTAATAAAAAGTTATGGTCATGCTCTCCTCCCCTAAGCTCAAATACCCACATCAAGTCATCGTGTTCACAATCTTTCACATGAGCTAATCTGACCATTTTTTCTTCATAGCCACTCACAGACAAATACATGAGAGAAAAAAAAAAAAAACAAACCTTTTAAACACGTAAAATGAATACAATCATGAAATTGGTTCCTGATTACACCCATCTAAATAGCACCAAAAGAGCTTTTCTAAATCACATACGAACATACCAATATATCTAATAAACTTACTCTTAGAAAATAGGACACAAACTATAGAAATTTGTAATTAAAAAAATGCTAGGTGAATCTATAACCACCATATTAAGTTATAATCAAATCAACGAGGAAGGAAGTTCTTATTTTTCCCAATAACAAACCCTAATCGAATAGGAAAAGAAAACATAAAACATGAAAAACATTGACCTTTGTGGTGTAGATAGAAGTGGCTGGGCAATTGTTATGCCCTGAAGTGGCGAAGTCGCAACAATCCTGCTGTGTAAACCATCCTATGATAATAACCGACCTTATAGTCCTTATCATAGATACAATACACAAAGTGTCAACGACTTCTCGCTTTGAAGTAAAACAACTCATTCATAATTATAGGCAAAATTTATAAATAACTAAAAACTTTAAGTCATAATTACATAAAGATACTTTTACTGTCTTACAATCCTAGGAAATATCTACATGCTAAGGTAGTTTGATAAGTAACATATTACACGACCAGTACATAAACCTAAGAGTATTAACAAAACACTAAAGGACTCGATCATTCAACCAATCGAAACTCACTCCCTTAAGATACTTCAAAAAGGAACTAACTTTAGGATTATTATAATGCGACATCTCAATTAGTACCTGTAAGAAAATTTATAAAGGTATGAGCAATCAATAGCTTAATAAGTCTGAATGAAGACTTAAGAATGCATAACAAACACAAATAAGGTTTTCAAATAATTAGGTATATGCAATGGAACACGCAAATGCCATCACATAACGTGATCCAATCTATTATGAAATCAAACTAATTTCACTTGCTCTAATTTGAGTTGAGGAGTTTTCATGTTTATACAATAACTCACAACTAAACTTAGGTTTGTGTAATAGAGATGCTACTCCTCCTATGACTATCCTTCTAACCATTGCCCTCATCCTTATCGTGACCTCTTCTCCTATCACTTAGTTTGACTAAAGATAAATAAAAGACCATTATGTTATATAGCGTTATCTTTTTTGAAAGCGTTAATATTTAGTTAGAGAATCCTAACTATCCTTTAAAGAGTTGCAATGCATATCTAATTGAGGTATTTAAGTCGGTTATAATTAAGTTCGGTTTAGAGTGATCAAACAATCTTACACCACTCATTTCACAACAATCACCAAATCACGACATAAATTTTCAACATGAGATCAAATACATACAAGCATATGCACATATAACTACCTACAAGCAAAATCACATACAATTCTAAGCCTCTGAGTTCTTAAAATATTACTCTAAAGTACAACGAAGCATTGAACCTTACTTACCTGAAGTCCTCGGTTAGCTCACTCGACTTGCCGTAAGTCATTTATCTCTATATGTCCTATAATATAAATACTCTTTTAGTATTTATATCCTTATAATATATAAACTTTAGGTTATGATTTGACTTAGTTTTCCATATACATATTATTTATTTTCGATCTATTTTAGGCTAGTATCGGAATCGGTTTCCTAATCTAGTTCCAATTTAAGTTTTAATTCAGTTTCAACTACAGGTGTTATATGTAAATCTCAAAATCTCATTTCAAACCATAATGTGAAATTGATTATAGTATGCTTGGGTATCCTAAATATCACTTTTAACCTCTAATAAGTATTTTAGTCTCTATGATACATTCTAATTCTTTTTTAATTACCAAATTTACTTTCGATGTAAGAAAATTTTATATTTTTCATATAATTACCTAAATTTAAGTTTCTGAGTAGATTTATTATATATTACTATTATTATTATATTAGTAATTTTAACCTAATACTTTCTATTTATTACATTTCCAATTTCACATATTATTAATTTACATATATTTACTACGTAATACACATAATAATTATATTTAACACTCTAAATATTACAAATATCATACTACATCAGATATTAACATCCTTAAATACTTAATTACACACTAAATTAGTAATTATTTATTTAATTACTAAATTAGCCTAAAATAACCCATTGTATACATCATTTTAAGGCTTAAAAATTATCTAAAAATTTTGAAAATTCATTTCTAAAAAATCTCTTCATAGCATTGTTCTACATCTTCCAAAATAGTCTACACAAAAAAATTGAGCTTAAAACTACAATTGTAAGGCTATTTATTTCCAAATCAAAGTAAGATTGGGTTTATGGGATTTCTTAAGCATTATACATTTCTAAATCTAAATTTATCAAACTAAGATTTTTTCCTAAATCCACATACATAAGAACACTTAAATACCAAATTTCATAATTTTCTAAATACATGTAATATTTTTATAAAATTAAACAAAATTGAGTTAGGAATCGGACTCACTTGTCCGATAGACTTTTGGCCACTAGTGGTGGTCCTAAGGGTGTTGACAAGGCTAAGCAGTGGGAATAGGGTGTGGTGGCAGTGGGAATAGGGTGTGGTTGTAGTGGTTCTCTCTCTAAGTCCTAGTTGTATACTAATTTTGCAAATTTTTGTATAAATCTCTAACTCTCTTTTTTTGTTTCCTCTATATTTTTCTTATGCTCCCAACATGAGTTCCAGATGTGGATTGTTGCTTTATATAGGGTTGTTAGACATTTTTCTTTAAATTTTAGATTGACATTTGGCTATTATCTCTTCTTTTTTGGCTTTTTAGTTGGTCTTATTTGATTAGTTAATTATTTCTTTTGAATCCCTAGCTTACCACGACTTTGATTTGAGCAATTCCTCACTTTTAAAAATTTTTCCTTATCTTTCTTTGATTTTTTTGTAATTTTCTTTAATTATTTGACATTAATTTAATATATTTCGGGTATTTTTACTTACATGTAAATATATATGGAGTACAAGTAAATACTCCTAAATATTATTTATGTTATTATATGATTTTTAGTGTGCATATAATTCATTTTTATTAACTCATTATTTATTGAAACTCGTTTTACACATTTTTGATAAATAATGAATAATATGCTTATAATTCAATATTATGACATTTAATTATTTTATTATTTATTTTCTTAAATTCAAACTTATGTTGTCACTTTTTCTAATATTTTTAGCTTTTTTGTATAATTAAGGCTTGATTGAACGCTTTATCCAATCACCTTAAATTTTACGTATCAAATCTAAACTTCTAGTTGTAGGGCTTACAGCAACGATGAACAAGATCCCATTTTTAGGAGAGGATGAATTGGAAATATTGATAAGATTATGGGAGGATACGAAAGTAGAGGCTTGAGACTAGGGTTTTGAGAAGGGGAAAGCTATGAGATTCAGAGATTGAAAGAGACTTAAGGGTTTATATGAAAAATTTTAGTTTTTCGCTTTTTTCCCCTCTTTTTTACTGGATTTTTTGAAAAATCCTTTTCTATCTAAAAAGAACAGCAATATTTTGCAAAATTGTAACCTTTTATCTAAATGAGGCAATGACAAAAATCACCATTGTCTAAAATGACTATAGTAACAGTTTTTTCATAAATCGTTACCTGAAATAAATATTTTATGCAAGGATTTTAAATTGTTACTTTAATTGTTTGTATTAAATTTAAGGAAACACTTATTAAATCGTTGCTCTGTATACTATTGCTTAAAGTCCTTTTTGTAGTAGTGTTGCTTATGTAAGTACCTTAGTTTAGGATGAACTTTTGCCTCTAAGCAGTTTGAATAGTAGAAGTAGAGGTAAAGGGCCTTCTCCTCTCTCGCTCCCTTCTCCTCTCCTCAATATACTTTTCTCCCCCTCATCATTTACCATCTTCTTATCTTTACCTTTTACCCTCTTCTGCTTTCATTTTTAAAGGCATAGGCATTTTTGGCTCGTAGTGGGAGCCTCCTATAGTTCCATGTCATTACAGACTAAGATGGGCTTGTCCACTCAAGCAACCTTTCAAGCCTCCTCTTGGTTGCATTCCAGAGGATCTTTTAGATTAACCATTAGAGCCTTGCCTTTCCCTTGAACAACAATTTTTGCAATAACTAGTTGATGAGGTAGCTTGCTTGTTTCAATCCCCTTTAAAAAGGTCTTTAAGCATACCTCTTACGTAACTTGCTTTTACATGTGGACTAGCTTGCTAATAGCCCCTATCTTTTTGTCTTACCTAGCAGCAACTCCATGCTGGGCTAACCTTATTATGGCCATCTCTGCCAAGACAAAACAAAGTGGTTACATAAAAGACATATAAGTGAAGGAATGAATACCGTGCCAAGCATAAGCCCCCCAAGGGCACCACTTACCTCAGCAGTTGGTTCGCAATTAGCTCCCCTTAGTTAATCCTCTTTAGTACAATAGGAGGCATGATTTTACCTTCATAAATCATACTTACTAGCCTTACTTGCTTAGTCTTCCTTAAGGAACTCCTTAACAATCTCATTGGCACTGAAGGGGCCCCTATTCTAATCTTTAGCCAAGGCTAATTAAGCTAGGACATCCTTTTCCCAAGGCATTAGCTTTATGGCATCAACCTTAATTGGCTTAGACCAATCAATGTAAGAATCTGGGTACTTTAAGCACTCCACCATAACAAACCTATCATTTTACCCCTTGATTGAAGAGTTGAGTCTCTCAAATAGCTTCATTTGGATTTGGCCTTAGAAGTACTGTTACGAGCTGCACCTTTTTTTGGTATAAAAATGCTTGAAGAGTTATGAATTTAGCTTTACCTTATTCGCGATGCATTAGCCCTCAAATGCTACCAAAAACTTGATAGCAGTCAATATTAATTGGCTTAGGATGACCCAATAGTGATTGAGAATAGCCTTTACAAACATGGAGAAGGTGACCTATAACCCAAGCTAGAAATGATGTTGGTGTACATAAAAGTGGGGCTCTCACTCTAATGCCACCCTTTTGTTAAGGAATGTAGCATGCGAAACCTATCCTTAAGGAATAGTGAGAAATGCTTCCATATATGACCTACTTCCACTTTAGTCAGGACACTCATTGCTCCAATTGGCAAGGCAAGGACCCTCTCTATGTGTATATGTTTTACTAGAGTCTGAGCTCCCTTATCACTAGGGTACTTGTATTTAGCAAATAAACCATTGAAGCCACATCTTCACCATCATTCAACCACTGCCCCACTTCCTTTATTATTCTTTTTTCTACAACATGTAGCGTAGCCATTGTAGTAGGTCCTACCACCAAAATTAAGGGAGGAACAACCAGTAACTTGCAAGGCGCTATTGAAATCACTTCGATCGTTACCATTATTTAACCATCACTCCACTTCCTCTATAGCATGCAATGCAATGGTTGTCAAAGGTTCTACTACCAAAGTTATGGGAGGAACAACCTAATAACTTATAAGGCACTACTGAAATCACTACCTTAAGTGGGGAGATTGACAATTAAGGGTTTTGCACTTGTTAAACATGAGTGATAAGATTAAAGGAAGAAGAAGAAGAACAAAAACCCTAAAGTAGAAATAAATCTAGAAGCTTTTTATAGAAAGAGGAAGAAGAAGGAAGCTTGAAAGTTTTATAAGTTCAAAAATTTAGGCAAAATATGATCTTACAAAAATAAATCCTCTATTTGTATTGCTTAGGATCCATCAAAATGATAACCATTTGGAAAAGGCCTTAAAAAAACTTGATATGATGATTGCCATCACGAAGCCTTAAATCCCATAGAAGAAGCCCCTACCATCCAAGTGTCCCAAATTAGATACGAATGGATGAGATCAAATATGCTATAATAATACTTGGATAGTCGACTCATGTCCTCAGCATTTAATGCAATAAATAAAGTGTACTAAATAGTTAGAATTATGCCTCTTTGTTTACACAAGACAATTTGGATGGTAAGTTTGATAGGCAATAGCTGTCAAGTGTAGTACAATTGTTACAGTGAAGTGTACATAGCCTGTTTCTCTCCTAACTTGGTTTAGGAGGGAGGGCGAGTTATTGATTGACTGACCTCAACACTTAGTAAAGCTTTCCTTGGACAACTTATTGCTTCAAACTATCATAAGGCAAAGTAAGGTTTAGAGTAGCTAAGCTAACTGCTCGATAATACCTTCTCAGGACACCACATCTTTCCTGCTTAGTTAGAGGGTGCAATAAGGTTTTTTGGGTTGGCTAACCTAATTGGTTAACAAGCCTTCCTTATAAACCTCATCACGTATGCTCCAATCTAGATTGGCTTAGCTATTTCTTAAGCACCTCATCACTTATGTTCAAGTTCAAGTTCAAGTCAACTTAGCTAGCACCTTAGGATGTTTATGTTTCATAGGTGCCTCGACCGCTATGTACTAGGTTGCTATTTACCAGGTTAGCCAATTATCAAGTTAGCTCCTTACTTAATAGCCTAACACTTAAACCATGACACTTAACATGACTCACTTCTTCATACTTAAAGGTTAAACTTGACCATCATCTCCTTACCAACCAGTTGATAATGAGAGTGGGGGGCACGTATTATAGGCATATTTCAACCTTAAGCCCCCAAGTACCAGCTTAGACTAAAGGCACAAATCTTTAGAGTTATTCCCTAACCGTTACATGAGATATGCCCCATGTACATATATTTTAAAAGGTATCAAGCACCCAAGGATCTTCCTTTACATGTTTGTCATCCAAGTACCCCCATCACCCTATAAAAGCCTTAATGGTATATGTGGTAAAGGATCTTGAATCATTCTCTACATTCATTAATATTGTTGGCCAAAATTCTTCGTTCCTTAAACTCACTACTCTACCCTTTATTCTCTATTAACAAGTGTTGTTAAACTCGAGTTCGCCCTTACGATTTAACCCAGTTTGACATGACTTGTCTGTAAAATCAGTTCAATCCAACCCTAGTTTGATATGGTTGAACCATGGTTGAATTGGGTTCTACCCCTTTAACCTTTGATCCTTTAATATGTCCAGGTCAACCACTTGAATCGGGTCTGACAACATTGTTATTAACTTAAGCATTAAAGTGTACGTAACCTCTGATATCTCTTTAGATCACATGTGTTCATTTTGCAAGCCTAAGTGTAGGCTTGTTCCAAGCTTACAAACCAAGGAGAATTTCTACCTACAATACACACACACACATATACGCAACAATATATATGATACACCAAGCCATGGATAAACAAGGGTGATGGTATTGGGGATGAGTCCAAGCTTGCAAAAAGCTCAAAATGTAAGATAGAGAACACTCAAAACAAAAGAGAAACAAGTAAACAACAAACAATTCCAAGGATATAACATACTAAGTGATAAGGATCAATGACAATGGATCTCGAAAACTTAGAATGGGTTGAATGGGTATGACGGACAGGAATCGAAATGGTTAATTTTGATGGTGAATGTGAATGGATATAACTCACTATGACACAAACACTATCAAGGGTTTGAGCTTGAAATAGGTTTTAATACAACTCATAAACACCAAATGTCATTCGGGAATTCCAATGAGAGTTAGATGTGACTCACTAACTCACTCAAATGAAGAGGTTTGCTACAATCTTGAGGACAAGATCAATAAGAACATGGGAACGATTAAAGAGTTTGATCTACACTTGATAATCCGACAATGCTAGCTCAAGAATAACCTTGCTCAAAAAGGGAAAGAATCCAAAAACACCCGAATATACCTTTCTGTCGTATTTATAGCAAGTTCCTAAACCTTAGTAGCAAAATTGTAAATAATGCACAAGGCTTTTAACCCTAAAGAATTGGGCGTATAAATAAAATAAAATAAAACATGTACAAGAGTACAAAACTATACATTTTATAGGGAGAGTCGGCATGCAGTCACTCTGTTAGATAGGGTCAACAGTTGGATGTACAGGCTCGAGAAGGAGTCCCCGAAGTCTTGCAGTGTTTAGTTAAGACACTAGAAAGGTCGGCCCATAATTGCTGAGTTCTAGAATTAGTTGACATGAGTCTTTAGGTGCTGTGTCGAGTGGTTCTTTAGCCTCGAGTAATCGGCCTTATGGTAACTCGACGCCTCGGTTGATGACAGACTTGATGTCGAGTGTTTATCTTCCTTCCTCTCATCACATCTCGGCCTTGGCAAGCATTAATAGGCTTCAGCTTCAGATAGGTCTACCTAGGCTTGGATGTAGTCGAAGGTTGATTCCCATCATTATCGCGCGTTTGAAAGGAAGTTATCATCAACGTTAAGTATTGAGCATAGGCTAGGATGCCAAATAAGCTCCTTCTCCCTTTTCGCTTTACCATGGGTGCCGAGTGTCATTGGATTTCCTCAATGCTCATCGGGGTTAAGAGATAGCTCTTTCCATCCTTCTAAACAGTATAAGTGTTGAGGAATCCATCATGGATCACTTTCTGATCAAATTCCCATCGGCACTACGTCAAAATCGATCTTATCTTCGTATTGTCCTACCTTAAATGCGATCTACGCCCTTTTATGCACATGGACCATATCTTTGTTGTTAAACCATTTCAATCCATAAGGTCAGGGGTATGGGTAGGTCAACAATTTCATCTTTTCTACTAACTTAGCAGCAATGATGTTGGTGCAACTACCTCCATCGACAACTAGGAAACAGGTCTTCCCGTTCACTAGGCACCACATGTGAAATAAATTTTTCCTTTGCCCGGGATTTGCCTTCTGATTGGCTACTCAGCTCGTCAAGGGTAAGAGTTTATCCAAATTTTTGGCATGGACATCTTCTTTGATCAATCCGTCTTTCAAGATCTTATCACTCTGACTCTCTATTTGAGCGTTAGGCCCTTCGCCTTTCAAGACCATAATCCTCTTATTTGGACACCGAGAAGAAATGTGTCCATAGCCTAAGCACTTGAAACACTTCACTTCTTAGGCTTTGTTGTCGAGTGCCTTCTCTTTCTTAGCAATCTTTTTATCGGTATAGACAAGTCAACTAAGCTCTCCTTTCTCTATCTTCTTTTCTTGCCTTCTCTTAGCATACCTCTTAGGCTCAGGGCTGCCTTGTTGAGGTCAGCCGGTCGGCCTCTGATGCCTTCTTCTCCTCTATCTCTCTACTCTTAATGCCAAATTAATTAGCTCATCTAGAGAGTTAAACGGCTACAATTCAATTATGTTGGCAATATCACTTTGGAGTCCACTCGAGAACTTAATAATGGTATGGTCCTATGGCTTAGAAATCCCACATCTCATCATTAGGGTTTCAAACTCTTACAGGTATTCTTCAATAGTATTTCGACCTTGTCTCAGGTACTTGAATGCATGGAGCATCTCTTGCTTGAAGTAGGTCGGCACAAAGTGCTGATTCATCAATCGCTTCATAAGCCTTTAAGTTCCGATCGGCTCTTCTCCTTCAGCATCTCGCTGAGTAACCAACTTATCCTACTAAAGGCTTGTATATTCAACAAGGGATAATGAAGCCAGCTTAACCTTTGTTTGATCATCACACTTGTATCACTCGAACAACTTCTCAACTCGGGGAACCCAATCAAGGAATTCTTTAGGTCGGCTACTTTTACCGAAGGTTGGCTGTTTCAGCTTAACATCGTCCAGTCCTCGGCTAGGTGCTCGGGGTTCATCCCTTGAATTCCGAGCTGGTTGATTTAGCTTGGTTCAGCCACTTCTGTTAGATCTCTACTTGGCAATGTCTCTTCTTAGCCTCGGTTCTCTTCTTGAGGCTCCTTAATTTGCTTAGGAGTCAACACTTCTTTCATTTCTTCTTCTCAACTCGGGTCAACTTTCTTTCCTTCTCGGCTAGACAACTCTTCTGCGCTATCGCTCATCATGATCAAGTTCATTAGAGCCACTCTTATTAGTGGGTGTCTGTTCCCTTCTTTCCTTTTGGCCATCACATCTGCGGCCTTTGACTAATCTAGTGAGTTCTTAAATAGAGTCAGTGAGATGTAGAATCTGATACTCTAAGTTATCAACACATCATCTCAAACTTCTACGAAGGCTATCACTAGTGTTGTTGACACCATCCTCAAACATTTTTTTTTATCCATACAATAATTTTCCAAAAAATTGAACAAACAACAAAACACAATTACAATAACCCAGAAACAATCATTACTCGGCTTTTGTAGCTACCACTACTGACAAACACAACTACTACGAACAGTACGCTACAGTATAGAACAAAGATTAACAAATATGTACAAAACACGAATCAAACTCTAAAGAACACTAATACGCATGTCTCCCCAAAGCTCTAATATTAAGATGATAAGGATCAATGACAACGGATCTCGAAAACCTAGAATGGGTTGAATGGGTATGATAGACAGGAACTGAAATGGTTAATTTTGACGATGAATGTAAATGGATATAACTCACTATGACACAAACACTATCAGGGGTTTGAGCTCAAAATAGGGTTCGATACAACTCACGAACACCAAATGTCATTTGAGAATTCAAATGAGAGTTAGATGTAACTCACTAACTTACTCAAATGAAGAGGTTTGCCACAATCTTAAGGACAAGATCGATAAGAACATGGGAACGATTAAAGAGTTTGATCTATACTCGATAATCCGACAATGCTAGCTCAAGAATAGCCTTGCTCAAAAAGGGAAAGAATCTAAAAACTCCCGAATATACCTTTCTATCTATTTTCATAAATTATTGTTCCCCTGATGTTTACAAATGTTGGTATTTATAGCAAGTTCCTAAACCCTAGCAGCAAAATTATAAATAATGTACAAGGCTTTAAACCCTAAAGAATTGGGCCCATAAATAAAATAAAAGAAAACATGTATAAGAGTACAAAACTATGCGTTTTATAGGGAGAGTCAGCATGCAGTCACTCAGCATATCCTGAAAGGAGTAGTATTCGAATTGGATGGGGTCGACAGTTGGATGTACGGGCTTGGGAAAGAGTCCCCGAAGTCTTGCTATGTTTAGCCTAGACACAAGAAAGGTCGGCCCATAATTGTTGAGTTCTAGAATCAGTTGACACAAGTCTTTTGGCCAAGTGGTTCTTTGGTTTCGAGTACTCAACCTTGTGGTTTCTTGGCTCTTTGGCTAACGACAAACTTGATGCCAAGTGTTTGTCTTCCTTCCTCTAGTCCTTCTGGTTGCAGCTCGGCTTTGGCAAGCATTAATAGGTCTCAGCTTCAGACAGGTTTGCCTCAACTTAGATGTAGTCAGAGGCTGATTCCCATCACTATAGGACCTTCATGGACTCATGAACTAACCCAATATGATGCACAAGTAACTCGATGAGGTCACTTGTTACCTAACCTTACTTATGGGATAGGATAAGAGTTAAAGAGGTAGTGAGCAAGAAGCTTAACACTAAGAGGAAGTTCAATATATTCATTTGTGATAATGATTGCAACTGCTTACAAGAGGGTATACACACCCGAAATATTAGGGCAACCTATCAAATATGGAAAAAACTAAAAAGGTATGGTATAAAGTAAGTAAGGTACAAGAAGTAGACAAAGGGTATAATAGAAATTGTAAGAATAGAAGCTTCTTTAGCTAATTAGTGCATGTGGTAGTCATTCACTGGAGAGGCTCCTAAAGAAATAGAAAAATGAGTACAGGTGGATGTTGAGCTAGTCTACAAGCAACCTAGAGTTGTGTCAACTCGAACGTGATCTTGGGAGCTCGGAACAAGCATAGCCTAATTGATGAGTGAGTGAGTCGAACTGTTAACCGATCACTCCTCAATTTAACATTGAGAGATCATTGATAGGCATAGGAAAGCTCACCTTGGTAGTAGCGGTAGGTCAATGGATAGAAAAAACTCAAATTCTTTGAGTGTAGGTTGGGAAAGGAGAATGTGCCTTATTAAGCTTTCAAGTCCTTGCACATGGGCTCAAGGTAGAGTTCCAGTAGCTCAATTCCAACCATTACCTCTCAGTTGATTTGGATTTGATATCAAATCTAACTAATCCTCCTATTGAGCTTCTTTAAAGCGGTATGGGCTAAGGTAGCTGTAGACGCGCTATTTTTACTCCTCGTTATTTTATTTTGAAATTTTTAGAATGGGGTAAAGAGTCCTAATTTAGAAAAAATACAAAAAATAGAAAACTTAAAAAAATAAGAAAATTTAGAAAAGTTAAATAACTTTTAGTGTATTAATAATAAGGCTTTCAAGGGAAGGCCGTCGAGCTTGGGTTTAGATTCAAATTTAACCCAAGCCGACCTTGTCCATATGTACAATTTAATTGCACATATGAATAAGGCACATGCCAACGGTTTAATGGTAAAGCACTTATACATTGTATTGGATTTAGCTTGAGGCCCTAAGTTTGAACCTCATAAAAGGCATAAGGATACCTTTTATTTTTTCACAAAACACATCGCCACATGTCAAAGGATTACCAAGCCAGGTGTCAAAGGATCACTGGGCCACATGGATGACATGTGGCACTTCATGATAGGGCCACAACACCTACGATACAAACACGTGTCGCCACGTGGCATGACATGCTAGTACCTACGTCATTGCCACGTGTCCCGATGAGATACGTGGCACAATATTATTTGGCCACATGACTGACGTAACGCCACATCAGTACCTTCTTTCTCTCTTTCTCCTATCTTTCTCCTCTTTCCTTTCTTTTCCCATTGTTTCTCGTGCAAAGTCGGTCCACACCCCTACTTTGGCCTCCTTTTTCACACAAATTCAATGTGATAATATGCCAATTATTGGGTAATCCCTATTCTAGACATAACCTACTTTGAATTGATACTAAAAACTCAACTAGATTCACACATTTAGGCATTCAAATCAAGCTCTGAAAATTGAGAAAAAAACTCAAAGTTCGGATTTTTCCTTCCTTTTCCTCTCTCATGATTTAAGCTTCCCATTGATTTTTCGAAGCTTCCATTGACATTTCGGGTAAGGATGAGGCTTAAGGACACGGTATTGACAAGAATTAACACCAATTTGCACCCAAAATTGAAAGGTCAAATCGCAGGTTGTCTTTCCTCACTCAATACAACTCATCATCCTTCCATAATTATCCGAGCTCAAAACAGTATAAAAAGAATCTCCTCATCCATGTTTTGAACACAAGGGACAACCTAAACCCTCTCCCAAACTCCAGAAAATCTCTCTTTCTCTTCTTTGGACTTTCTCTCTCTCTTTACATGACAGCTCTCTCTTTCTCTCTCTACATTTCCCCCTCTCTCTAACCATTGTCGAGCTACACTACCACCACCATCGAGCCCCCCTAAACCTAAACTCTCTAACCCAGCTCCCCCAACCTTTGTTGTGCCTCCAACAGTTGCCATCTACGATACCCTAAAACCACCGTTAGCTGTTACGTCTAGACCGCAACAAACGACCACTATTGGCTATGACACCAAGCCTACTCCCCCCAAGTCCAATTTGAAATTCACCAAAACAATCTTCCTCGCTCAATTCAGCGTCCACAATGCCTAAGAGCACGCCTTGCTACCGTTGCTGTTGTCACGCCCCGAAGCGGTAGAGTCGTAATAGCCCCCGCCGTGTAAACCATCCTAAGATCGAAGTTGGCCTTACAACCGCTATCTTAGACTTAATCTACACAAGGCGTCCATGACTAACCCGCTTTGAAGGAAACAGTTTGTAATTTAAATAAATCATTTATCTAAGAAAGTGAGGAAATATATATATATATATATATATTATAATACAATTATTGCAATTAAGGTTTACAATATTTCTCTGTAATATATTTCCTAGTTATTACATTATTCAAAAATGAAAAGTTCTAAAGTAAAAGCTTAAACCTTAAAAATATATGTTTATTCTTCACATGTTTTTCCTCACTCCTCAAGATCTAGCAGTTGCTAGCTTTAGAGTAGTTGTTGCCGCTTCTTGGCCAGCACCTGCACGACGTCTATAGGGATGTGAGCAACCACAGCTTAATAAGTTAGGACGGGGAACTTAAAACTATACCATAAACACAACAAGGTTTTCAATCACTTATTAGGTGCAATGCATGTGCAAGCAAATGCCATCGCACGACGTTATCCGGCCCGTCGTGAGATTAGAGAAATTGCACCCGCTCTAATCCGGGTTGAGGAGTTGTCGTTAATGCAACAGCTCACGACCAAACCCAGGCTTGTGTAATGGAGACCTTACTCCTCCTGTGGCTACCTTTGAACCACTGCCTTCACCCTCGCCGCGACCTCCTTTCCTGTCACTTAGTTTGACTGAGGATGAAGAAGGGACCATTTTGCAATCCTGCGTTATTTCTTCCGAAGGGGTCGGTATTTGGCTAGAGAGTCCTAAGTTCCCCTAACAGGTTGCCATGCATGTTCGATTATGATTACTGGCCGTATATTTGATTAAGTCCAGTTTAAGGTGATCAATCATTACATACAATTCATACAATATGTGCCAGAGCAACAAACAGAATCATAGCATCACCCATAATCAAGCACATGCACACATTCAACTATCTAACAAGCACAACCAAGCATAATCTTAAGCCTCCAAAATACAGCATTGTATTAATCCCAACTTACATCGATTCCTTGCTCACTCTCTCGAGGTCCGATTTGCTCAGGCCATCGCTGATCATCCCTATAACACAAACGTGGTTTAAGCTTTTCATGTAACTATTATAAGTTTGTTTTATCCTATAACGCTTATTATTATGTGTTGTTTAGGGTTTAATATATCTAGTTATCTAGGTCTTAAGTCTTTTATAATTATTCTAGGTTTGGGTTTAGGTTCGGGTTCCGCATTGATTTCTAAATTAGATTCTAGTTCGATTTTTAGGTACTGTTTTGCACCCGGACCCTAGAAATTTGTTTCAACTCATAATGTGAAACTAACCACATTATTTCCAGATATCCTAAATACGATCACTACCCCTAATCAGCATTTCATTCCATCCGGTATACTTAAATCCGTATTAGTGTACCGAATTTACTCATGTTAGGAGAAATTTTTACATTTTTCATATAATTACTAAAAATTGAATTTTGTTTCAGATTTATTATATTCTGATTTTCATTATTTTATTATCTAATTAAACCTATTTTTTCCATATTTATTAATTTTCAATTCTACATATTCCTAATTTTCTACATTTACCACATAACACCTTCATTACTTACACTTAACACTCCATAGACTAAGATTAGGTTTCCACATAAGAGATTAATATCCCTAAACATCTAATTACTATCTAAATCATTAATTAAAATCTTAATCACCTAATTAACTCCAAATTACCCAATTTTTCCATCATTTTAGGGCTAAAAATTAACTTAAAAATTTTGAAAATTAATTTTAAAAAAATGGCTTCATAGCACTGTTCTATATCACATGAGCATCCTACAGAAAAAATTGAGCTCCAAACTACACTCCTAAGGTCATTTATTTCTAAACCGAAATGTGCTCAGTTTTGCATGATTTCTTAAGGACCCTATATTACGGGATATGTTTTCATTTAAATAATATTTTTCCTACAAACTACATACAAAAATATCCCAGAATAACAAAATTTATAATTTTCTAGTAATATTTACTATTTTTAAAAAATTACACAAGAATCGGACTAGAAATTGGACTCACCGGTTTGGGTGGCTCCGGCCACCGCGGGCCACCATGGCCTTGTCGGCCGGCCTGGGCATTGCCACCACCATGTAGTGGTGGTGGCCGTCCACTTCTAGCTACTCATCTGGTGGGGGTTCCCTTTGAAAGCCCTAATTGCACAGATTTTTCTAATTTTTTTCTAAATCGAATTTTTCTCTCAATTTTTGATTCTCCCTAATTTTCTCTGATTCCTAACTGTCCAAATGAGTTCTTGGATTTTTCCTGCTATTTATAGGGCTTTAGTGTAATTATTGTGCATTAAATTAGATAAGACAATTACTTTATTCCTTAAATTTTGACTTTTGTGTTGCCTAATTCTTATTGGTTAATTTTTCTTTTTCTCATCCTGACATGCCACGACCAAGTTTACATCATTCCACACCCTTCTGATTTTTTTTCTGATTTTTCCATAATTATTTTATATTTTTCTTTAATTATTTGCTTAGTTTTCAGCCAATTTAGGTAATTACGCGTATTTTTATCTACACGTAAATACATGTGGGGTACATGTGAACAGTCCTAATTATTATTTTGGTCATTCTAAAATTTTTAGTATACATATGATTTATCTCTAGTAATTTATTAGTTATTAGATTACACTTTTTGCCTTTTCGGTAATTAGCAATTATTATGCTTAAAATTTGGAAATTTTATAGTCTCCTATTTTATTACTTATTTTCTTAAATTCAAGTTTACGGGGTCATTTTTACTAATATTCTTCTCAATAGTTTATAATTTAGGTTTGATCGGATCTTTTAACCAATCGCCCTAAACTTTGGATTCTAAATTCAATCCTATGGTCAATTGACTTAGCTTTGGGGCTTATAGCTGTTAAAAGGACTTAAGGACCCGACCAGATCTAATCGACTCGACCCAAACCCAACCGACTCAACCTGGACCCAATTGAGTTGATCTGATGACCTAGTCCAATGTTGACTTATGCATATCTTTCTGGTCCTACCTCAATTTTTATCCAATTGTTCTTTTTGTAATTTAAATTTATTTTATTTTATTTATTATTGTATTTCCAATTGTACTTGTAAAAAGAAAAGGAGAAAAGGAAAAAGAAAAAAAAAATAGGTAGGTTTAATTTATTTTATTCAGTAAAAGACAAAAAGAAAATAATAATAATAAATAAATAAATAAGTAAAGGAAAATAATAAAATGAACATTTTCATCACTTATAAAAATTATTTTTCAAATAAATAAGAATAATTAACCATTTTCCAAAACTAGGGCCCTATTTAGAATTTCCCAAAAATAAAACCCTAATTTAGGACTTTTTTAGAAAATTTTCTTAAATAATTAAATCAAATTAAAAACATAAACTTGATGTATTTTCAAAATTAAAACGAATATAACACACTAAAATTTTATAAAAAGAAATACATACGTTTGATCCCAAATAGCGAGTATATAAGTATTTACAGGGTAACGTAAAAAAATGAAAAAACTCATATTTTCCATTTTAGTTTAAATTATGCAATTTAATTAACGAATGATTAAATTTTATAAGGTAATTTTTAAAAGATGATTTCAAAGAGATTAAATCTCATTTTAGAAAGTTAATGGTACCTATAAAGGTTTTAAAAACCTAACCTCTAGACTCGATCTTCTAGTTTTCAAAACAGTTTGATAAAATTGGTTTTATCAAAAAACCAGTAGAAAACCAAACCCTCAGACTCAATCTTCTAGTTTTCAAAACCGTTTGATAAAATTGGTTTTATCAAAAGATTAGTAGCTATTGGTTATAATTTAACTCTTTTTCCTGACTCCAATCAAGTGGTGACTCCAAAACATTTCTATTTTTTTTAAACTTTAGTCGAGGATCGATATTAAATGGATAAGCTTTAATATTAATTAGTTTAAAGAAGAGTTATTTATAAAAATCGAGAAAAATCAAACTCGACAGGATGGTGATTCTACTAGGGACGTTAAGAAGGTTAGGCATCTAACTTTCCAAATTAAGAATTAATTCTTTTTAAATCACCTTATTGAATGTAATTTATTTATTTGTTCTAGTTCTTTATACATAGTCGTACTAACTGTTCATGCGAGGTTAAATTTATTCAAAGGGGTTTTTTCACTTTCTATATTCATATGATAGAAACGATCAAACCTAGATCGTATTTGGACCCTAGGACCGGGGGGAGGTTAAGGGGCATTGTATAGGCTCTGGGTACTGTAGTGTAACCACCCTTAAGGTTAATTAGGCTACCATTACTTAAGCTTAATATGACCAATGAAAGTATTTTTTAATAAGTGAGGTCACATAAGCTTAAGAACCTTTAGAATCCATCCTTTATGCATTCGCAATATACAGAATCGACAAATAATCAAGTAAGATGAAAAGAAAAGAAAAGAATTAACAGCTCGAACTTTCTTTAATTTCCCTTGTAAATATAGAGTTGATGTAAATAGGTTTTTGTCTTTGTTTTATACTTTACTGTAAATAGAGAAATGGCTTACTCATCCAACTCCGTCCACTTTAGAGAAAAGTTTATCGATAAGCTTATCAATCCTAAGCTCGCTTTGGATCAATGGCTTCAACACTTCAACACAAGGGAACAGGAAATCATCACTAATAAAATTAGCCTCATTCTATCACCACCCAAGGTAAAGATTGAGATTAATCTAATCGGGGCCTTGACCAACTTCTGAAAACTCGAGGAAGTAACTTTTCAAGTTGGACCTCACCTAATTAGTTCAACACTTAAAGAGTATACCTAATTACTTCAAGCCCCATCTTTAGAGGATATATACACTTCAAATTTGGAAGTTGACCCAGTAAATGCATTTTCAAGATTCTTAGAGGTCAAGAAGGCTAAAGTAAATAAGGCCTTAAAAAGCTGTAATGGAAACTACATCAAATTAGAAGACCTGAAAGCCTGGTTCATTATTAAGCCCAAGTCCAACAAACGGGGCATCTTCTATAGCAATCCTAAAGACTAGGGACAAAACAAAATGAAGGCTTTAATCCTAGCTGCATTTAAGACTCTCCTATTCCTTAATGGAAAGTTCCTCATCCATTTTAGGGTCGTTAAATTAGTAGGCTAGTTTCTTGAAGGCAAGTCATACGTCTCGACCCTCCTTACAAAACAAATTAGAAGCCTCAATATTTTGAAAGAGAAAAACAATGGTGCATTGAAGACTAGCATGGCACTACTAACGGTTTGGTTTGTGAGCTACATGAAGTGTTTTGGGCTTGATCTAATCCAAGGAGAATTTGCCCACATGATTGATTTGATCAATTCCTTCATTGACAAAGTCCATCTCCTAGAAGAGAAGTTCACTTACTACTGAGTGGAAGTATTACGAAATTTTCAAGTCTTTGATATCTTTTGGACAACAAGATGAAGCAACTTCAAAAGGGTAATCCTAGTCTGTAAAAATTATCAAGCAATACTCCTAATTGGGATAAAATGGTACACAGGCTATTATCCTAACAATATGATCAAACAATTCGGGGGAATTCAAGATATAATCTATAAGGCTCCACTGGATATCATGACCTTGGATTATGAGGACCTTCCGGTTCTAATGCTACAAAAGATGTCCAAACTCTGGGCGATCAAGCACCTATGGGACACAAGGACTGTCAGCCCTAATATTGATTTGGTAAAATGACTGGTAGAAGTGGATAAGCATAAGGTCACTAAAGAATATCTGTACGATCAACTCCATAAGGTTAAGGAAATTTAGTATCAAGCACCAAAGGTCATATAACCTACACTAATTGAACTAAACTCTGAAATCAAGACCTATATGGACCAAGTACAGGCTTGTGTAGAAGTTATCTATGAAGAGTGCGACATGTGGGAAGACCTCTTTTGGGAATCTAGACAACATTCCCAAGCCTTAGAACATCAATTAAAGAAGACTCAAAGAAGGCTCAAAGAACTTAAAGAAGTAGATGAGCCTAGCCCAAGAAAGAGGAAGGAAGCACCGACAGGATCTAGCAAGCAACAAAAAGGAACACTAAGCACTAGAAGAATATTTATAAATGTGAGTTTTTTTTTTTTTTGAAACAATGTATTTTCTTGTCTTAAATAATGTAAAAGGGAACTCCAAAAGCTGCAAAATAATGAATAAAAATTGCAATCTTGTTGGTTAATTGTTAGTTCCATTTCTCTGCATCCGTATGCCATACATCTTTGCATTCTTAGATATTTATTTATTTTTTATTCATCTCATCTCTTTAAAATATATGTATACTAACTTGTTGAGAAGTGATATTAAGCTAGGTCATAAAGATACTCTTAAACGTCAAACCTTCTAGAGAAGTCCTATCCGAACCCACTCTTAAACCAGAATGGTTAGCTAAGGGAACGACAACATCAACACCAACAACGGCAGTGCCAACCTTGAAATTGTTGATCTTATTGAGCTGAGGTTCCACTCCATGGAAAAAACAGTTGGAAAAGTTGCAGATCAATTGAGCTTCCTTGCTGACAGCATCACTTTACTTAAATCTACAGCATCATCAAATGAAGAGAGCTCCAAGGCTTAATATGGAAAAAAGGTCGAAGCCCTACCCCTTGAAGCAGAAGAGGCCTATCCTAAAGCTAACCTAGCCTTTGAATCTTTCGAGATAGAAGGGGTCTATCCCAAAGTTAACCCAACTTTAGAGCCAAACACTTATTCATTCTTGGTCAACCTGAAGCCAAAAGATGACCAAGACCCATTGAAAGAATTTTTAAGGTGGTTGACCCAATAGATTACCGAAAAGATAAAAATGCTCGAAGGTTATGATGGTTTCGAGTAGACCGATATTATAGACTTCTTAGCTTATGACTACAGAAGCTTCCCTGAAAAATTCAAGGTACTTAACTTTAAGAAGTACAATGAGACTAGCTGCCCTAAACTATACACCAGATTGTACATATGAAAGGTGAGCAAGTATATATAATATAACCAGCTCATGGTGTAAACTTTTCAAGAGAGCTTGACGGGTCTGGCTTTAACTTGGTATGCCCAATTAGACATAAACCAGGTAAACACATGGGAGAAGCTGGCTAGGGCATCCTATGAGTAATATAAATTCAATGTTGAAGTAATACTAACTATGATGGACTTGGTTGCCTTGAGGAAGAGGCACAATGAATCGTTTAAGGAATATGCCCAAAGGTAGAGATCCCTAACTGTAAGGGTATCTACCCCCATGACCGAGAAAGAACTAACATCAACTTTCATCAATACTTTGGAGAGGCTATACTTCTCCTACTTGATTAGGCAAGCTTCACCTAACTTCGTAGAGGTTGTGGCTGTAGGATGTCGGATTGAAAGTGTTGTCTCCTTCGACAAGTTGCAAGAACCATTAGATAGAAGACTACCCTCTACTAAACTTACCACCAGTAAGCGTAGAGAAGTTATTGTCTGCATGGTCAATTCAAACACCAGGCCCAATGCTTAGGTCTCTTTTAGAATAAATCCTCTACCAATTCAACAACAATTCAAAGGCCAACCACAAGTCAACAGGGCCCCAACACAGTTCACTAAGATACCGGTTCCTTTTAGCCAAATCCTTGAAAAATTAAGAAAAGATAATCTACTTCGTTTTGAGCATACCAATGAAAGGTACAAGCTAAGAGTTTTTTATCCAAAAATAAAGTGTTAATATCATTTAGGGCAAGTGGGCCATTCAACCAACTTGTATTAAAGATTAAAAAATGAGATTCATGACTTGATCGACAAAGGTACTGTCCAGCTAGACTTCGTAGAGGCTCTAATTCCAAACATCAACAACAACCCCCTACCCAATAATGGCCCCATCATCAACATGATATTTACGACTCAGATCCCACCATCAACATGATTAGTTCTAACCGAGAGCCTAAGGTCTACAAATTTTATAAACAAGAAGAGAAACAAGCTTCAAAGACCAAAAGGTACACCTTCCATGTGTCCTTAGCTCTTGAAAGTTACAAAATTGCTCCTTTTAACTACTAGGTAGTTAACTAGGGGCAATCAAGTTCACTCAATAGAATTTATGACTCGAAAGAAGACTATGCTGGAAAGGCCAAGCAATGAAATAGCTGAATATTAGGAAGGATTGTCTGCCTTCTCTAAGATGATTAAGTCTAGTGAGTATAAGATAATGGATTAGCTTACTAGGACTCCACATAAATATCTCTTTTGAGTCTATTGATAGCTTTTGAACCACATAGGGAAGCTCTATTTCAAAGTCTAAGGGAAGTGAAAGTCCCTCATGAAATATCAGCTAAAAATATGGGATCAGTCGCCCACTCCATCCTCACTATGGATCAGATTTCTTTCTCTACTGAAGAGTTAGGAGATGAAGGTAATCAGCACACTAAGCCTCTCTTTATAATAGTAAGGTCATCATTAAATGTCTGTCTTCTTGCTACCCTGGATCTATTGGGCATCGATACAACTGTGATTAAGTCAAGTTCAACAATGGTTAGGGCTTTTGATGGATCCAAAAGAGAAATTATTGGGGAGATCGACTTACCAATTGATATTGGCCCATAGACTTTCAACATCCAATTTCAAGTCCTAAACATCTCGAAAACTTTCAACTTCTTATTAAGGAGACCTTGGATTCACTCAACAAGGGCCATACCTTCAAGTTTACATCAGAAGGTTAAGTTCATCTCAAATAGCTAGGTTATAACGATTCTAGGTGACCAAAATTATGAAATATATAAAGAAACGACCATACCCTACATTGGTGTTGGGGAGCAAGAGGACTTTGGGCTCTAAATGTTTGAAGAAGTGTGTATAATTACCAATCAGAGGAAATATGAAAGGCCAAAATTAAAAAAAAGGGTAGGTTAGTATTTATGGGCTCAGCTATATCCCAACTTCGATAGAAGAGTTACGAAACATGCAAGTGAGGGGCAAGAGAGGTGACATATTGTATCATGCCCCAACGACCTTTCCACTACTGACAGAGACATTCATTCGGGCTAATGTTCAAACCTCAAAACTTGCTAAATAGGATAAACCCCAGCAAGAATGAGATAATGGGCCCATCTTGCAAGCTCCAGCTCTTGAATAACCGGTTCTCCATCCCTATGAATAGCGAGATAAGTCTTCTCTAGGGTAAAGGATGAATCATGGTTTAATATTTTCTTGAGCTTTATAATAATTACCTTTGTTCTACAAACATGTACTTGAAAGAACTATTTAATCTAATAAAAGAACAGGTTCCTTCTCCTTCATTACACTCCATTCCTCTATTACTTACGCTCCTTTCTTTACATACTTTTGACTTAGATCCAATGCTCCAAATAAAAGCCAAGGATACCTTGTATAGATAGGTAATGAACATATTGATATCACTTCCAGCCCTAATAGGTTAGTCGTCAAGAGTGATGTTAATGACCATAGTAGCGTATAAGAAAGCTAGCAAAGACATGAAATGGGTCGAATTTCTATTGATGAGCCAACGACAACAATCAATGTTGGGATTGAGGACAACCCCAAGAATCTGAAGATTTGACGAAATTTGAAAGAAGAATAGAAGGTAGAAAGAACCGCACTACTATCAGATTATCAAGATGTATTTGCATGGTCTTATGAAGATATGCCCCAGTTAGCTCCATCAATTGTAATATATCACTTACCCACAAAAGAGGATATCAAACCTAAGAAGCAGATGCTAAGGAGATTCTAACCAGATATCTTGTTGAAAATTAAAGAAGAGATCAAAAAGTTACTGGAAGTTGGTTTCATCGAAGTGTCTAATTATCCTGAATGGGTAGCTAACATTATGCCAGTGATGAAAAATAACAAAAAGGTTAGAGTGTATGTAGATTTTCGAGACTTCAACCAGGGAACCCCTAAAGATAATTTTCCTTTACCCTCTATTAACGTTTTAGTGGATAATATAGCCCGACACCATCTCTTCTCCTTCATGGATGGATTCTTTAGATATAATCAAAACCGAATGTTTGAAGAAGATAAAGCCAAGACAATGCTCATTACAACTTAGGGCACCTTTTGCTACAAAGTAATGCCTTTCAGATTAAAAAATGCCAGGACAACTTACCAAAGAGCAATGGTCTCAATCTTTCATGATATGATGCACAAAGAAGTTGAAGTATATGTTAATGATATGATTGTAAAGTCTAAAGAGGGAAAAAATCACGTGGATAACCTAAAGAGATTGTTTGATAGGTATAAGAAATTCCAATTGAAGTTCAACCTAGAGAAGTGTACCTTTGGAGTAACGTTAAGAAAATTATTGGATTTTATAATTAGCAAAAAGGGCATCGAAGTAGATCCTGATAAAATTAAAGCAATAGTCGACTTGACCCTTCTATGCACACTTAAAGAAATTAAAGGTTTATTGGGCCGTTTAAATTATATAACCCAGTTCATATCTCAACTTATAAATAAATGTCGTCCTTAGTTGAAGTTGCTGAAAAAGAACGCTAAGATAAATCAGGATGAAGAGTGCGAGCAAGCCTTCACAACAATAAAGGAATATCTCATGAATCCTCCAATTTTAGTAGCCCCTAAACATGGAAAGTCGTTATTTCTATACCATACAATACTACCAGAATTCATGGGGTGTATGCTTAGTCAAAAGGATGAGGAAGGAAAAGAGCGGGCCATATATTACTTAAGTAAGAAGTTTACTAAAGGGGAACAGAAGTATTCAAAACTTGAAAGAATGTATTGTGCTTTAGTCTAGGTAATGCATCAACTAAGGTAATACACGCTCTATTACCAGATTGAATTGTTCACTTAGCATGATCCCCTGAAGTATTTGGCTAATAAATCAACCCTCATTAGCAAAATTTTAAAGTAGCAAATGTTATTATCAGAGTTTGACATTACATATGTGAACCAAAATTGAGTCAAGGGGCAAGCTCTAGTAGATCAATTAGTAGAAATTTCCTCTGATGATATCCCCTAAGAGGTACAAGTCAGATTCCTTGATGAAGATATCTTAATAGCTAAAGGAAGTTCTAATGAAGAAAAAAGATAATGAACCCCTAAAGTGGAAGATGTTCTTTAACGGAGCTAGCTAGCATGCCTGAGTGTGAAATTAGGGTAATATTGATATCACTTGAAGGTACGTAGTTCCTTGTAGTTGTAAGGCTTGTTTCCCATACACCAATAATAACGCTAAGTACGAGGCATGCATCATAGGACTCAAAATGGCCTTGGATAAGGACATTCGAGAATTAGAAGTGTATGGGGACTCTTCACTCATTATTGGCCAAGCTTATGGAGAATACAAGATGAAGGATCCTAAATCGGTACCTTATGATTGGTACTTAACTAAATTAATGGAGAAATTTAAAGAAGTTACTTTCACTTACGTGTTGAGGACACAAAATCAATTCGTTGATGCATTAGCCACTTTAGCATCTATGGTCTAAATATCTAATGGAGTCGAAATTCAGCCCCATACAATTGAAATTGAAGAAAAGCTTGCCTTCTGTTTAGCAATTGAAGGTATACATGACGAAAAACCTTAGTACCATGATATTAAAATGTTCCTACAACAAGGCATGTACCCTGAAGAAGTTGAGAAAAAGGACAGAAAGACGATTAAGAGATTGTTTGCCTAATTCTTGGTAAGTAAGTCTACCTTGTATCGGCGATATTTTGATAGTATACTTCTAAGGAGTGTAGATGGCAAAGAGGTCGAGGTTTTAATGAGAGAAGTATACAAGAGAGTATGTGGTCCCCACATGAACAAATACATGCTCTCTAAGAAAATTATGAGATTAGGGTATTACTGGTCAACAATAGAAGGCGATTGCATCAAACACTTCAAGCATTGTCACTTATGCAAATAAGATAAATGGCCTATCTCAAGAATTACATACACTATCTACACCATGGCCATTTTCAATGTCAGGTATAGACATCATTGGCCTGATAACTCTAGAAGCATCTAATGGACATCGCTTTATACTGGTTGCCATTGACTACTTCAGTAAGTAGATTGAGGCCTCATCCTATTCAAGTGTTACTAAAAGGGTAGTGGTCAAGTTCATCAAGAGGGATATCTTGGCTCAATACGAGCCTTTAGAAATAATCTTCATTGATAACGACACAAATCTCAACAACAAACTTATGTCAGAGTTGTGCCAAGAGTTTAGGATCATCTACAAGAACTCTATACCTTATCGACCCTAGATAAATGGGGCTGTTGAAGTAGCCAACGAAAATCTCAAGAGGATAATTGAAAAAATGGCTATTACATATAAGGATTGGCATGAGATGTTGCCGTTTGCACTCATGGTCTATCGGACTTCCATCAAAACATCGATAAGGGCAACACCTTACTCTTTAGTATACGGCATTAAAGCGGTGTTATCAATAGAAGTTGAGATTCCGTCTCTCAAAATACTATTAGAAACTCAGTTGGATGAGGTTGATTGGGTAAAGGAATGCATTGAGCAACTGAATTTAATTGACAAGAAAAGATTGACAGTCCTATGTCATAACCATTGTTACCAATAAAAAATTGCTCGAGCTTTTAGCGAAAAGGTACAACCTTAAAACTTCAAAAAGGGTGATATGGTGTTAAGAAAGACTTTTCCCGATGCACAAGACTTTAGAGGAAAATTCGCTCCCAATTACCAAAGCCCTTATATCGTGAAACGAGTGTTAGCAGGAGATGCTTTAATTTTGTCCTAGATAGATGGTTTAGAATTGAGAGACCCTGTAAATGCCGACTCTATAAAATTGTACTACCTATGAAAATCAATGGAAATTTTTACTTAGAATACAAAAATACCAGTCATCTTGAATGTTATTATGGTCTAATTTTCATCTTCTACAAGCAAAGTTGATATCCTTGGTAGTTGTCAGCATTGGAATTGTCTCCATCCCTTTTCCTGCTCCATCAAAAGGTCTAGTTCCCTTACTCAATTTAAATGAACCTATACACTGAAAACACGAGAGGAGTTGAAAGTGAGATATAGAATATTGGTAATCAACAAAACTCTTTAAAATACTTTATTAAGGATTGATCCTCCTTGATGGGGAGTTTTATTGTTTATCTTCTAAGGAAAGGCGAGATCCAGATAGGCAAACACCTCATGTTAGATATTTACCGATCAGGGATAAGTGATTTGGTTCAGAAAAAAATATAAAAGGCAATCAATTAATGAGTAGAAACATCGGATGGCACTCTATATTTGGTTAATTCTTATGACTTCTTTAAAGGGCTAACGAAGTCTTAAGGGCTCTATGCTAAGATTGGTTAGGTTGACAACAAGGGATCAAAAGTTGAATTCATTTTGAAGAATGAGTTAGTTGGTTTTGATAGGACTTTTCAAAGAAACGTTTGGCGATTAGGACGCTATCAACAAAACTAGGTAAGTACTTCTTCACAATGTTAGCATAATAGTTTTTGAACATTACATTTGCATTTAGACTTTATCTCTTTAGATAGGAACCAATATTCGAGATACTTTCCTCCTAATAATCTTTTGGGTAGAAGTTCTTAGCGAGCCCATATGGGTACTTCTCTTCACCAAACTCTCCTTAGGGTCTTAACGAGCCCATAAGATGCTTTTCTTCACCAATTTGCTATAGCAAGCCTATATGACACTTCTCTTCACCACAGAACACTTCCTGCATAATTGATTCCTTTTAAGCGAGTCTATAGGGTGCTTCTTCTAAATCAATTAAAGGTTGCTAGTCTCTTAGAAACACTCCCACCTAGGTTAGTGAGCTTAGAAGAGCACAACCGAATCCTTACATCAATTTCAATTAAGGGTTACCAGTCCCTTAGAAACGTTCTCGCTTAGGTTAGTGAGCTTAGAAGAGCACAATCGGGTTTTCCTCAAATTGATTTCAATTAAGGGTAGCTAGTCCCCTAGAGATACTCCTACCTAGGTTAGTAAGCTTGGAAGAGCATAACCAGGCCCTCAAATCAATTTCAATTAAGGGTTGATAATCACCTAGGGACATTCATGCCTAGGTTAGTAAGCTTAAAAGAGTACAACCAGGTTTTTCTAAATCGATTTCAATTTAAGGTTGCTAATCTTTGAGAGATGCTCTTGCCTAGGTTAATGAGCTCAGAAAAGCATAACTAGGTTTTTCCAAATTGATTCTCATTTAGGGTTGCTAGTTTTCTAGAGACACTCTTACCTAGGTTAGTGACCTCAGAAGAACACGACTAGGTTTTTCCAAATCATTTCTCATGTAAGGTTGTTAGTCCTCTAGAGATACTCCCACTTAGGTTAGTCAGCTCAGAAGGGCACGACCAAGTTCCAAATCGATCTTTCTAGTAAGCTCCTAGAGCATTAAACCTTTCTAAACTCTTAGAGCACCTTCTCTCCCTCTCACCTTTTACCTTTTATTAAATCCCCAGTAGACTAAACCTATGATAGTTAGTTAGCTGTAGTGCTTTTTAGGACAAATTCCACTATTGGGGCAAAAATAGTGTCTCTTTTTGTCTTTGTAGTGAAATTTTACTCAAACTTCATCATAAAGAGGGGCAATTGTAGATACCTTAATTTTACCACCCGTCATTTTATTTTGAAATATTTATAATATGATGAGGAGTCATAATTTAGAAAAAAATACAAAAAATAAAAAATTTAGAAAAAAATAATAATAAAAAATTAGAAAAAATATAAAAAATAGAAAACTTAGAAAAATTAGAAAATTTGAGAAATTTAAACAAGTTTTTGTGTTTTAATAATAAGTTTTTTAGGGGAAAGGCATTGGGCTTAGGCTTAGATTTAAATCTAGCCTAGACCGACGACTTTATCTATATGTGCAATTTAGACATTACATTGGATTTGGCTTGAGGTCTTGGATTTGAACCTCACCAAAGGCATAAAAATGCTTTTTATTTTTTCACAAAACATACTGCTACATGTTAATAAATCACTGGGTCACATGGATAACACATGGCACTTCATGATAGGGCTACATCACCCATAATACAAACACGTGTTGCATGCATACAACATAAGCATAAACACATGTCAACCACGTGGCATGAAATGTATCAACCATGGTTATGTGGCATGATACGTCAGCACCTACGTCATCACCATGTGTCCCATTGGGACACGTAACACAATATTATTCGACCACACAGCTAACGTGGCACCACGTAAACACCCTCTTTCTCTCTCTTTCCCCTATCTTTCTCCTATTTCCTTTCTTTTCCTACTGTTTCTCATGCGAAGCTAGTCCATACCCCCACTTTGGCCACCTTTCTCGCACAAATTCAATGCAATAATACACCAATTAGTGGGTGATCCTTGTTTTAGACACGACCTACTTCGAATTGATACCAAAAACTTGACTAGATTCACACATTTAGGCATTCAAATCGAGCTCTGAAAATCAAGAAAAAAGCTCACTGTTTAGATTTTTCCTTCCTTTTCCTCTCGCATGATTTAAGCTCCCTTTTGATTTTTCAAAGCTTCCATAGACATTTCAAGTAAGGACAAGGCTTAAGGATGTAATGTTGATAAGAATTAACACTAATTTGCACCCAAAATCAAAAGGTCAAATCGCGAGTTGTCTTCCCTTACTTAATTTGACTCATCATCCTTCCATAATTATCTGAGCTCGAAACAGTATAAAAAGGAGCTCCTCATCCATGTTTCGAACACAAGGGAGTATATAGGCCTTCTCTTGAACTCTAGAAAATCTCCCTCTCTCTCTTCTCTGTACACGCTCTCGCTCTTTGCATGACAGCTCTCTTTCTCTCTCTCTATGTTTCCCTTTCTCTCTAATCGTTGTCGAGCTACACTACCATCACCATCGAGCCTCCTTAGACTTAAACTCTTTAACTCAGCTCCCCCAACCCTCACCATACCTCCAGCAATCACCACCCACGATAACCCAAAACTACCATCAACCGCTACATCCAAACCATAACAAACAACTACTATTAGTTGCGGCACCAAGCCTTACCCCCTTAAGTTTAATATGAAATTCACCAAAACAATCTTCCCTACTTAATTCGATGTCCAAAACGCCTAGGAGCATGCCTTGCTGCCACTACTGTTAAAAGGACTTAAGGACCCAACTCGAATCTGATGATCAAACCTGGACCCAATCGAGCCGATCCGAAGACATACTCTAGCTTTGACCTACTCTAGCTTCGACCTATACATATCCTTTTGGTCGGCCTCATTTTCGATTCAATTGTTCTATTTGTAATTTTTTTTAATTTTTAATTTTATTTATTATTGCATTTCCAATTGTACTTGTAAAAACAAAAAAGAAAAGAAAAAGAGAACATGAAAAAAGAGAGAGAGAAAAGTAAAAAGAAAAAAAAATAGGTAGGTTTAATTTTATTTTATTCAGTAAAATACAAAAAGAAAAATAATAATAAATAAATAAGTAAAGCAAAATAATAAAAGAATGTTTTCATCACTTAGAAAAATTATTTTTCAAATAAATAAAAATAATTAATCCTTCTCTAAAACTAAGGTCCTATTTATAATTTCCCAAAAAATAAAACCTCCATTTAAGACTTTTTAAAAAAAATTTCTTCAATAATCAAATTAAATTAAAAACATAAGCATCTCCACAGTGAGGTAAAAAATGAAAAAAACTCATTTTTTACATTTTAGTTTAAATTATGCAATTTAATTAACGATTGATTAAATTTTATAGGGTAATTTCTAAGTGATGATTTCAGAGAGATTAAATCTCATTTTGGAAAATTAATAGTACCCATAAGGGTTCTAACAACCTAACCCCCTGGACTCGATCTTGTGGTTTTCAAAACCGTTTGATAAAATTGATTTTATTAAAAGACCAGTAGCTAAATTATAATCAATCCACTCAATCGATTATAATTTAATCTTTTTCTTGACTTCAATTGATAATGACTCCAAAACATTTTGGTTTTCTTTAAACCTTAGTCGAGAATCAGTATTAAATAGTAGAGTTTAATACTGATTGGTTTAAAGAAGATTTATTTATAAAAACCGAGAAAAATTAGGCTCGATGGTTGGCAACATTGAACACATTATAAACTCCAAAGTCTTCAGGCAGTTCCACTCAATATGCATTATCATTGATCTTTTAAGAGTATCTTGAATGGTCCTTTAGCTTAAGCAAACAACTTGTTCTTCCTCCATCTTAGGAATCTCTCTTTACTCAGGTGCAACCATACCAGATTGTTGGGCTGAAATTGCTTCACACTCCTTCCTTTCCCTTTTTCCTCCATCTTCTTAGCAGATTGGTTAATCTCTTGAGCAACTTTTTGGTAGATCTATTGGAAGGACTAAGCTCAAGTTCTTACTTCTTGGTTGGAAAATGGCACTAGGATGTAATCAAAGGGGATTTTCAGATTGAAGCTATAGACAACCTCAAATAGTGTATGCCTAGTGGTGTTATGTACTGTTTTATTGTAAGCACATTCTACCACTGGTAAACATACATCCAAGTCAGCTAAGTTCTTTCCTACTGTAGCTTAAAGCAATGAATTGAAAGTGTGATTGACGACCTCTATCTGGCCATCAGTTTGGGGGTAGTGGGAAGTGCTTAACAGTAATTTGGTTCCCATTTAAAGCCAGAAAATTCTCTAGAAATAGCTTAAGAACTTTAGGTCTTGATCTAACACTACACTTCTCAGCACTCTATGCAAGCAGATGATCTCTTGCAAAAAGAGAAAAACATTAACTAAAGCATCATTAGTTTTAGTACAAGGCACAAAGTGTGCAATCCTGCTGAATTATTCCATGACTACCATCACTAAGTCTTTACCTTGGGCAATTCAAGATAAACTAAGGATAAAGTCTATGCCCAAATCAACTCATGGTTTAGTCAAGACAAGCAAAGGCATAATTCTCCCTTACTCAACTCGACTTTTTGCCTTTTTTTAGATCGCATAGCTCTTAACCACATGGTGTACATCGCGCTCTATCTTAGACCAATAGAACCTCACATTCAACAATTCGTAAGTCTACCTTACTCTAAAATGCCTAGAAAGTCCACCACTATGTGCTTCTCTTACCAATAAGTGTCTTAGAAAATAGGCTGGCATACATAACTTATGACCTCGAAATAGGTATTTGTCTTCTATATAATACTCATCTACTATTCTCCCTTCTCCATAACATTCCTATATGGGACCAAAATGAAGGTCTTGAGGATATTGCTCCTTGATGCTTGTAAACCTTACTAGTCCAGTCTGCAGCTCAGTAAGAAGAATATGTCTTCTAGACAAGGTGTTAGTAATCACATTGGTCTTACTTTACTTGTATTTGATCACAAAGTTGAACCCTTCCAAAAGTTCAACCCATCGAGCTTGCCTCTTTGAAAGCTTAGTCCGACTTCATAGGTATCTCAAGGACTTATGATCAGTGTAAATGACAAATTCTCTTGGTAGTAGATAATGTTACTATTCTTAAAGAGCTCGAATTAATGCATGGAGTTCCTTATCATATATGAAGTAATTCAACTATGGTCCTCTCAATTTCTCACTATAATATGCAATAGGTCGGCCTCCCTATGTCAACACAGCAACTATGCCAATACCTGACGCATCAAACTTAAGCTTAAACACTTTCTCGAAGTTGGGTAGAGCTAAAATGAGTGTAGAGGTCAACCTCTCCTTGGCCTTGGCAAAACTTCTTTCTTCCCTCTCTCTTTACTTGAATTCTACATTCTTCTTTATCAACTTGGTGAAAGGTACAACAATGGTATTGAAACCTTAAATGAAGCGACGATAAAAGGAAGCTAAACTATGGAAGCTCCTCACCTTAACACAAGTGGTTAGGGTCGGTCAATCAACTATTGCTCGGATCTTCTTATTATCGACTCATAGACCTCCTCCATTAACTATATATCTTAAGAAAACCACTTCCTCTTGATAGAAATAGCACTTCTTCAAATTTTCAAACAATTTCTCAACTCATGGCACATTTAATATAGCCAAAAGATGGTCGATATGACTTGCTAAGTTAGCATTGCACATGGGGATGTTATCAAAGCATACTACAATAAATTTTCCAATCAAATTCCATAATATATGATTCATTAATCTCATGAAAGTGCTTGGGGCATGTTATAAGCCAAAGGGCATTACTAACCACTCATAAAGGCTATGTCAAGTTTTAGACACGGTCTTCTATTCATCCCTTAGCCTTATCTGAATTCGATAGAAATTTTAGATCGATTTTGCTAAAAACTCTAGCACCATTCAGTTAGTCATGCAAATCATCTAACCTTAGAATTAGGTATCTATACTTGATTGTTATCTTGTTAACAGGCTTGCTATCTACACAAATTCACCAAGTTCCATTGTTCTTTGGTACAAGTAAAGCTAGTACAATGCACAGACTAAGGCTTTCCCTCACATAACCTTTTTCTAACAACTCATTGACTTGGCTCTATAGTTTGACTACTTGCTCGAGGTTCATCCGATAAGCAAATGTAGACACTTCATTTTTGCCATTTTTTTAGTTATTTTATTTTTCATTAATTGAGCCAGGCTAATAAAGAAACAAAAATAAAAATAAAAAAATAAAAAAGGTAATAAAAAATTAAAAGAAAATAATAAAAAGAAGTTGAGTTATATCGAGTCTAGTCATATTGAGTCAAGTCATAGCAAGTCTAATAAAGTCATATCGAGTTAAATCGAATCGAGTTGGATCATTTAGTATTAAATTGGATAATGGTGAGTGATCAATTTAGTAAATTCTAAGTCGTTGAAAAATTGGACTTCATTGAAATATTTTAGTCCGGTCCAATGTAAAATGGATTTTTATCTAATTTATATTTAGCTAGATTATACTTAGGATTTATTAAGTAGACTATTGGGCTAAATCAAACTGGATCGAATCAAGCCCGCAAGATGGAAAGCTCAAGTAAGGTTTGTAGAAACTAAGACAAATCTTTAAAAAATCAAAATTGTATCTTCCATATCTTAGTTTAATTGGAATCAAATTTATATTTAAAATGATATAGAAGATTTAGTTTTGGGGTTTATAAATTAGTAGGTGACGTTGATGAGATTTTCATTACTCATTCCACAATTACACAACCTACATTCGTTATTAGCCCTATCTCTACAATTCATGAGCACTCCCCTACCGATAACTTGACCAAGTTACGCCCCTTTGCAATTGGTACACAAAACCAACCCCCCTGACAAGCACTATCCATGTCCCTGACGTCCACACGCTAACCGAATCCTCGCTGCCACAATCATAAGCCAAACTCACCAATACGTGCCAACAAATCCAATCAGTTGCACAACTCCACAACAAATCCAATCCACTTCAAATTCTACATACAACATAGCAGCTGAAATTCCAACAATCCGAACCCCCTCTTGATTAAACAACCACAAACCAATTGATCAGAAATGTAAGACAAGCAAACACAGCCTAAAGCAATTGCCTGTCTTACATCCTTAGCAAATTCCATGACAGCCTACACACCAACATTCCCTGACCTCACTTGCTGAAAATCATTGCACACATGTTGGAAACAACATCACTGTGACCGCATACCCCAACAGCATTAACCTAGCACATTCCCCATGTTTAAACATTCCAAATCCATGCCAATAGCCTTGCTTGCCACAGTCCCACACACGTACATAACCAATTCACGATTAACACACACGCTATATACAAATGCACGACATATGCTCTAACTTATACGCTGTACACAAACACAAACACATGACCACAACAAACGATACACTAACCAACATCCCTATGATAAGTGGAAACAAAAACCAACACGCTTATGATCAGTGGAAATAGTAACCAATACACCCTCAATCACACTTGTAACCATTTGAAAATAGTGTTCGTCCACCCTCCAATCATGCACGGCTAGACTCGTAAGTAAAAATTTTATTTTAATTCAATTATTTTTACTAATTAATTTTTCTTTTTAGTGCAAGTTTTTTTACTATTTCCAAATGGTTTGCTTGATTTTCAAATAATTCTAATGTTCAATAAAATTTAGTTGAATTACATTTTTAATAAAATCATCTTTCTTTTTTTTAAATAAACACATCGAGATACATATCTAGTGATTGAGATTTAGAAAAGATACATATGAAATAAGCGTCTTTAGATCGTATTTTCAACATATCTTGCGGTTAGGATTTAGAAAAGATACGTATCTTATAATTGAGATTTAGACATGATGTATATTGAGATATGTATCTAGTAGTTAAAATTCGAAAAGATACACATGAAGATACATATCTAATCGTATTTTCAATATATTTTATAATTAAGATTTAATAAAGAATATTTTTGACATGTAGTTGTTTTTAAAAATAAAAAATCTTAAACCGGGTTTATAAAAGATTTAGTTATATTAGGGTTTTTCTTTCAATTCAGGAAAATTAGATTTCTTAGTTTTTTTTTTAAATAATAAATTGATAAATAAACATAAACCTAGCTTAGTTTTCAAAATAAAAATAATCCACCCACTAAATATTTTATAAAAAGAGAACTATGGCTGATTTCATCTCGACTAGCAAGTACATAGGCAACTTCAAGGCAACCGTATAAAAAATTAAAAAAAAATTCCCTTTTCTTAGAAATTTGTAATTAAAAAATAATAAAAAAATCACTTTAGTTATTTTTTGCTTATTTAGGTATATTTTTAACATTTTTAGAAAATTATAAAAATAAAGCTTATCAATTTTTTTTTTTTTAGTTTTTACATGGTGATTTATTCTTAATAGGTTAGCTTCTAAACCCGGTTTTCTCTAGTTTATTTTTTCTAAAAATTATTTTCTTAAAAAATCCGTAGATTAGTGGTCAAATTAGGGTTTTTCCACTCAAAAACACTTCTTTTTTTTTTTTACCAATTGAATTGGTTGGTAATTCCAATTTTTAAATTTTTTAAGAAAAGTATTTCCTTAGTTTAATGTCGAGTAATTTATTTTAAGTGAGTTGGGCTTAATATAGGTTAAATTAAGTAAACCAAAATAAGGCTTAACATCAGGCTTGTTAGGAAGGGTGATACCAAGTATTAAGTCAATACAATAGTCAATTCCTTGAAAAGGGGGTAGTCCTTCAGGTAATTGCTTGGGAAATAGATCAGCATACTCATCCAACAGTTCTCTAACCTCTTTAGGTAGAACAACTTGCTCCCTTAATTCCAATAACCTTCTAATTAGTAGGAAGGTCGACACATTAGATTTGATGGCTTTCGAAGCTCGAATCAATTCAGAACTAATGTCTTCTTAAATCCTTGAGCTAACTTAACTTGTAGTTTGCTTACTTGGTTAGGGGTCATAAAGTTTAAGGTGATTTTTCTCCCATCCTTCTTAAAAGCATATGTATTTCTGAACCCATCGTATGTGACTCTTCGATTGAATGGCCAAGGTCGTCTTAACAACACTTGAGATGCACACATGGATAGCACATCACAAAGAACCTCATCAAAATTGTTCCCAATTGAGATCAATAACAATACTTGCTAGGTGACGTATAATGCTCCCTTCTCGTTTAGCCATTGCATCTTATATGGTCTTAAGTGTGATAAGGTCGGTAATTTGAATTTTTGAACCAAATTAATAGATGCAACAATGGTGCAACTCCTACTATCCACAATGAGTGCATACACTTGCTCGCTCACCTTACATGTGATATGAAATAAGTTTTCTCGTCGCTCTTCAATAATTGGTCCAAGGCTCATTGCATGTCAAACAACCAAAGTCAACTTGCCTAGTTTTTCTACAAACATATCCTCTTTAACTAGTTCTTTATTACTCTCAGCATTTCCCTCTAATTCTTCTTTTTCTTTAAGTTACTCATCCATGCTATCCACTTTAACCTTCAAAACTTCGCCCTTAATAACCATGATTCATCTGTTCATACATTGGGCAGCCATGTGCCCAAATCCCAAATACTTAAAGTACTTGATCTGACAAGTCTTTTGCCTTGATCCTTATCCTTTCTCTAATGTTCTCTTCGGTGCTTCATTGTCACCAAGTTAACTCTTCTACTTAGCCATTATGTCTATCCATCTACTTGGCTCAATGATGTATTGAGCTCTATGACTTCCCTGAACAGGTTGATTGGGTTGGACATGTCGGCTCATTTTGAGGTCAGATCGACCTATTTCTCCTCTATCTCTCCACACATTGAGCAATTCTTATGACCTCATCTAAAGTGACAAAATGTTGTAGCTTTACGACATCTCGTATCTCTAACCTCAATCCAGTTAGCAATTTGGATACTATTTGAGATAAAGGCTCACTTACCTCACATCTGATCATAAGCTCTTGGAATTCTTGTACGTACTCATCAACGGTAGGGCTTCCTTATTTTAGTTCTTAAAGCCGAGTAAAAGTATCATACAAATAGGTATCTGGCATAAATTTGGCTCAAAGAACTCTCTTCATTTTAGGCTAAGAGCTAACCTCTTGATATCCATCTCACCTTCACATAGTCTAAAAATTCCTTCACCACATTGCAGCATATCCTGAAAACTCGATTTTAGTAATTCTTACCTTGTCTTGGTCCTCATATTGATAGTAGTCAACAACTCATTCTACCTTCTCTTCCTAATAAACATAGACATCAACATCTATGGAACCATTGAAGCTCAAAATTTGAAGCTTGACATGGTCGGCAACTCGGGGTGCACATGCCTTCTCTTCCACTTCATTATACTCTTCCTCATTTTCCTCATCTACTTTATTGAAGTCTATTCTCCTCAGCACATGTCCTCCTACTCCTCTATATTCGATCTTGCCGAGTTGGGAATTGCCTTTGGGCAGGTTAGACATTACAGGCTGCGACACCAACTTCAAGAATAACTTAAGGAGTGTTGTAAATGACTTCAACAAGTTAGGAGGCTAACGCATGGATAGCTCGAGTTTAGTCAGCTATTAAATTAGTCACTTCATTGAATTGCTCATTAGAACTTTTAGGGGTGTTTTGTTAACCACAGTGAACAACATCACTATTGTCGTCTCTAATACCAACATTAACACTTATATCAATCATTCTTCACTTGGTTTCATATGCACAACAAACAGATAACACTTGTATTACCAAAAACAATGTACATCGCTTCTAGTCAGTTAATCTACCAATTATGCATAATACACACATAATGAGAGAAACCAAAACTGTAACCTAACTTTGTCTTACTACTAGGCTTAACACTACAATCAACTTTGTCAAATCTCACACAGAAACATCCAACTATGACTTGCTCTGTTTTTCCACAACTCAAAACAAAGTAAAACTAAGTACTATACAATAACCACTGTAATACAACAAAACCACCACTTCTACTACTCACTTGAACACTCATAACTAAGTCGTACATAACCTCAATTGTTTTTACAACATTTAACACACTTTGAATACAAATGGTAATCAACATAACAAAGCAATAACACAACATAACAGTGATTTACTCAACGCAAACCTCTGTTTTGATGCCAAGATGATACGTTGCACTAATGATAGACAAGGGCAGTGGTATCTGGGATGGGTCTAAGCTTGTAAAAAGCTTAAAATGTTAGATGGAGAACATGTTAAACAAAAGAGAACCAAGCAAATCACGAACAATTCTGAGGATATGATGCACCAAGAAACCTTCTTGGACTCACGAACTAGCTTGATAAGATGTACGAATAACTTAGTAAGATCACTCGCCACCTAACTTTACTTAAAGGATAAGATAAAAGCTAAATAAGTAGTAAGGTAGAAGCTTAACACTAAGAGGAAATTCAGTATATTCATTAGTGATGATGATTGCGGCTGCTTACAAGAGGGTATTAACACCTGAAATATTAAGGCAACTTACTAAACATGGAAAAGACTAAAAGAATATGGTATAAAATAAGTAGAGTATAAGAAATAGACAAAGGGTATAATAGAAATTGTAAGAATAGAAGCTTCTTTGGTAGATTCTTTCATGCAGATGATTGGGGCATGTAGCAGTCATTTACTGGAGAGGCTCCTAGAGAAGCAAACAAAAGGGTATAGGTAGACGTTGAGCTAGCCTATGAGCTATCTAGAGTTATATCAACTTAGATGTGATCTTAGGAGCTTGGAACAGGTGTGGTCGAGCTAATGAGTGAGCCTGTCGAACTGTCAACTAAGCACCCCTCAAGTGGGCATTTAGAGATCATTGATAGGCATGAGAGAGCTTGGCTTGGTAATGGCAAAAGGTCAACAGATAGAAATAGCTTAGATTCTTCGAGTGTAGGTTAGGAAAGGTGAATGCATTTTACTAAGCTCTTGAGTCCTCACATTTAGGCTCAAGTCAGAGGTCTTGTATGCCTATGGGGCTTGTGATGAAACCACAAAGAGCACACACATTATTCTATATTTGTCCTTTGTAAACTCAAGATCAATCTTGTTTATAATGATCTAATTGCGCCTAATACCCATGCCCTATCGAAAATAAACTCCGCATCAGATCCGAACTAAAGCTGACTAATTTTGTTGTGGGGTGGTTCAACAACAATCAAAGTCCATTATTAAAAATCCGTAGAGTGGGTGGTTAGTCGCTATTTGGAACAAATGAAAGGTGCATATTACAATTAGGTGGAATTATTTGCTATCTTTTGGGATTTGAGATCTTTTTCGGCCCAGCGTTGTGTTGGTCCCACTCGAAGGGGAGAAAAAATTGAAGAATAAATAGTAGCGTACGAGTCAATGAAAGAGTAACGCCGGCCCTATATGTCGGACTACGTAATATTATTTATTATTATATTGATTATGTTCTCAATATATATAATTAAAAATTATCATCGTTCTAAATACTAGTTTATTTTTTTTTCAATTATTATGTTATAATTTTGGAAATAGGATATTGAATTTAGTTGATTCCTTCATGACGCTAATACTCATGTTATACCTTATACTACAAGAAAATCGAATGATGGAAGCTGTAAATTAGTGGCTGTCCATCAATATTTGCGGGAGTCACAGATTTATAGTGACAATTCTATCTTGAGAAAATTACAAAAATATTAACTTATTTTGGTATTTTTGTGTAGAGGTGACCTAAATTTTGATTTTTGATAATGAATACATGAGCCGTATTTCTTCACTTTGTGTTAATTGACATGTGGAAATTTTTTAATAATTTTTTTCTTATATAATTTAATCAAATCCATTTATTAATATTATGAACTAATAAGAAATTGCCATATGTGTGTGCCCCTTATATATATCGCTAACACAAAGGTAATTTGTCAAAAATTGAAATACGGTTCATTTGTTTATAAAAGTATCAAAATACAAATTATGTTTTTGTAATTTTTCCGTGTTAAGTTTGTTATCGTAAAGAAAAATTTACAATTAAAAAATCGCCGCAAGATATACATCATCACCGTTTTTTACATAGCAACTTTACCTGCCAATAATTACTAATGGTTTGAAAGTGTTTGGCTTCTATAGTATAAATTATATATAGATTTTTTTTTTATATTGTAAATTTTGAAAAGTCGCTCTAATATATAAGTTATTGCTATTTAAAAAAAAAACACTGTACTTGATACCATTAAAATAGAATAGCTACTAGAAAATGGGCTACTGCCATGGTTGTTCGTACATCACAATCCCAATTACTCCATTTTTATGTAGGGTTAGAAGCAGAAAGTTATACTTCCCTTTTAGGTGCTGGGAGGACAAGGTTTTTGCTTATGTCTCTAATCATGATGCCTAGTTAGGGTAATTATCAAAACCGTTGTGTCTGATATTGATGGCATGGTTCAACTCGTAAGTTTTGTCCAAGACAAGAATTCTTCAGCTCAGCATCCGAGGTGAGAAAAATCTGTTTATATATATCGATTCTGTTTAGAGCACCAGACTATTAGCACTGCTGTCAGGAATCGATTTGTTGGGGTTGGTTTCTATTAATAAAAAAAAAAAATTTGATTATTAAAATTTATTAGGAAAAAAGACGTGTTATATTTAATTAAATGAAAACTGCAAGGGATTCTTCATTGGAGGCTTTTATCGCCGGTTTTTAGAACGGGGGACTCCTCTAGGAGTCCTTATCCGATGGAGCTCGTCCTTCACTTTTTTTGTTTCCTTGATTAAGGAACTCTTTCACACAAGTTTCATAGCATTACATTATTATTATTATTACTATTTTGTTAAGTATTGATTTTGCTAAAAATTTGTATTGTGAGTTTTGTAAATAATATAAATAAATATTAAGGATATTTTATTTAAAAATTTTACAGATAAAATAGAAAGATTCTTAAAAAAAATAAAGAAGCTTAAGTTGTTGGTATGATATTTAAAAATTATAAATGGGATTCTAACGAGTATGAATACTCCATGAGCATTACCATTAGTGCATTTTGACACTAGTTTTAAAAGATAAAAAATCTCATGTGGAGATCATTATCATTAGAGCTGCGTCTTTAAACTTTATGAGATCCTCAATTAAGGACTCCAAAAAGCTGCTAATATTTTTCTTTTATGTGTTGTCTCTATTGAAAATTTGTGTTGTGGGTAGTTATGGTAAACAAAAGAAATTCTTATCATGTATCCTTTTCTTTTTACCTAATGTGTGTAAGAGCATCTCTATTTATATTCATAACAACCTTATTTAAATACTATATCAACAATTTAAGAATTCATTTTTTTAAGAATCTCTCTACTTTATCTATATATTTTTTTACAAAGGTTCTTAATATTTATTTATATTATTTACAAGATCCATAATACATAAATTTACACTAACATAACACTAAAAGTAATATAAGAATAACAATAATAATAAATTTTACTTTTTGATGTCCTTGGCCAATAACCCTAACTTGGTTAAGGGTCTCTTTTAATGGGTTAAGAACCTTAAAAAGCAGATTCTTAACATTGGTTTTTATGTTAAGAATCTCGGATGAAGATGCCCTAATTAATTATGTAAGTATAAAAATATTTTTAGACCCTTAGTAAATGCAAAGGCGGGTACTTGATAATTAAACATTGTTGTATTTCAAAGAGAAAAATTTTTAATGATGCTAAACACAGCAAATTGGTTAGGGTATAATTTATATATATGTAAGGCAGGGACTCGATTTCCTCTCGGGTCAGTTCACTTTTTCAAGTTACATTTGCACCACTTTTGCCCTCACAAGTGCTGTCACAATGGATTTATTATTACATAGCCATCAAAAAGTAACATTTAGTTGAACAGTAAAGTTTTTTTTTTTTTCTTTTTGGGTAAGGAGTTGAACAGTAAAGTTGTTGCGAAGCAATCTTTTATTTTTAATCACCCCACTAGAATTTGCCGGATATTAGGACGATTTGTTGATTTTTGGAGTGGGAGAGAAGAGATATTACTCCCAAAAGGTAGTTTTCTACATGGCTTATTTTTTCAAGTATCACTATGTGAACTGACTTTATGCGTCCTAATTCTTGAAAACTTAATTTACAATACTTAAAAATATAAAATATCACATTTTAAAAGCTTAAAACAATAAGATAATATTGAATTAGTAATATACATCATTTATTATATATATATATGATATATAAATACCAATAGAATATTGACATATATAGTATGTATAAATCACACGTAATACTTTATTTGCAAACTATTCATTCCATTGTAATTCGTATCACTATTTTATTAATATTCATTATTATGTGTATACAATACATGACATATAATACTTATTAAATCTTTTTTCTAAAAGAAAGAGAGATATGATTCAATGAGCAATATATGTTTTAGGTTATGTATATATGGTGTGTAAATACTAGTAAAATACATGTATAATGTGTACAAATTATGCGTAACAATTGATTTGGAAGTTATTTTGTGAAATTTCATAGTTAAGTATTTCATATAATTTGTGAGAGATTATGGTATTAGTTTATAAAGCTATGATTATGAATACCTTGAAAATATAAATTTGAAACTTTTAAGTTAAGTGGTTAAAAAGACTCATTAATATTTGTTAGTTTAGCTATTTACTTCTTTTGGCTTGAGACATTATAAATAGTATCAGAGCGGCCCCTTTACCGGTAGGTAAATAATTCAAATTTGGTTCCAATTTAGAAAAGAGGTTCGAAGAAGGTAGGGAGTGTTACTAGTGTGTGAGTCATTGCATGCTTTTAAGATAATCTATAAATAGTAGGTAGCTCGAATTGTATACCCAAAAGAAGGGAAGATTTGAGCTCAATTGTAAGAACTAGTGACTAGGATGTTGCGTGTTTAAGGGGAGGAGATTGTGAGATCCCATGATTAAGTATCCTACATAGATCGTGGAAGATTATGATAATAATTTATAAAGTCATAATTGTAAATACCTTGACAATACAAACTTAAAACTTTTTAACCAAGTAGTTGAAATGAGCCTATTAATATTTGTTGGCTTAGTTATTAACTACTTTTGGTTTGGAATGTTACATATTCTTTCCATTGAATTCGTGTCAATATTTAATTAGTATTTACATACTACGTGTATATAACATATAGCATATAATATATATTGAATCTTTTTTCTAAAAGAGCGAGATACGATTTAATAGATAATACGCGTCACGTATTATGTGCATTAGGTGTGTAAAATGTTGACATATATAATATGTACAAATTACGTGTAATAATTGATTTGTAAACTATTCCTTCCATTATAATTCGTGTCAATATTTTATTGTATTTACACACCATGTGTACATAAACATGGAGTATAATTAGAGATAGAGAACTTATCTTAATTAAGTTAATAAAAAAATCATTGATAGAAAAATATTTGCTTATTGTCGAAATTATGTTGCATTTTATATATGTATAAAGATCTTGTTGATGTTTTAACATGCATTAATTGCTAAAAGTTAACATAGAAAAATTCTTTAAAAAAAATGATAAAGGTGATCAGTATACTTTATAAGAAGTTAAAAAAATAAACTTATTATATTTTTATACACATATATCAAATAAAATTTAACTATTAATTTATTAAAAATTATATTAATATATAAAACTCATGTAAGTTTTGATTTAATAAAAATAGATTAAAAAGATATTTTGTACAAGAAATTATGAGTAAAGTAAAAAGAACAAATTGATATAGATATATTCTTTTTTCATGATAATTTTGTATGATTGTTCATTAGCAATGCTAAAAAAATCATCATGTTATTAGGCAATAATCTATTCAATAATCCCTATTCATTTTCATTACATTAATTATAAAAAAAGTACTAAACCAAGTCATATAGTTGGTATGTTTATCAATGGTATATGTGATAAAGCAAGAATTTTTGTACTATGGACAATGTAATTATTATATATAGTGTATTACTAATAAAAAATAGCCTTATGCAAATTTTGTTTTAATAAAATAGATTAAAAAAAATTTGTAAAGGATATTACAGGTAAATCAAAAATAACAAATTGACGTAGATATATATTGTACTATTCCTTATCATGATAATTTTGTATGATTGTTTTATTAGCAATGCTAAAAAAAAGGGAATATTATTTTAAATATAAGTTATTAGGCAATGAACTATTTGATAATCTATATTCTTTTTTGTAACATTAATTGTAAAAGAAAAAAGATACTAAACCAAGTCAATTCTTCGGTATATTTACACATGTTTTATGTTATAAGGTTGGAATATTTGTAATATTGACAATATAATTATTATTTATGGTGCATTACTAATAAAAAATAGCAATTAAAAAATTATATCAATATGTAAAACTTATGTAAGTTTTGTTTCTAACAAAAATAAATAAATAAATATTAATAAAAAAGAACAAATTGACATAGATATAAATATTGTACTATTTTTTTATGATAACTTTATATGATTATTTGTTTAGCAATGCTAAAAAAAAAAGAATATCATTTTGAATATGAGTTCTTCGATAGTAAACTATTAAATAATCCACATTTATTTTTGTAACATTGATTGTAAAAAATTACTAAACCAAGTCATATAGATAGTATATTTATTAATAATTTATGTGATAAGACCAGAATGTTTATAATATGGATAATTTAATTATTATTTATGCTGTATTACCAACACAAAATAGCAATTTAGGAGAACTATTAAGTTAAATATGATTCATAATTAATGAATTTATTTTTATTGGTTATTGTGAAAAAAATTAATAAATACAAGGAGGCACACCAATCAAATAATAATTCATCTTAAAAGATTAAAATAATAAATATGAGATCTAAATTCATAACCTCATATTTGCAAAACTTAACATCTAACCATTTAACCATATTTACTTTTATATTATATTTTACTCTTTAAAATATTTTTTTTTTCTTTTTAAAAAATTGAAAAAATAAAAATTTCCCAAGCTTAAGGGGCTGGGGCCCCTATAGGTCCCCTAGACTCGTTCCTGTATATAATATTTATCGAATCTTTTTTTTTTATCTAAAAGAATGAGATGAGATTTAATAGGTAATTTTCAAGCGGGTATAAATTTACAAGTTTGGATTTTCTACTTTGTTATGAGTTGATGATACTTGAACACAAAGTTATAACAAAACACCAAGCTGGTTAGAACTAATACTTTATTGTGGTTCAAATCAGATGATTTGATGTCGATTCAACTGGGATTGGTTGTGTTTCCTGGAATTACATGTTATATTTGCATGTGATCACCCTTGATATTCAAAGTATTTCATACATACACAAAAAGCATATAAATAGAGGAGATTCTATTTAGCTTGAAAAAAGTTTTGTCCATGTCTAAAAGTGTGTTAATTAATTGGCTAAGCGGCGCGCTGCTTCCGAACAGTGATTATTTTTCTGTTATTTTTCAAATATTTTCATACTCTTTTTTTTTTTTTTTTGGTGTATGATTATATGTGCCTTAACTCTTATCAGCACTTACCAAAAAGAAGATACTATATGTCACATAGGGTGGAGGTTGATATGCTTTTATATTGGTTTCAGGTTTCTATGTCACAAGAGGCTGGTCCATTAAAAAATAAAATAAAATATAAAAGTAAATAAAATAATTAAATAAAAGAGACCCATGTGGCCGTATTCCACCGTACGTACGGTGAGTTTATTATATATTTATTTTGTGAAGTTTTAACTGTGCTCGAGGAGAGAGGCAACACCAGATTGCAATGGAATCATCTCATGCCAACTTTCTACTACTTCGATAAAATAAAAGATAGTAGACAAACATATAAAGCTTCAATATATGTCTTCATATCTTATTTCTTTTTTCTCTTCTTTTGAGCATCACAACTTTCTCTATTTACTCCATGGGTCCCAAGTTGAATTAACTCCAAAATGTACAGAACAAATGTTGGTAAGTAACGCCGGTTTCCATTTTCTCTATTCCTATAATATTTGATTATTGTTAGGGCAATCTGTGATTGTATTAAGCCCAAATTATATATGCTATTTCCTATGTATGTTTTCAAACTTTTATGTAATCATTTTATCCTTGATAAAAATAAATGAAAGGTAAATCTTTATAGATGTAAAGGTTCAACTGAAGTAGTCATGTATGTATTACATGAGTGATATACTATACATGTATTTAGAAAAGTAATGTAAAAAGTAATGTAAGAATGATGATGGGATGACTAGGAAAGAATGAGGTAAAGAAGAGGAATAAGTAATCTTACTATATCAAATATACAAATGATAAATAAGATAACCTCAAGGAACCTCAAGTATTCATCTTATAACTTAAGCAAGTGACATCAATTCTTTGCCTAGACTATTTATTTGATCTTGAAGAGCAAAGGTTTGATGAGCAATATTGCTTCTCAATTCTCTCTAAGAGTTGCAAATGAAGAGGAAAGACTGGGTATTTACAGGCTTTTAGGTATGATGGCATCCACTGGATTATCTTAGTAATCAGAGAGTGAGATAAAGATTGCTTATTTCATAGTTATTCTAAATAAGCTTGCCGATTGACCCAAAGGTCGATAGCTTTCCTTATAAGTGCACGAGCCTTCCTAAGAAAGGTTGGAGGTAGACATATTGATCCAATAATCTCTATTTTGAGCCTACTAAGCCAAATCTTCTTGAGTCATCCCAAAATAAACCAAACTTCTTGAGCCTTACCGCCTAGCTCAATGAGTTAAATCTAAATAAATGATGAACTTATTCCAATAATTAATATAATAAATTTCAATCCTCTACATTTTGGCTCTTGACTAAAAATTCTTGAACGTAGTCCAAATATTTTTGGGCATCAATTACTACTTTTGAATAGTTAGGTTGCTATGGTGCACGAATACGATAAAGAGTCGCATTATTGCCAAGTGTGTTCATAGAATTGAAAACTTTATTTTGTTGATTAATCGAACCTATAAGCTTAGTGCTAGTGCTACAAATTTATTTATTGTATATTTAGTGTATAAGTCTGCAGCACCGACTAATTGCACACGTCACTTTAGATTTGCTTAAGTGACTTGCCCTTCTATGCCAATATATTAAATAAGTCTTCAGTTTTGCATGGCCTTCCTTTATGTAAGTTGACTCTATTTTAGTATGTACATTATCCATCTCATTGGTTTGACTCCTTTGTACTAGTATTCCTTAATATTCTTCAACCTTGCTTTAAATATAGGAGAAATATCTCAATGAATGGTTTTAAAGACACTTTACTTCTCTAAGTACATAAGGCAAACCTGACCTTACTCTTCCTCAAGCATAGGATTGGGTCGAAAAAGGGAGTGATCAACCACTCTTGCAGCTCACTGAAATTGAGGGTGAATTCACATTTGACCCTTATGTCAAGGAGATTGCAAGTTATGAAGACAATAATGGATTTTGTCCTCTAAGCTCAAACGGTGGGGTTACCTTAATGGAAAATCAAGAAAACATCATTGATTCTCAAGCAAGGTTCCTTTTTTGGTATATTCTAAGGAGCTTACCCTCCTTCCTTGAGAACAAAGACTTGGCTAGTTGCTACTTAGAGTAAACAGTCGTGGTATATTCTCTCCATTTGGTTGCGCATCAACTTGGTTTTTTTATTACTGCTAATGAGAGTTTTGAATCTTATTGCTAGTCATTGTCACAAAATGATTTCAAGAAGATTCACTTTGGAAAGCGATGACTATTCTTTCCTTTTATTAGTCGCTCTAGGGTGGTTAACACATTTGATGAATTGCTTAGATGCCTTCAAGGCTTATTCCTTCACATCAGTAGGTAATATACTTCGTGCACCTACTGTGTATTGTTATGAATTCTTCCTTAAACTTTTAAGGCCCAAGTCCCAAGATACCAGAGATACCTAAGGAGATATCACACCAACATCCAGATGGTGTAATAGATAAATGTAATTTATGATATAACTAAACTATTGATAGATAAATAGCACCTTAACAAAATGTACTTAGTTAACTATTATTTTCTAACGCTGGTTCTAATATATTAGTTATTGTGGAAAAAAGCATAAGAAAGGGGAAAAAAAAGGAAATGATTCTAATGCTTAATAAGAATAAATGTAACTTGATAAAGTAAGATGAATCTAACAAAAATTGAACCTATTAATTGATAGGAATAAACTCCCCAGACCAATCACTAGAAGTTGAGCAAGAGGACCGTTAGGACTCACCAATACGTCTTAGCTCGAGAATTACTAAGAAGAGTAGATTTCATCATCGAGCTAGCCAAGTTGCTGAGCAGATCTGTCAAGCAGCCACAACTACTATTGAAATCTTGTAAGGTTCAACATAGTTTCTAAGCAACCCAGTGCTAAGCATCTAATTGATACAAGTGACATACCTTCTAATCTGCCAAGCTAGCAAACTAAGCAACTTCAAGAGAATCTAAGTGTCTTTAAGCTACCTAGCTCTGACCTGAACCAGAATAGGTCAACCCTGACTGTTGATTTACTTTTAACCTCTTCCAAGTTATATCCTGCAACTGCTAAGCTACCTTAGAATTCAATTCTGCAAAGCCAACTGCACTATAAGCCCCCTATTGCCTCTTAACATGTGTCTTCTAACACAACCTTTTAGAAGGATTCTTTATTTTTTTGTACTGAATGTTCTTTATCATTTTTACCCTTTTTTAGCATGTCTTATGCATCTTATTTGTAAATTACCCTTTTTATCTTTTCCATTTATGCATTATAACCCTAGTGGGGCAAGTATATAAACTCGCATTTGCTTGCACATAGACATTATCACTCTTTATCATTGAACATAGATATTACTCTTTTGAGAGCACTTAGCTATATCTTCTCTCTTATCTTTTAACTTTTATCTAGCTCCTTTAGCAAGAGTTAGTGGTGAGTGACCTTAATACTACATTCGTATATCATATTAAGTGTTAGGATTAAGCTGAGTGGGATATGCTGGAGTGTCGTCTCTAGTTGGTAGCCATCTAGATTTGCTAACCCTTTTTGTTTTCCCTTTTTTATTCTTGTCCATTGTGGTGTAGCCTCTATGTATATGACCCTAGAGACGTATTAGCTTCACTGGTATCGGAGTACAGTTTCGAGAGGAAGTACATGAAGTGCAGTGAAGTTTTGTTTATGTTTGTTGTTAATGGTTGTTGAGTTCCTTTTGTAGGTGTTGTAGTGTATTCAAATGAAGTTAGTTTGAAGTTGTAAGTCATGTAATGGACATTTGTGAGGCAATAAGAGTAGCTTCCATTATTACTCTATTTTCACCATGAAAACAGAGCAAGTTCCATTTTGGTATTATATTGAGTTGTGTTGGGTGTTGAAGTTGTTAAAATGTGTTGGTAAGATTCTAGAAAGTGACTAGAGGTGTTTGTTGGGTCTTGTGTTGTCAAAATTATCGGAGGAGTATCACACAATGTCGGATTCAAGTGTTCACGACTTTATTGGTGACTAAAATAGTGGTGCTCATGCTAGCCAAGACCAAAATGATAGTAATACTTCTAGGTCAGTTGATGATGAGCTTGGTAGACTCACCAATCTTGTTGAGAGTTTAGTTACTGCGATGCAAGCCAATAGGTAGCAACCATAGTATGTGCCTCATGTAACCTACCTAAGAATATTCCAAAGAAATGATATGGCCAAGGAGGCCGAGTTAATTGCCTAGTTCGATCCCATCGAGCCAAAGGAGTGGCAGACTGAGCTACTAAATAAAGGTTGGAGTTGGAAGAGATTGAGGAGAATATTGAGGATATAGATGTAAAGGATAATAGAGAAGAAGAAACTAAAGTGGAATATTATGAGGCACAAGAACAAGGATGTCGAGCTCGTCGAAGACTTAACAATGTCCAGGTCTGAATTCCAACTTTTACTGGCAATGGAGATACGTATGAGTATCTAGAGTGGGAAGAAAAAGTTGAGAAGGTGTTTAACTGTTATTGGTATACAGATGCAGTTAAGGTTCAACTTGTTGTACTTGAATTTTTTGGATATGCTACTATGCAATAAAAGATTTAAATGCGGCCAAAGCGAATGATGGAAGGAGAAGTGTACAGACTTAGGAGGAGATGAAGAGATTGTTGACAGGTAAACTTGTACCTAATACTTACCTACATGACATATTTGCTAAGTTGCAAGAACGTCGCTAAAGAAGCTGATCAGTTGATGGCTATGTTAGGGAATTCCAAATGTTAATGATCCGAGCCAATGTAGATGAACTCGAGGCTTATACTATGTCGAGATTCATTTCTAGATTCAAATGTGAGAATCGCAACATTATGGAAGCGTAGAGGTTCTATACATTGGAGGAGGTTACTAAGATAGCACAAAGGGTTAAAAAGTAGAGGAGAAATGCCTCGAGTAGACCTAGACTGAATTTTTCCCGAGCTCCTACTCTATGCCAACTTGCTCATGCTAAGCAGAGGAGATAGTCTTGAGCTAAGGAAAAACTTGACCGACTTAATGATAGCTGAGCATGCCCTATAAGAGTCAAGCTGAAGATATGCCAACCCTGAGGACATACGACAAAGGACAAACCTTTGGACAACAGACAAGTAAGGTGAAGTGCTTCAAATAATTGGGTTATGGACACAAGGTTGCTGAGTGTCTTAACCGACATGCCATGGTGCTTTGAGAAGATATAGTGGATAGTACTAATGAGAGTGAGCCTGAAGATGGAAAGAATGTTGGAAGAGTTGAAGCCAAGGAGGAAAAGGAGACCTGTGTCTATATCAACCAGAGAGAAGCGATGATACTAATATTGAAACCAATGCTAAGTTCCTTACCGAGCTACATAAAAGATCAAAGAGAAAATTTGTTCCACACCAAGTGTACCATTAAGGGATAACTATGCAACATCATTGTAGATGGAGGGAGTTATACCAATGTGGATGTACAATCCCTCATGCAGAGGTTAGGACTATTGACCTCTAAGCGCTCCCGACCTTACAAGCTACACTAACTACATGATAAGGGTGCTCTGCATGTCACTGACCAAATATTTGTACCTAGAACCGTGCAAAGGCCGAGCTGAGCCACCCCCCCCCCCCCCCCCCCCCCAAACTATTGGGCTAGTCTGCTATTGAACCGATAGGTTGGCTCAACCGATTTACCCCCTAAAAATAAAGAAAGAGAGGGAGAGAGAGAGAAGGGAGGCCATTAAGTCAGAAAAAAAATAATTGGATAATATCTATGGCATGGCAAAACTACCTTCTTTGCAATTATGAATGGCAATTTTTTAAAAATAATATCATTAAACTAATGATAAATGACTAATTATAAATTAATTATGTGTTAATAATATATCAAAAATTTAATTTAAATTAATATAAGTCTTTTTTGTAAAACTTGTCAAATGTTAAGGACTTAAATACGAGGAAAAAATAAAATTTGAGGGGAAAAAAATAAAAAAGTTGGAATCACATTAAGTTGAAAATTAATAAAAAAAATTATAAATTATTAATGAATTAATATACTTAAAAAAAAAAAGAGAAAAGAGGTTACGTTATTAGAATTTATTAATGTATTAAATAAAGAAATTAATAAAAAAATTAAATACTAAAATAAAAACGATTTAAGTAGTGTGGGATGTCATCCCCATGAGAGCTTCACATGCGTTACTTGGAAGACCTTGGTTGTTCTACCGACGTGTTACTCACGACGGATATAAGAACACCTATACCTTTATAAAGGAAGGAAAGAAGATCATGTTACAATCCATGACCCCAACCCAGGTGAATGGGCACATAATCAACTTACCCAAGCTAGCAAGAAGAAGGCCTTGGTAATGAGTTGCTGAGAGCTCCAAGCTGTTAAGAAGGTCGATGAGCCTATGTTCTTATTAATTAGAAGGTTGTTGGAGATAAAAGACTTAGAAGATATGCTTGAAGAGGTTCAGAAAATAATAGATGAATTTTCTGACTTATTCCCCAAAGAACTGCCTAAGGGACTGCCCCAATCCAAGGCATAGAATATTATATTAATTTACAGCCAAACACAGTCTTACCAAACCGACCTGCTTATAGATTGAATCTTGATCAGGCTGTTGAGTTGAAAAGACTAGTGGATGAGCTGATAGAGCAAGGTTATGTGAGAAAAAGTATGAGTCCTATGCTGTACCAGCTATGCTCATCTTAAAGAAGAATGGTTCGTGGCGTATATGTATCGAAAGCTGAGCTATCAACCGTATTACTATCAAGTATAGATACCCAATACCGAGGCTCAATGATATGTTAGATAAGCTAGATAGTGCTTGAATATTTTCAAAAATTGATTTGCAAAGTGGCAACCATCAAATTCGCATAAGACTTAGTGATGAGTGGAAAACTAGGTTCAAGACAAGGCATGGTCTCTATAAGTAGTTGGTTATGCTATTTAGACTTATAGATGTACCAAGCACATTCATGCGGCTTATGAACCATGTGATGTGATCATTGATTGGAAAATGTTTGGTCAAGTATTTTGATGACATATTAGTGTATGGTATCAACTTGAACAACTATGTTAAACATCTTTAAGTTATTTTTGACATTCTACATGCTAAGAAGTTTTATGGGAATCTAAAGAAGTGTATGTTTTGTTAAGGAGAAGTTATCTTTCTTAGGTATGTAGTATCTAGGGATGGGATTTGAGCAAATGAGGAAAAGGTTTAAGCTATCTTAGACTAGCGAATGCTAAAGAGTGTCACTGAAGTACAAAGTTTTCATCGTCTTGCTTCTTTCTATAGAAGATTCATCAAGAGGTAAGTGAAGTGATTAGAGTTCATGGAAGGATTTCCCTATGTGATTTAGTATAAGAAGGGCAGTGCCAACATGGATACAAATGCCTTGTCTTGTTAGCAAACTTTGTTAACAACTCTATAGACAAAATTGTTGGGATTTTCTCTTAGCACCAAGCAATATAATTAGGACCTACATTTTGGTCCTATTCTTGATAAGTGTAGAGAAGAAGTAGATGTTAGAGGATGTTACATAAGAAAGTAAGGCTATGCATACCGACTTATTCTACATGCGAGCTATTGGATAAGGAAGCACATAGTGAAAAATTATCTAGTCACTTTAGAGAGATCAAAATAGCTGAACAGTTAAAAGAAAATTTTTACTGGCTTGATCTAGCTAAGGATGTCCACAAGGTGATTGGAAGTTGTGAAGTATGTAAACAAGCAAAGGGAAAGAAAGAGTCGCATGGAGAGTATATGCTCTTACCAACGCCAACCACTCCTTGGGTAGGCCATGGCATATACTTTGTCTTAGGGTTGCCTTAGGCATCTAAAGAAAAAGATCTAATCTTGCCTGTAGTAGATTGCTTCAGTAAAATGGCATACTTCATCCCGTACCATCGAACTAACAATGCTTTATATATTGTTGATTTGCTTTTGCAGAAAGTTATTCGATTACATGGAGTGCCGAAGACCATTGTCTCAGATTGAGATACAAAATTCTTGAGCTATTTCTAAAAGACACTATGGAGGAGACTTAGGGAAGAGAAAAGACCGACACTTTCAACCAATACATTATGCTAACAAGACACTCACTCCAGCTCAAGTGAATTACACCACGACTGAGAAAGAATTGTTAGCGATTGTTTTTTCTTTTGACAAATTTCGACCCTATCTGATTCTCTCAAGAGTGATTGTTTACACCGATCACTCAACTTTAAGATACCTTTTCTCTAAATTTGATGCAAGACCACGGTTAATCCGTTGGGTGCTGTTGTTACAAAAATTTGATTTAGAAATAAGGGACAAGAAGGGGACCAAAAATTTAGCCATTGACCATTTGTTTCGGTTGGATAACCCACATCTGGAAGAATTAGATGAAGATGACATTGATGATAAATTTCTTGAAGAAAGCTTGTTTTTCCTTTGCACAGTAGCAACCCATAACATTCCATGGTATGCTGATATAGCAAATTATTTGGTTGGGAAGGTTTTATCGCGAGATTTGGATCACTATAAGAAAAAGAAGTTTTTCTCAGAGTTAAAACATTACTTTTGGGAAGATCCTCTTCTTTTTTAGGTGTGTACTAATCAGATTATCCAATGTTGTGTATCACACGAAGAAGGATAGAAAATTTTATTCCATTGCCATAGTAGACCAACCGATGGTCACTATAGTGCAAATAAAACAACTTAGAAAGTGTTGGAGGCTGGTTTTTACTGGCCAAGTATATTTTGGGATGCTCATGGTTATGTTGTAGCTTGCGATAGATGTCAAAGATTTGGGAATGTTTCTAAGAAGGATGAAATGCCACAGAATTATATATTGGAATGCGAAGTCTTTGATGTTTGGAGAATAGACGTCATGGGATCGTTCTCGAGTTCGTATGGTAATAAGTATATTCTCTTTACAGTCTGTTATGTATCAAAGTAGGTTGAAGCTCAAGCTTTACTAACAAATGATGCTAAGGTGGTAGCGAAATTTTTTAGAAAGTTATTTCTTAGATTTAGAGCACCCCAAGCATTAATTAATGATAGAAGAACCCACTTTTGCAACAATTAGATTGAACGAATCCTTAATAGATATGGAGTACACCATAGGATGGCCACTCCTTACCATCCACAAACAAGTGGCTAAGTGGAGGTATCTAATAGGGACTTAAAAAGGGTTTTGGAGAAGACTGTAGTATATAATAGAAAAGATTGGGCTGACAAGCTAGATGATGCTTTATGGGCATACCGAACTACTTACAAGACTCTATTAAGTACTACTCCTTATTGATTAATGTATGAAAAGGCCTGCCATTTACCAGTAGAGGTTGAGCATAAGGCTTATTGGGCTTTGAAGACAGCAAATTTAGATTATGAAGTAACCAATAAACTTAGGTATTCCAACTTAATGAACTAGACGAGTGGCATTAGATGGCTTATTAGAATAATCGAATATATAAGGAGCGAGCTAAACATCTTCATGATTCCAAGATTAAGCAGCCCAAGTAATTCAAGGAGGGTGCATTATACAATTCTACACTTAAGTTATTTCCTAGAAAACTTAAGTCTAAGTGGTCAAGTCCATTTTTAGTGAAAAAGACATTTCCACATGGAGCGGTGGAGGTTGAACATTCGGAAAAGGGGACATTCAAGGTTAATGGGTAGCGATTAAAGATATAACATAGAGAAGTGAATTGGAAAGAAATGAAGGAAGAGTTAAGACTTCTCCAATTTAAGGAATGAAGATGCATAAATTAGAAACGTCGAGCTTAAGACATTAAATAAGCATGTTTTTTGTATTATTATTTATTAGACTTTCAATTTTATTTTGCTTGTTTTGAGTACTTTGAGAATTGTTGAGTTTTTAATTTTAATTAATTGTTGTTATTGTTAGTGGTTTAAATTGTTTTTAGTTAATGCACAAAGAAAGACATCATAGAGTGAAAGTCATGGTAATTCAGTGAGAAGAGGAGAATTCATGGAGTATAAAGACGTGAATGGAAAAAATGGAAGCCCCATATGCATCTCAGCCATGATAAAGGTAAGTAATTGAATTTTTTTTAAGTAAAACATACATCACGGGATCGATCACGGCCGTGACAAATTAATAAGTCTAATCTACCTATCTATCACGATCGTGATTAATCCCCTATGAGAGTTTACACCTCAATCACGACAGTGATCAATACCCTGAAAGTTCTTCATGTCATCACAGCCATGATCTAATGAGATAATTGTAAAATCTAAGGCCACAATATTAATCATGAGTAGTATCATGCCTGTGACTATAAAAGGGGAAACGCCGTGATGGTTTAAAATTTTTTAGGCACCGAGCTTGTCATGGGAATCATCATGCCTGTAACCAAGCTTAAAAAAGGGATTACAACCCGAGTCACGGTTGTGATAATGTTACTGCCGCCCTACTATATAAGAAATTTCCCTCTCTCTCTCCTCATTTCTCACATTTTAAACTTCCATCCCATAATAAAACACTCTCTACGCCTGTCCCTTACAAAAAACCTACACGATTTTAACACTTGCTCGATCATTCTCAGCACAATAACATACTTCTAATGTATGATTTCCTTCTTTTTCCTTTCATTTTTCTTTACATATATAGTGATTCATTTCATGTAATTTTAGGGTTTATCTGTTTATGTTTACTATTTTTTTTGTGAAAAATGTTGTTCTAATAGTTTTAAGTTGTTTGTACCATCCTTCGACTTTGCATTTGCATGAATCTGAAGTATAAGTTGATTATTTAGTATGAAATCCCAATTCCTTTAGATAATGGTAGAATTGAAGGTTATTGCAAATTGAGCCTAAGTTGATGAATTTGTCTCGTCATCATACTTACGTGTTTTGTAGAACTGCATTGTTAGTTGCTATTTGGTACGATGGAAGTGTTGTGTTATGTGTAATAATGTAACGTTAAGTGTGTTTAGTCAAGGGAAGACATTCATCCTTAGTTGATGTTGTAGCTCGAGTTTTGTTATGTTGAATTCATTTGTAGTGGATATATGGAAGTTAGTTAGGATTGATCATGATTAATCAATAGATATGTTAGGTTCGTACGCAGCAAGAAGTCAAATTCGATATTACTTGAATTGAAGTATGCTTGAAGTTTGAACTAACAATTGATGTTTGTAGATGGCATCGAAACGTTCAACTACTTCTCAACATAAATGACTAAGAGCTAATAGTCCTCCTTCTCTTCCTCCCCGACATTCCGACGCTACAAGTTCCAGTCGATCAGTTGCTCCACCAATCGGTATGACTGATGAGCAAGCAAATAGATTCATGGAGTTCGCCGCAAAGAAGATTATTAAGAGACATGGTGTGCTGGATTGGGACATGCTGGGAGAGTATGGCTTAAAGATAACCATGCAACAGTTATTAAGGAATGGATCGTGGCTAAAGTTGTTTTTAGTGCAAGAAAAGACATATTGGCAAACAACCCTGGCTTTTCTCTCATCCTTTAAGATTAAGTACGAATATATTGGCTCCAAGATGGACAATGAGGTGGAGTTCTTTGCATTTGGAAAGACTTACACCTTTAACATGCTAACATTCATACCAACAATGGGGTTATACACCCGAGCTGAGCTTCAAGATGAGGAGTTTATTGATTTACCTATAAGCTTACCTTGTAGAACTTCAATAATTGAATTTTAGAGAGAAATCTCCAATGAAAACAACTTCAGGGCGAGTAAATCAAAAGCATCTACCTTAAAGAAGATCAGTGCTCGAGTGTTCCATTAAATTCTAGTCAGGACGATCTATGGGAAGCACGTGAGACTTGGAATAGTAGGGGAGCATGATTTATTACCTTTATATAGTGTGATGAAAGGGTTTCCAATGAATGTGGGCATCTTAACCGCATATGGACTTCACCAGCAGACTTTCGATAAGAGAAAAAGTATATTTGTAGGGGAGCTATTCACTAAGATTCTAAGGAATCTAAGGTTATGGCCTACAAGTAATAAGTCGAGCAACTCTTACATTGATCTTGAACCGCTTCCAAGAAACCCTTTTAATCAATGGGGTATTGCAAGAGTCTCATATCCTAATTTGGATATTGAGGACCTCGAGAGCTCTTGAATTTGCACCTTCAACTTCTAGCTTCTCAGTTGGTAATCTAAAGAGATTAGAAATCGAGGTGACTGAGATTAAGGAAACTTAGAAGGGGATTGTCAAGCTCTTGAAGAATATAGCCACCAAAGTGAGAGTGGCTATACCTTCCTATTTCTCTCATCCTTAAACTTAGGAGGACGTTAGTCCCAGTTAAACACCGATTCCCCTACCAAGGTCGACTCCCCAAGAAGAAGAAGGAGGAGGAGGAGATGAAGAGTCTGAAGGGGAGGACTCTGGTGATGATAAGGACGACTCTGACAAAGCCGATGGTGATGATGAAGAAGGCATTGAAGAAGCTCAACGAGCACCAGTTAGACAAGATGCTAAAGATGGAAGTGAAGAAGAGTCTTCTGAAGAGGATAAAGATGGGTCGGATGTGGAGATAGCAGCTAATGAAGACTGACTTGTTTCTTGTTATTTTCTTTGTTTTCTTTTGATGTGTTTCATTAGTTTAGGATCATTAGTTCGTTGAGAGCTTACTTTTACTGATGTATATTGTTATGGAGACTCTCATATCACAAGCTTGTCATCTTATGTTTTGTTTTGTTGTTTTGTCTTGATGGTCAGGTGTATGTTGTTGTTCAAGTTATCCTGGTGTTGGAAGCTGTACTCTCTGATCATTTAAGAATCAATGAATTACTTAAACTTCATGTTTCAGGTTTCAGGGAAGGCCAATTCTTGTTGTTTCTTCATTTTCATCTTTCTACTTATTTTAATTATATGCCTATTCTATGTTTACTTCCTTCCAACATTGAGGACAATGTCTCTCATTAAGTGTGGGGAAGGGTAAATTATGTTTATCAAAAACCTTCCACTTAGTTTGTTTGTTTTAAAGTATGACTTGATTTAATGGATTATGGATTTAACAAAATAGCAAACAATTTGGTGAGTTAATTTTGTGCGTCACTCAATTCTTGTGAACTTAGTTTTCATGATCAAGATTATGGGATAGAATCTCAGTGAATCACACTTGCTTACTATTTAATGAATGAGTTTAAGGGTTGGAAGTGAATTGTAGTCTTTGTTTCAAAGCTAATTGGTTATACTTCTAAATTTTCTAAGTAGTATATCTACTTATTTAGTACTTTTGGGAGATCATTTAATCCTGAATGAAAAGGGAAAATAAAGTAGTTCACTTGTTGATACTTCTTGAGAATCTCTTCAAATTAGAATAAATTGAAGTGTAAGGATTGAATTAGTAAGGGCGGGATTTGGTCCCTCAAAAGAGCAAAGTCTAACTCCGCTGCTAATTTTTATCTTCATAACTTTGCAATAAAAATATATAAGGATTAAGTTAATAAGGGCAGGCTTCAGTCCCTTAGAAAAGTGAAGCCTGACTCTGCTGCTGATCTTTGATATTCTTATGAAAAAAAAAAAAAAACGAATCCAATGTGTAAGTCTTATTAGAGAGATTTAATAAAAGAAGTAAAAATACAGAGGAAAGATAAATGCAATATACTTTTCTTCTAGATTAATGTCCTTAAGAAGTAATTGAAGGTTTCTAATACACCTAAGGAATTCGATGAAGTATAACCAATTACCATTGATCTATTTGACTTTGTGATTGACTTTGGACCTTTGAAAGCCTTTATTAAATAGTAAGGGTTAAGTGTGTTTTACTTTGATTAGTCTTCAAATACTATTTTTGTATTCTAAGAACACAATGGAGTATGCACAAAGTTAAGCTACTATGTATGTTTTGTCAAATGTGCAATAAATTGTTTTGAGTGTTTGCTTGAGGATAAGCAAAGCTTAAGTGTAGAGAAGTTGACAAGTGTAAATTACTTTACACTTTCAAAGCATATTTAAGCATAGAATTGATCATAAATATAATTTAATTCTTTATATTGGGTACCTAATTGAAAAAATAATGATTTCAAGTAAATCACGAGCAAAGGAAGGAAGTATACACAAGAATAACAACTTCCAAATTAATCACAGCCATAAAGGAGAAGAAATAAGCGTAGAAGCATTAATCATGGGCATGATAATGAAGCAATGAAGAATCCACTTTGGTCACGCTCTCAATCACGGTCATGAGCAAGGGAAGTTTTGTCAATCCCCCTGTCAATCATGGTTGTGATTGAATAGCAAAAGGATGATCATGACCTTGGTCACGAGTGTGATGAGATTTAATAATACAACGAAGAGTTCACGGCCTCAATAACAGTCATGATTGGTGAAGGGGCACAACTGTTCTTTTCAACCTTTTCACGCGAACTATTACATGAGAAGCGTCAAGTAGTGCCGTGAAAGGGTAAATTCGAGTCTTTTGATGGGAAAAATATAAAAAGCTATTGCAACTTATGGAGGAAAGAAATTCTTTTCAAAAATCAAATTTATGAGAGTAGACATCATTTAAAACAATACATCACCTGCCTACATACATCCACATTTTTACCCATCCTTGTACCAATTTGTATCCTGTATCATTTTCCCAAGTGTGTGTTGTATTTTTCCTAGAATCACTCGAGAGAGACGATGAGAATTCGTTGTTCGTGTATTCATTAAACTTTTTTAGTGGAATAAAAAGGGGTTTTTACTTTAACTATTCTATATTCTATTTCTGTTTAATTATGTTTCCTATTAGTTTTTGTCATTGTTTTATCATATGTGAGTGATTCGTTAGAGTTTGCTTCATCAATTCGTATGATCGAGTGCTTGAAAAAAGTAATTTCCTTACGTTTGTTAATTTTGATGAATAACATTTAATGAATCTAAGAACGGTGTAGTGCACGACATTGACTTAGGATGGATTTCAATAGAATATGTTAAGAGATAATCCTATTAAATAAATCTAGTTCATTAGAACAACTTACTCCTAATAATAGAGAAATTATTAGGAAAGTTGCTGCATCCTTAGAGGAATCGATACATTAAATTGACATTAATGCAATCTTAGTTGGCTGTTAATTAGAGAAAGATTCCAATAGACACAATTAGGATTAGAAGTAAGTGGTTCTGAGAAGAATGCTTATATACTGTAATTTTCTGCAGTTAACAAGTATTAGGATGAAAAGTATTTTGGTAAGATTATACTAAATGATTAAGCAAGCCTACATGTTAAGTGTATCTTCGTAAATGTTCTTATAATCATTGTATTAATAGTAAGCCCTAAAGCCAAGTTAAGCAACCGTAGGATTGAACTTAGAACCCAAGGTTTAGGGCGATCGGTTAAAGGATCTGATCAAACCCAAATTATAAACTATTTAGAGATATATTAGTAAAAATGACCCCGTAAACTTCAATTTAAGAAAATAAATAGTAAAATAGGAGACTATAAAATTTTCAAATTTTAAGCATAATAATTGCTAATTATCGAAAAGGTGAAAAGTGTAATTTAATAACTAATAAATTACTAGAGATAGATTATATATATACTAAAAATTTTAGAATGACCAAAATAATAATTAAGAATATTCACATGTACCCCACATGTATTTACATGTAGATAAAAATACGCGAAATTACCTAAATTAGCTAAAAACTAAGCAAATAATTAAAGAAAATTATAAAATAATTATGGAAAAATAAAAAAAAATTAGAAGAGGATAAGATGAATCAAGATCAGGTCGTGGCATGTCAGGATGAGCAAAAGAAAAATCAACCAATAAAATTTGGACAACCTAAAAGCTAAAAATCAAGGAAATTGAGCAAAGTCTTGTCAAATTAATGCATATTAATTACAACAAATGTCTATAAATAGGGGAAAAATTTCCAGAAGTCATTTGGTCAGTTTAGCATCTGAGAAAAATAGGAACACTGAAAAAATCGAGAGAAAATCCAGAAAATAAAAAAAGAAAAGAAAACTGTACAGATTGGGCAAGTGAACCAAACCCACCACCACCACCACCACCACCACCCTACACAAAAACCACCGTTTGGGCCGGCCGACAACCTTGGACCGGGTTTGGACGACCAAAAAGCTTTGAACCAATTAGTCTTTTATTTACCTCGATTTTTGAATAATTTTGTAAAATTAGTTATTTTGCCTAGAAAATTATTAAACTTGTTATTCTGAGGTTTTATTGTATGTAGATTTAGGGAAAAATATTTATTTAGTTTAATTATGTCTGAAAATATAAGGTCCTTAACAAATTGTTCAAAATCGAGCATGATTATACCGAAAAATAAATAGGTTTAGGAGTGTAGTTTAGAGCTCAAATTTTTTCTATAGGATGTTCATATGATGTAGAACAGTGCTATGAAGCCATTTTTTAAAAATTAATTTTTGAAATTTTTAGGTTAATTTTTAGCCCTAAAATGATGGGAAAATTGGGTGATTTGGAATTAATTAGGTGATTAAGATGTTAATTACTGATTTAGATATTAATTAGATGTTTAGGGATGTTAATCTCTAAAGTGGAACCTTAATCCTAGCCTTTGGAGTATTAAGTATGATTAATTAGGAAAATTAGGTAAGTAATATAAGAAATTAGTAATATGTGAAATTGTAAATTAATAAATCTAAAAAAAAATAGAGTTATTTAGATAATATTATAATAGAAATCAGAAAAAATAATAAATTTGAAATAACATTTAATTTTAAGTAAATGTCACAAAATGTAAGATTTTCACACATTGGGAATAAATCTGATACCATAATTAGGGTTATCGTGTACCGGATAGTTTAGAATACCAAATTATGACCCAATAGGATATTTGGATACTCGAGTTTAATGTGATTAATTTCACATTAGGATTCGAGCATATTTAAGGCTTAGGAATCAAATTTTAAAATCTCATTTAGGATTCGAACACTGAAATAGAGTACAACAAATTATTAGGACGTAATGGGTAGATGCGAAAAAATGAGTTAAAATATAACTTAGAATATGAATCCATAAAATATAAGTACTAAAAAGACCTATTTATATTATAGGATACCCAGAAACAAATCAGCTTGCGACTAAGGGATCGAGCGATCGAGCAATTTCAAGTAAGTTGGGTTATTGCTTATTGTAATAGAGTATTAGTTTTGTAATACCCGGAGACTTAGGCTTGTATATGATTATGATTGTAATTAGCTTACGCGTGTGTTTGATGTATTTGAATTCGTGCTGAAATTTGTATTGTGAATGATTTTGTGATTGATTGAATTGGTATGAAATTGTTTGAACACCCTAAACGGAATTTAATCTTAGTCGACTCTAATAACCAAAAATGTCATGCATTGCAACCCGTTAGGGGATCATAGGATTCTCCAACCAAATATCGACCCCTTCGAAAGGGATAGCGCAGGATTGCAAAATGGTCCCTTCTTCATCCTCAGTCGAACTAAGTGACAGGAGAGGAGGTCATGGCGGGGGTGAAGTCAATGGTTCGAAGGTAGTCGCGAGAGGAGTGAGGTCTCCATTGCACAAGCCTGGGTTTGGTTGTGAGCTGCTGCATAACATGGAACTCCTCAACCCGGATTGGAGCAGGTGAAATTTCTCTGATTTCACAACGGACCGGACTACGTTGTGCGATGACACTTGATTGTTACATTGCATGAAAATAATTGTTTGATAACCCTGTTTGTGCTTGTATGTATTCATGAGTTTCCAATTCAACTTACTGAGCTATAGTTGCTCATACCCTTATAGATCCTTTTGCAGGTTCTGATTTCTGAACATTTCAAGTACTATGCCGCCCTACAATTACCTAGAGGTTAGTCCTTTTTTAAGCCGGGGGTGTGAGGATCAAGTTACTTAGTATAATGTGTAACTAGACTGACCTTATAGTTAAAGATTCAAGACTGGTAGCTATTATGTAAATTAGTAAACTGTGGTGATTATGTGAAACTTTCTGGGAAGCTCTGTGGATTTATATATATATAATTATACATGTTATTAGAAAATTGCACTATTTATCATACTTGTAGTTTAATTGTTAATCGGACTGTATACTTCAAAGCGAGGAGTTGTCGACGCCTTGTGTAGATTATGTCTATGGTAGGCACTGTGAGGCCAGTTACTATCATAGAATGGTTTACACGGCGGGACTGTTGCGACTCTACGACTTCGGGGCGTAACATTAATCACTCTAAATTGTAGATTAACGTAGTTTAGTTAACATTTAGAATCTTACTGCACAATCACTTGACGAAACTGACTACTAGATAATAGAAAAAATTATTAAGTACTAATGTTTGAGTCATTTTCCCAGTTGAGACGATCCTATACTTATCCGTACTATAAAACAATAGGTACACTTGCCTGTCGAACCAAGTTAAGGATAGAATATAGGTTTATAAATTATAAAACTCGAAAGCTCTATTTAGAGTCAATCAAAGTTTTTGGCACCATTGGCAAGGCTGTTTTTTACGCCAATGATAGTCAAGGGAAGCATAAACTTTGATCGCCTCTTTTTAGAACTTTCAAGTTTTACAATTTATAAACCTATATTTTATCCCTAACTCAATTCAACAAGTAAGTGTACTTATCGTTTTATAGCACAAATGAGTATAGAGTCATCTCCACTAGAAAAATGACTCAAACACTAGTACTTGATAATTTTTTCTATTATCTAAATGTCGGTTTCATCAAGTGATCATTTAATAAGATTCTAAATGTTAACTAAACTATGCTAATCTACAATCTAGAGTGATTAATACAATGATTACAACAACAATTACGAAGATACACTTAACGTACATGCTTGCTTAATCATTTAGTATAATCTTACCAAAATAATTTTCATTCTAATACTTATTAACTGCGGGAAATTACAATATATAAGCATTCTTCTCAGAACTATTTACTTCTAATCTTAGTTGTGTCTATTGAAATCTCTCCCTAATTAACAGCTAACTAAGATTGCATTAATGTCAATTTAATGTATCGATTCTCCTAAGGATGCAGCAACTTTCCTAATAATATCTCTATTATGAAGAGTAAGTTATTCTAACGAACTAGATCTATTCAATAGAATTGTCTCTCGATATATTCTATTGAAATCCGTCCTACGTTAATGTCGTGCATTATATCATACTTAGATTCATTAAATGTCATTCATCAGAATTAACATACATAAGCAAATTACTTTTTTCAAGTGCTCAATCATACTAATTGATTAAGCAAAGCCTAACGAATCACTCACATGTAATAAAACAATGACAAAAACTAACAGAAAACATAATTAAACAAAAATAGAACATGGAATAGTTAAAGTAAAAACCCCTTTTTATTCTACTAAAGAAGTTTGATGAATACACGAACAAAGAATTCTTGTTGTCTCTCTCGAGTGATTCTAGAAAAAATGCAATATACACTTGGGAAAATGATACAGGATACAAACTAGTACAAGGATGAGTAAAAACGTGGATAGGTGTAGGTAGTGATGTATTGTTTTAAATAATGTCTACTCTTCTAAAATTTGATATCTGAAAAGAATTTCTTTTCTCCACAAGTTGCAGTAGCTTTTTATATTCTTCCCATCAAAAGACTCGAATTTACCATGTCAGGCACCACTTAACATTTCTCATGTACTAGTTCACGTGAAAAGGTTGAAAAGAACAATTGTACCCCTTTCTATCACACCCGTGACTCGAATTATTCTTCACCAATTACGACTGTTATTGAGGCCGCGAACTCCTCATCGCGTTATTAAATCTCATCATGCTCGTGACCAAGGTTATGATCATCCTTTTGCTATTTAAACATGATCGTGATTGACAATGGGGATTAACAAAACTTCCCTTGATCACAGTCGTGATTCAGGAAGTGACCAAGGCAGATTCTTCATTGCTCCATTATCACACTCGTGATTGATGCTTTTACACTTATTTCTTCTACTTCACGGTTGTGACTAACTTGAAAGTTATTATTCTTGTGTATACTTTCTCCCTTAGCTTGTGATTTACCTGAAATCATTATTTTATTCAATTAAATACCTAATGTAAAGAATTAAATCACATTTATGATCAATTCTATACCTAAACATGCTTTAAAAGTGTAAAGTAATTTACACTTATCAACACCAAAAACTTGATTGCATCTAAACAGAGCTTCCGAGTTTTACAAATTAAATTCCTATATTTTATCCTTAACTCAGTTCAAAAGGTAAGTGTACCTATCATTTTATAGCATGAATGAGTATAAAGTCATCTCCACTAGGAATGGCTATAAACACTAATACTAATTAATCTTCCTATTATTTAGCAATCCAATTTATCAAGTAATTAATTATTATAACTCTAAATTACTGATACATTGGCTACAAAACAATTACTAACAATACATTTAAGAATGCAGATTTGCTTCACCATTTAGCATGATTCTACCAAAATACTTTTTGTCCTAATACTTGTCATCTGCGGGAAATTACAGTATGTAAGCATTCTTCTTAGTACTGCTTACTTTTGCTCCTAATTGTGTCTATTGGAATCTCTTCCTAATTAGCAACCAACTCGGATCGTATTAATATCATGTTAATATATCAATTCCCCCAAGGATGCAGCAACTTTCTTAATAATATCTCTATTATCAAGAGTAAGTTGTTTCGATGAACTAGATTTATTCAATAGAATTGTCTCTCGACATATTCTATAGAGACAATTCTATTGAAATCCGTCCTAAATCAATATCGTACACTATACCATACTTAGATTCAGTAAGTGCAATTCATCGAAATTAACATTTATTAAGAAACCACTATTGTATGTACTTGATCATACTAAATGATATAGTAAGTCCTAACGTACTACTCACACATAATAAAGAAACAAAACATATCAATAAAATGTAGAAATAACAAAAAAATTAACATAGAACAAGTAGAAGAGTGCAACCTTGTTTTGAATTCCACTATAGAAATCAGATAAATATACGAACAACAAATTCCTATTGTCTTTCTCGAGTGATGTAATCCCCACAATTAGTCATTCGAGGTTTCAATCGGTTGAAAGACTCGATCGAACCTAAATTATAAAGTAAAGCTGGGAATATTAGTAAAAATGACCTCGTAAACTTGAATTTAAGAAAATAAGTAATAAAATAGGAGACTATAAAATTTTCAAATTTTAAGCATAATAATTGCTAATTATCGAAAAGGCGAAAAGTGTAATCTAATAACTAATAAATTACTAGAGATAAATTATATATATATTAAAAATAATAGAATGACCTAAATAATATTTAAGAATATTTATTTGTACTATATATGAATTTACATGTAGGTATAAATACGCGTAATTACTTAGAATACGCGAAATGTGCTAAAATAATACAAAATACTTAAAGAAAATTCATAATTAATTAAGGAAAAATCAAGAAAAATCAGAAAAAATCAGGAATAATCCAGAATTGGGTCATGGCAGCTAGGAAAAATAAGAAAAATTTTGGCCAATTAAATTAAGACAACACAAAAGCCAAAAATTAAGGGATAAGGCAATTGTCTTGTCTAATTTAATACACAATAATTACACTAAAGCTATATAAATAGCAAGAAAAATTTAGGAACTCATTTGGAAAGTTAGAAATTAGAGAAAATTAGGGAGAGAAGAAAATTGAGAGAAAAATTTGAGTTAGAAAAAAAATAAGAAAAACTATGCAATTAGGGTCTTTAAAGGAAACCCCCACCAGACGAGCAGCTAGAAGTGGACAGTTACCACCACCACATAGTGGTGGTAGCGCCTAGGCCAGTTGACAAGGCCATAGCAGCCGGCGGTGGCCGGAGCCACCCAGATCGATGAGTCCGATGTCCAACCCGATTCTTGTGTAATTTTGTAAAAATAGTAAATATTATTAGAAAATTATGAATTTTGTTATTCTGGAATATTTTTGTATGTAGTTTGTAGGAAAAATATTATTTTGATGAAAATATATCCTGAAATATATGTTCCTTAAGAAATCATGCAAAACCGAGCATATTTTAGTTTAGAAATAAATGACCTTAGGAGTGTAGTTTCAAGCCCAAAATTTTTGTGTAGATTACTTAAATGATATAGAACAGTACTATGAAGCCCGTTTTCAAAAATTAATTTTCAAAAATTTTAGATAATTTTTAGGCCTTAAAATGAAGCATAAAATGGGTAATTTATGGTTAATTAAGTAATTAAATAGTTAATTACTAACTTAGTGAATAAGTATATGTTTTAGGATGTTGAAATCTGATGCAGTATGATACGTATAGCATTTAAGGTATTAGATGTAATTATTAGGTTAATTAGGTAGTAAATGAGTAATAGGGAAAAATAGTTAATTTTGTAAATTAGGGAAAATAGGAGTAAAATCTGATTTAGGATAAATTTAGACATTTTGAAATGATAATTGATTTTTAGAGATGATAATTAGAGTGATAGAAATATTAGAAGTATATGATATACATAATAGATAATAATACATAATATGTAATTATTGGAAATATAATAAATAGAAAATATTATAATAAAATTTATATTATGATAATAATAAAAATGTACAATAAATCTGATAGGAAACTTGAATTTATGTAATTATATGAAAAATGTAAAAATTTCTCACATTAGGAATAAATTCGGTACACTAATACGAATTTAAGTGTACCAAGTAAAATAAATACTGACTACGGGTAATGATGGTATTTAGGAGATCGGGAAGTAATGCGATTAATTTCACATTATGGGTTGAAACGAATTTCTAGGATCCGAATATAAAATACTATTTAGAAACCGAACTAGAACCTAATTTAAAAATCAATGCGGAAACCGAACCCGAACCTAACCCCAAACCTAGAATAATTATAAAAGACTTAAGACCTAGATAATTAGGCATATTAAACCCTAAACAAAACCTAACAATAAGCGTTATAGGATAAAATGAACCTATAATAGTTATATGAAAAACTGAAACCACGTTTGTGTTATAGGGATGATCGACGATAGCCTGAGCAAATCGAACCTCGAGCGAGTGAGCGAAGAGTCGAGGTAAGTTGGGATTAATACAATGCTATATTTTGGAGGCTTGAGATTATGCTTGGTTGTGCTTGTTAGATAGTTGGATGCGTGCATATGCTTGATTATAGGTGCTGTTATAATTCTGTTTGTTGCTCTGGCATATATTGTATGATTTGTATGAAATGATTGATCACCCTAAACTAGACTTAATCAAATATATGACCAGTAATCATAATCGGACATACATGGGAACCCGTTAGGGGAACTTAGGACTCTTCGGCTAAATACCGACCCCTTTGAAAGGAATAACGGAGAATTGCATAATGGTCCCTTCTTCATCCTTAGCCGAACTAAGTGACAGAAGAAGAGGTCGCGACGAGGATGAAGTCAGTGGTTCAAAGGTAGTCGCAGAAGGAGCGAGGTCTCCATTGCATAAGCCTGAATTTGGTCGTGAGCTGTTGCATTAACGGCAACTCCTTAACCCGGATTAGAGTGGATGCAATTTCTCTAATCTCACGACAAGCCGGATAACGTCGTGCGATGGCATTTGCTTGCACATGCATTGCACCTAAAAAGGGATTGAAAACCTTGTTGTGTTTTTGGTATAGTTTTAAGTCCTCCGTTCTAACTTACTGAGCTGGGTTGCTCACATCCCTATAGACGTCGTGCAGGTGCTGGCTAAAAAGCGGCAAATCACTACTCTGAAGCTAACAACTGCTGGATCCTGGGAAATGAGGAAAAACATTGAAGAATATACACATATTTTTAAGGTCTAAGTTTTTATTTTAGAATTATTTTTCATTTCTGAATACTGTAATAACTAGGAAATATATTACAAAGAAATATTGTAAACTTTAATTGTAATAGCTGAATTATAACATATATATATTTCCTTACTTTCTTAGGTAAATGATTTATTTAAATTACAAACTATTTACTTCAAAGCGGGTTAGTCGTGGACGCCTTGTGTAAATCAGGTCTAAGATAGCAGTTGTAAGGCCAACTTCTATCTTAGGATGGTTTACACGGCGGAGCTGTTACGACTTTGCCGTTTCGGGGCGTAACAAGTGATTTTGAGAAAGGTACAAAGCACAACACTTAAAAACTGTACTAAAAAAATAATCGAAAATACAATGGGTACGAAAATATGTAAATGGATGTATGATCCAATCCCCTCTTTTTGTTTAAAAATTGTGGCGTATTTATATTCTTCTTATCAAAAGGCTCGAAATACACCACTTTAAGACACCTCCTAACATTTAGACTCATTGCATACACTAATTCGTGCGAAATGATTTAAAAAGAATCGTTGTGTTCACTTTCATCACGCCTGTGACTAAGGGAGTAATCTTCTCATTACAAACATTCCACCTAATCACGTCCGTGATTAAAGGCATGAAACTTGAAGAGAATCCAAGTGTTTTTAAGTGATTGAGCTCTGACCTAAACTAGACTAAGTCATCCCTAACTATTAATTTACTTCTGACCTCTTTTGTGCTAGATGTTGCAACTATTGAGCTACTTTATAATTCAATTTGGCAAAGTTAGTTGCACTACAGGCCTCTTATCACCTCTTAACACGTGTTTTTTGGCACAACCTTCCAAAAAGATTCTTTACTTTTTTGTATAAGATATTTTTTATTCTTTTTAGTGTGTCTTATGTATCTCATTTATAAATTATCCTCTTTGTCTTTTCAATGTATGCATTGTAACCTTAGTAGGGCAAGTATATAAATCCCTATTTGCTTATACATAGACATTATTACTCTTCATCATTAGACACAAATATTACTTTATTTAGAGTATTTAGCCTTATCTTCTCTCTTATCTTTTAGCTCTTATCTAACTCTTTTAGAAAGGGTTAGTACTAATCAACCCTTATACTATATTTATGCATTATATCGAGTATTAGAAGTAAATTAAGTGGGATTTACTGATGTGTCATATTCGGTTAGTAACCATCCGGATGTGTTAACCCTTTTTGTTTTCCCTTTTTTCTACTCGTTCGTTGTGATATAGCCTCTGTGTATACGATCTTGAAGACACATTATTAATTCTACATGAACAAGGACATATTTAACCAATAAGTTGTGTTTTACCTTGTTGAATATTTTGCCTCTTAAAACATAAATATAATACATATTTTTCATTTTTTTTGGAATAATAAAATTATTTTTTTCCAATCCACGCCTTACGATACACTCTGCTGAAATCCTTGGTTAATAATAACGATGCACGTTCCCTCCTAAACATGGGAAAAATGAATGACTTTGTGACGTGTCCACAGAGTGAGGGACGAGAGAAATAAGTTGGCTTCTAGAGCAGACAAAGTATCCTCCATGTTCACTCCTAAGAATAAATAACCGGTTAAGTTCAAAGGTACAACATGACTGAAAACGCGTCGACATCGGATAGGATCTCTTGAATAGGTTTCTGTGCCAGAAATGGATATGATAAAATATCCGCTGACCACGTCCGGAGTGACGATAAGATCGGAAATATGGTGTGCATAGCCGGAAAAAGGTTTATATATCACCAGTTACATATATATATATATATATATATATATGGTATATAAATACTAATATTAATTATAATAAAATAAATAATTATTATATTAATTTTTATATATAATTTATATATTTTATATATATCAATATTTTATTAATATTTATATATCATATATATATAACATATGATATGAATTATGTTTTGAATCTCTTTCCCTCAACGGCTGTAAAGGATAATCATATGTCATTATATATATGCGTTGGGATTCATTTTCTGCTATGTATAATTGGATTTTATTTTAAGGAGATAAGGGTTGTATTTATAATTTATTATTTATTTTTTTTAGCAATACCTTCAATTTTTTTACAATTAACTTTTTTACTTTTCAATCGTTATTTTTGTAAACAAACTTAAGCTTTTTCTTATTTGCATCAAAAGTTTTAAGGGATAGAATAAATTTTAATTGCATGACCCCTCTAACGCATTGATCGATCAACCTAAGTTCTGGAGTGAGTAGAAATGAGGTTTAAACATGTGGATTAGAAATGAGGTTTCAAACATGGTATATTGCAACTTACTGGCATAGATTGATCATGCAGTTTGTCCATGGTCGTGAGTTGCCCACCGCCACCAACAATTAAAAAAACAAAAGAAAAGAAAAGAAAAAAAGCTTAAAAATCCATCGGGTTGCCATTGAATCTTATGACTCAACAGTAACCAATGTGTTTCAAGCCTTCTTCCATTTTTTGTTTACCTTTTGGGATGGTGGGTGGCCATCCACCCCTACTAGTGAGTTGCATGATGCCTATTTTTTCTATTTTATTCACTTTACTTTCATTATGATATTATATTATATTATTATGTACCAATAATATGATAATATGTGTTTCCTAATTAGACATATAGTGAAAAACATAAGCAATGTCCCTAAGTTTAC